>OX453248.1:13301025-13901025 GCA_949709985.1 Luffia ferchaultella
CATAACGAGCATGCGCGTGCGCCGAGACATTTTGGTTCACTGGTCGCCACAGCCGTTACCGTTCCACGGGTCGCCGTGCGGCGGATCGATAGCTTAAGACCCAGAGTACACTGTGTATTTTAGGGGGCGATTAGTTGTTTGATAGTAAATAGGGATCGGTTGTGGTTTTCGATAGTTCAATCGTTCGATTTTTAATCGCCAAATGCGCGCATATTATAGCTTCATACTGATTCCCTGAACGATCAAACCATCGGACAACTACAAAATTTGTACAAGCAGTATATATAACACCGTAGAGAATCCCAGATCTTTGGGACAACCAACAGCAACTACAGCTCACGCAGTTCGGACTAGCTACGACGAGGTGAAATTCAACTTTAATACAGTGTCAGATTCGCAGACAAAGCAACTAACGCAAGTAATTGAATTGAATCATAAACTACCAGACATAGAAATAAGCACATTACAAAGATGTATGACAGTGAACAAAAGATCTAGAAGCCACCAACTCCAAATTAGAAAAAGAACGTCCTTCACAAGCAGTTAGTTACAATGGGCAAGTCCTCGTGGCGCAGCAAGCAACACACGCAAAAAAACCTCACAGCATTACGCCAACGGGCCCTACCTAGGAAGCAGCTAAGACACATCATAATACGCTGTATCTGTCACTATCGTACGGAAAAATAAAGACACGCAAACGTACGACTTAAAAATCACCGAACACTATAGCAACTTAAACGGAGGGCCCCCTACTATGATCTCCGGTCCTGGTTAGCTCGATGCAATGCAAAAAGCAAGTCTAATGCTGAGTGAGTTACCTAGGTGAATAATATGCGATTAATCGTACAAGCTACTCGTACTCAACAGAGTACGTTTTTAGTTTTAGTTTTTTTGTTTAGTTAGCGAAACGCCACCTCAACCATTAATGTTACAATCTTATAAAAACCCAGTACCTAATTATCCAAAACGCAAGTCCTCGTCTAGATAAGATTTGTGTGTTATAATGTAAACTATTTTTGTGTGAAATATTAAATTTATTTCATGTTCAATTTAACTTTCGTTTTACTACAACGTTCTACTAGCAGCGATGCGCGACTGTGAACACTAATTTCTCTGGTGACCACGGTAACCTCCTTCCACTGAGTAAGTAAATCAGTCAGACAGATATTTCAACTTTCAAAGGAGGTTCAAAGAAAAATATTTAAAAACCCACCAACCCATCAATTGTCCTTTATACGTATTGATTTTGTCGGTGAATAGAATTCGAATTGTATACAGGTTACAAAGATGAACATGTTTTCTTCGTAGAATATCAGCAAATAGGTCTTACCCATTTTGGGTTCGCTTTCAACTCCTGGGACTTTATATCGCAAAGGAATTGTCGGTACGTAGTCATCTTGTATACTGTCCACTAAAGAGACTATGTCGCCCAAGTGCTCTTCACATATCTGGAATTGTTTATATATTTAAATCACTAATAATTAATTACGTAGGGAACTTTAACTGTCTCTGGTAATGCTTTAGCCATGTCTAAAGTTCAGAGAAACGCAACTCGCTCCCAAAGCTCTAGTCCTCACGTCTCTCATTGCTATTACCGCATAAGAGCAGGTGATGACCACGTTGAGGGGACACTTGCCTTACATAGATGAACTATTTATATATTTATTATTATATAATATTATAAAAAGAAATGGCATGTTTTTACATTAAATAACGCGTAAGGAAAACCTATAGGGCACTTAGAAAAAAACCTGAAATTTACAATTTTCCAATTTTAAGTAGGCTTTTTAGTATTGTTGACGATCGGATGGATCCCACCTGAATGGCAGGTCGGGATTCCACCTTAGGGATTGAGGATCCCTGGTAAAGGACGCGGGGGGGGGGGGCGATAGCTCCGCCTCTCGACCGGCGCTGACTGGCGTCCGCTTCGTGCACCCCTGTACGTGCATACTCCACCCCCCCAGGTACCACTCACACCTTTTTGACCCCGGCGGTGGCAGCGAAAGGGTTAAGGCGGCAGCGAAGGGGTTAATAAAACACCGGTTCACTTAAAAGAAAACGGGTGCTTCGGCTCGCCAACAAGTCTTGTAAGGTACATGTACGAAGTACTAATAAGAAACGTAACTCTACTGTGAACTAACAAACATTTCCGTACTCCGAACGTTATTCGGACATTCGGTCTTCGATTTGATTGGCAACGCGAGTGAGTACAAATAACCGTTTAATAACGTTTGTTTGATATTGTGAAAGAGCAGGATTTAGACACTTTTGAAAGAAAATTGGAATAACTCAGCATAACTACTGATTTGATAATTTTTCAATTAAATTAACCGTACGGTACGGTTAACGTAATTAACGTTCAAAGTTCTCGAGTTTACGTAACATAGGCGAGAGAAGGGTATGTGCTGGTGAGGGGACGGGCGATCCGCCCCGCACCTCGGCGCTGCTGTGCTCTGGCGGTGGGGGGCACACAGCACATGCGCGATACGTTCTACGTTCATCATCATCAGCTTATTTTACCCCACTGCAGGGGCTTAGGGCTCTCCCAGGATGAGAGGGGTTTGGAGCTTAAATCCACCACGCTACTCCACTGCGGGTTGGGGATTGCAACGACCGCGATCTTATGACAGCGTTCGGGACTGAATGCTTAACGTGCTCTCCGAGGCACGGAGTCAGTGACAGTTAATGTACCTACTTAAGTCAGAAAAACTCATTAGTACACGCCCGGATTCGAACCATGGACCTATGGCCCTATAAATTTGAGACAGGTTCGTGGCGCTCTGGGCTATCACGACTATCTACGTTAATACATAATAATTTATAAACTATTTATTTGAAACGTCGCCTACAGTATTTTCAAAGTGAAATGCGTTTTCGTGCCAGTGGTGGTCAGTAATTATAAATACATTAAAATACGTTTTATACGTACGGAATTCTTAGAACGCAAGTCCAACTCACACTTGTCCGTTTTTTTATTTTTTTTTTTTAATTTTAATATTTCCTGAAGCACTTACTTGTTTACCATCGGCAGTAGTCGGTATAGGGTAAACCTCGGCTAGCTCGTTCCCTAAACCGTGTTCGTGGGCCAACGAAACTCTCTTCTTGCCTAGTTTCTTTTCCTTCTCACTTCCTTTTTCACCAGGTATGTTTTCATCACTAAGTGAACATACTATTTGCATCTGGGAAATAACAGAATGAATTTATTATAATTTCATAGAGGATATAAATTACTTCACGTTTATGCATAAAATAATTATAAAGTAAATTGAATATGGTTGTAATGCAAATTAAAGTAATGCTAAATACAGACTCGACGGTTTTGAGTGAACGACGCAATCGCGTAATTGTAGTGCTTTCTTTCGTCGCTTAAGAATAATAAGTAAGGAAAATTTTGAAAATTTTAGCCGGACTGACTGTAGTTTGTACATTTTGTGATTATTATTTTGTGATTATTATTTTTTTAATTTTATAATAAACTAGCGACCGCCCGCAGCTTCGCCTGCGTAGGCTACACATTCCTGTTAAAGTTATCTACTATTAACATTCGAGATGGTTTCTGCGTACTTTTTGCTGATATAAATTTTGAATACTGTCATATAAACTTTTGACCCCCATCTCCCCTTAAAACTTGAAAATAAAAAACTCTGAAACACGTCGTGACTTATGATTAGCGGTCGTGCCCGGCTCCGCCCGGGTGGACTAAAGAAACGTTCCCCATCGCGTTCTCCCTCCCCTCCCCTTTCCTAACTCTCCATTCCTAGGTAACTAACATATTCAACTTGATAAGGATTCAACGATGTTTAAAAATCATCTTCGTTAATAGTGCATTACGTTAGAACAAATTTGATTACCATAAAAAAGGTTATAGTAAGTCAACCTTAAAAGATACACATATGCTCTCGCGGACTTTTGGTTAGAAATTTTAAAGGGGATCAATTCCGTGATACATGATTTTTGCTTAACATCAACCGTTTACGCAGCGCACGCAATAGAAGCTCTCAAAAGGAATCATTTTTCCCGTTTTTGTAACATTTATCATTGATGCTCCGCTCCTACTGATCGGATCGTGATGTAATAATAGCCAATAGCCTTCCTCGATAAATAGACTATCCAACATAAAAAGAATTTTTCAATTTGAACCAGTAGTTCCTGAGATTTGCGTGTTTAACAAACAAACAAACAAACAAACAAACAAACAAACAAACTCTTCAGCTTTATAATATTAGTATAGATTTCTTCTTAGTTATCAAAATTCTACTTAACGCCGGTACACATTTTTAATGTTTACATTTATAAATTTTCATTAAATATAATTAAATATTATTTCATTTTATTTATTTATTTCATAAATATATTTCATTAAATATTATTCTTTATGAATTTATTTATTCATAATACTCATAAAAAAAATATTCATAACAAGCGCAGAGTGCCAAGAACACTAGCGGCATTCCCACGCTGAATGGCTAGGCTGATCCTCTGAACAAAACATTCTTTGCTCAGAGGATCACCTAACGCCAATCGGAGAACGCAGCATCTCCGTGTCATGGACCCATCGTTTCCACTGCGAACACTAAAAATGATTTTTTTGCCACGAAATAACTGTAGACACATACGACTTGATGATAAACGAATATTTTTCATGTTATTTAAAAGAAATTCTGGATATAGCCGTGACTACCGCGGTTTGATTATTACGACAGGAACAACATAAGCATAACTACGACATCGGGAACATTATACCATCTGCGAAATTCATGAATTTACTTCAGAGTTTATATTAGGAAATGTCTCGTTCGCGTGACTAGTTGAATATAACGTTAATACGACTGAATAATAGTGTGGATGTACATAATACATATAATCGAACGCGATGTATGTATAAAATGTTACCTGTCACCGCTGAGTTTAGTAATGTAGGTACACTGTGTTTTTCTGGTTTCACTGTGCCTAAATGTAGCTTCGGCCTAAAACATATATGCCTGGACTTTAGACAACCAAGCCGCGTCGCTCTTTTCTTGTACCCCAAATGTTTTTTTTTAATGACAAAGTACGTGACACGTCGCGAATCGTCTTTCTACAAAACGCATTTGTTCACGAGTAACAAGAACGCTATCATTTATGTGCTCAAATATTCGTGTAAGCGTTTCCTATCTGAGTACCTATAGCTATCTAAATTAGTACCTTTTCTTCTCTTTTCTTCAATTTCAAAACTTTGAAGGCGTGGATACAATACTGTGTGGTGGCTGGCATGTAATTCCAGTTGTTTGTAAAAGACTCCGCCATAGCAGCCGGATTGAGGAACATCATCACGCACGCCTTTCCGTCCCTGAGCGATCTCAAGCCATCAGCCGTCCGCGGATACGGATCGAACATGTAGAACATGTCTTTCTGCCGCCAAATAGCTAAACTGTAGTTGTTGAATTGCAAAATACCACTGTTATATTCTTTACTGAAGAACTCCTCCAAGCCTGTATTAATATCGAATAAGCACTCTTTTTTTGTGAATAGCTGTCCTTTGACTCTCTCGCGATATATAATTATCTCGCATGCGTAGGGTCCGATGTTTATATTGTTGGGTATATTGTCGATACTCAAATCGATCATCACTCTGGGGTTCGCGCAGTCCACATACAGCTTGTTACCTAAGCGTAAAATTTTATCTAATGTTTTTGTATGCCAACTGTTCGGCGGCGATATCTTAGCGTAAGTCATGGCGACGACCGCAATCGGTAGCGCTTGACGAAATTTAGCTTCTTCGAAACAGCGATCACCCAAATGCATGTTAGCGTTTACGATCGCGCAGTTCTCGTTCAGTATTCTATATCCGGTCATCGCTTTCTCGGCTAGCGTCAATTCTTTGTCGGATTCCAAATCATCGTCCTCTTTCTCGTTTATCATTTTGAGAACTTTAATTGGCGCCAATACGAATTTCTGATTTTCCACAATGCTCCTCGCTAACAATATATCGGCGACGTCCCTCAAGTCCTGTACGTTCATGAGAACAGCACAACCGTTTGAAAAGTTCGAATATGCCTTAGAATCTCTCCCCGCCGGATCGAAAATATAGTAACAGATTCGATCTCTCCATATCGCCACTTTAAGTACCCTGGAAAAATATAGTGTCAGGTTTTAACATTACAAGCAAAATAGAAGAAAATAGAAGAACGCCAATGACTGGGAACATTGCAGTAAGTATTATGGAAGCATATTATTATATTTATTTAGCCACTTCAACTGCAATTGACTGCGTGGTTGGGTGGTTCGGTTAGGTATCATTCTGTTAAGTTGGTGCATTGTACATTTAATAGTTCTCTGATTGTAGTAAATTACCGCGTGTAAATTATAATAATGGGTAACACTACTTTACCAAAAAAATTCTTTTACCCAAAATCACTAAAGCAAATGTCACATAATTTAAACTTCTTTTACTATATCATAGTTTGCTCGCTTATTATGAATTTACTAATCAAGAGAATTGCGTAAGAGAAATTAATCCTAGGCGTTACGAAAGGGGCTGAAATGTGTAATAATAAGAGAATGTATAGTAACTTCCATTCTGCTATCAATAATCTATCTTAAGCTTTAAGTGTTAATACATCTATCTTTAATATATTATATATCTACATTTGCCCCTTTTTGACATCTCCGAATCTGTCATACAGTTCTCAAAATAACATTGATATGCCAATAAAATAACTGGATGGGCAGTCCGCGTTTTAAAGTGTCCGCGAAGGAAGTCATCCAAAACGCAATAAGTCCACCAACCGACTTTTAGTCGGTGTAATGGCTTAGCGCCGAATAAACATGCGCATGGCGACTTGAGTCGTAAAAATTTGTAAAACTACTCGTCAAATACCCAGAAAAGAGCTGAATATCGTATTTGCGGTAAGTAAACATTGTAACATTGTACGTTGTTGTAAGTGAAGTAATTTAACATTAGTTTATGCCTGCAGACGGTTATTCGATTATTTTTTGAACTAATTTGAACATTATTTCGATTTAATTCTCGTCACATTCCCGTAATCAGTGTTACACGTCGGACCCGTAATAAGTATTTGCATGCACTGAGCGCACAACGGAGCCGGGTCGTGGCCATATCAGCCCACGCACGTTGCGCACGCTTTAATTTTGCTTTTGGTTACAGACTACAAATCCTTATTATTAAATTGTTAAATCAATGCAAAATAAGCAAAAGTAGAATATGTTATATGGAGCACTACGGGTACCTACGTACAGTAGGTATTTTAACCCTTTTCCATGGATCTATGCGGCTCTGAAGTTCAATGTGCATGCCTTATTACACCAGTCCGCCATATTTCCCGTCGCGAAACTTCTATAAAATTATGTAATTATGTCACTGCGACGTTTTTTTTTTGATTAATTTTAGAGCCGCACAGATTGGTGGCAAGTATTGTAATATGCTCCCAATGGAAAGTGAAGTAAGCGAAATCGCAGTCGCACCTTGTGAGTAATATCCCCGATCTGTTGTCATTGAAAAACACTTTTAAACCTCTGCAGAGATTGTAAACTGTTGGGTCTATCGACATAGTATACCCGACGACGTCTGGTTCTCCAAACAGAATTTGCATTCGTTTTCTATTCAAAACCAGTGTATGTTTTTTTCCAAATTGTAAGACTTCGCATATACCTTGGACTGCAGAATGATCGTGGACTTTATCTAAACACTGCAAGTACCTGTTGTAAGACAACACAAGTATTAATTCACAAAAATATGGCTTTTGCGTAATTGTATGCAAAGTGTCTCATATATTTAAATGACATATAAAGATGTGACAGCTAGCTGACATTTTTCAGAATTGCAAAACAGCAAGTCATGACCCCAGTGATTTTACGAAATTGAGAAATAAATCCAAATATTTTAAAAATGGTGATGTTTTCACTTAGGGGTGCCTTTATTTTCTGGCAGGGCGTGACGCAATCTGTCACACCTATATGAATGATTTATTATTTATGGGGCACTCAATATGTGATTAATGAAATAATATAGAACACATGATCATACAGAAGTTAAACATCGAACACAATTTTGTATACCTTACTTTATGCAAATCAATACAGATCAATTGAACGTATACATACGAGTACTACAAGAATTTTAAAAATACCTTAAAACTCAAACACATCAAAATCACCTACAACTACCTTTATTTTATTCTTTGGTTTTGTAAACTTTGTCACTAACATCTTCGATAATTGTGCCATTGCGTAGGACTATAGCTTACCATTTATCACCAGCATCAAGAAGATTATCTAATAACTTCATAGTCCACTGTTTGGGGTGATAGTGAAACGCCAAACAATATGCCATTACACTCATTGTCAAAGCTTGCCTGCCCCTTGACCTGGGACCTAATAAATTTTAACTATTAATACATATTTGTACCAGTCCTAGCTAGCATGTTGTTCATGCACATCCTCGACTTCCCCATGCTTCCCCACCAATGATTTGGTTTAAGAAACTCTGATAAAAAAGAAACTGTGACCAACTTAATTTTTATGGATTTTCTGAAAAATTTTAGAACGTTTGAACCTTCGAATATTTATGACGTGCTTGCCAAGCTCAGTATCAGTCAGATTGTGACAATTGAATCGAGATGATAGTATGAAGCGGAGGCCAAGTTTATTGAAGAAATAAAGAAATTTTTACTATTGCCATTGATAGCCACTGATAGGTTCTGCTATTAACCTTCCATTTCCATCATAAGAGTCTCGTTATCACGTGGTTTGAAAAGTGTTCGTGAAAATAAATCTAATGAGCCCAAACTCGGTGAGTTTACTAGTTGCCATCGATGAGTTCTGTTCCCATCATCAGACCAGCTCAATGGTATCATAATTATTATTGATTTTCATGAAAATCGTTGGTACATATCTGTAAAATTTAAACTCTAATTGATTAACTGTTGAGGAGTTTCTTGGTGAGGGTTCCTCACGAGGAAACTTCATGTCTCGTCTCACGATGTTGGGAAAAAATTAATCACAAATTATGGACAACTTACACACCCATCCACGAATGTTGAGAGTTCAATAAAAGCTTGTGAAAATAACTTTCCGTTCTTTTTACAGACCGTGTCACATGTAACCCAGTGTCCGTCGTAACGATGTATAAATAAAGCAATCTCATTTCGTTTGCCTGTTCAATACACAATGTACTAATACAATATACTAAAATCAATTCTTACCAAACTTTTGGTTGAACATATTAAAAGAGCCTGACAGTATCCCATAATGGAGGTCAGGTTGACGATCTTTAGTACAAGGAATAATAGTCAAGGAATGTGTTTGAAGAGTTCCTTTTTTCAAATGTGAAGGATATTTAACCTGAAAAAAATTTCATAGTCTTGATAATTTGGTAAAAAACTGTTCCGATTAAACGTAATAATAATAAATTTTCTCGGATTTTCTCAAAATGAGCCTCAGATAAATATTTCGAAATATTTAGCCTATACTTGTAACGCTCGCAACATCTTTCAGCAAAAATATAATGGGTACAATTGAAAATAATTTATTATTTTTCCAAAATTTTGCCATATAATCGCAATGTATTCTTTCGCCATTGTGTGTGATCATTATTATGAGCATAAATTATATAACATTAGACCATCTAAGGCCAAAGGTGCAACTTTTAATTTGTCCCTCCCCACAGCGTACCAACGAATTAACCAATTTTGAGCATGCCAAAAATTTGTAGGACTGAAATAATACCAAATAGTATCCAAGGAAAAAAAATAGTACCTTTATAGTTTAGGAGATATAGCACTATGACTTTATCAAATAGTATCATGTAAGCGCCACGAGTTGTGAGTGCTAACTAACAACGAATTGTTTAATTTCAGTTTAGCACTATAGGAAATGAGGTGTGAGGGACAGAGGAACTATTCCGATTGCGCTATTAGGTTATATGAGCTCACTTTATAATCCCAAACAAGACCCTAAAATAATCCATTGCGGGTGTGAACCCCAGACTCATAAATTTCTATTTAAGAATGCTACTCTATTTCAACATCTATTTATTATGTATGATAAACCATGTTATTGTTATTACATGGTCCGGTCGAGGTATATCGTCAGCACCGCAAATCGAATCATCATCTGCCAAAAGCTTTTGTGTGCCATTCTCTGTATGACATTCACCTGCCGGCCCTATAGTTGTATACGGTACGTCCTTGTATCTGGAACTGATAAGTACATTCATTCTAGTACAAAAGTAACTATACTGAATTTTATTTATGGAGTTACTAGCTTTTGTCCGCGGCTCCACCTGCTTTGAAAAATATAACGTTACTGTAACCATAGATAAAATATCGCAAAATAGAGACATTTTTGACGCCGTTACTAAGAATATCGCAAAATAGACATTTTTGGGAATATAATATTAATTTTGACAGTTATTGATTTTTTTAAAGCAGCAGTCCTCTTATTTTTAAACAAATAATCATTAGTGTGTACATCGAATCGATACTGAATGGTTAATGTTCTTGAATATGGTACTATGGTTATACATAATTTCAAAACCATTTAGGTTTTATAACAGTTTTTAAAATGCGGTCCTGTTTACAAAACATTTTGGCTTTAAAATGGCACTTTTACGTGAGCTGTATCTTCCCCTTTTAACTCTTGAACCACTGTTTCGAAAATCTGAAAAAAAAAATCCATAATACTCATACTTAGTATGAACTTACTTACTAACATTACTATGACTATCTAGAGTTAACTATATCACGAGTTATATACATGTAGTTAATCGAGTAGTTTTACTCTGAACAAACTCATGTTTTTGCTTCGTGGTAAGTTTTTGTTGTTGGCGTAGCTACAGTCCCTACTCTATACGTGACCCGACATGGACTTCACCAGTTTTTACATTTGTCAGTTTAAAAATAATAATCCGTAAATACCTCCGTCTTCGCTTCTCTGTATACTGCATCAAATGACTGCAATTAAACATATAATTACGTTATAAGGTATTTTTAAAACAATTTTAATACCCGATAGTATGTAAAATTACTCACCGACATTTTTTAAGTTTCTTTCTCCGACAACGTTTACAAGGACTGAAAAAATATAATTAATGGCTTAAGTTGATAATTTCGCTTTTGTGTATAGTATTTATTATACGAAGGCCAATCAAAAATATTGTTCGTTTTTAAATATTTGAATTTACAATTCGAATGTAATGCAATTGTTTTCTTGATAATTGTTTCGTTGGTAGTTTTTTTTTTCCTGTATTTTACGATATTTGTATTTTTATTCGTATTTGTGTACTTTTTTATTTACTCAATCGATGTACAAATTATAATGTGGATAAAACTTAAATAAGGGTAGCGACAAAATACTTTCAGCTAAAACAAAATAATATCTGGGACATTTCACATACGGTTATTTAGTGCGAAACAAGGCAGAGCCTGTATTATGTGGCCTGTATTATGTAGGCGTATTAGACAACTGGTATGGGTACTTAGATTTTTTTCCTATATATATGTAGATACTTTAAGACATTTTTAATGAGCTTTTAAGTGTTTGAGGAGACAATGCTCCGTCTCATTCCATAATTAAATTTTTATATTCTCAATTTACATGTGGAAGAACCGACCGTAAAGAATAAGATCGCACTTGGAGGGGTGTACAGACTATAAAAATAGGCGTAGGTATTATTTTGTACGTTGTTAGAGAGCTTGGACTCTGTATGAATATCTTAGTCATATGCTAGCGTCGCAGCTTATCCTGAGCTGTGTGTGTCACTTTCGATCCAACACAAGTAAATTCGTAAATAGATTAGAACGTACTAATGCAATTTAAAATAATTTGTATGTTTTGTTTTAAATCCTTCAATAAAATTTTTCTTCCTAATTTTGTAATGCTAAAAAGTTTTTTTTTTTTAATTTTTTTTTGTGCCTGTTTATTGTTGTCGTCTTATTGTACTGTGTGCAGTTCAATAAAGTATTTCTCCTCCTTCCTTTCAGTCCTGTCAGTCTTTCAATAACCGAATTTCACTATACAAGTGTTACTATATAAAATTCGCGAACAACTAAAAATATAACGTATTGGAACGTTAAATGGTAGTGCGTGGTTTCATCAGGACAACGCGTCGGCACTCACCTGGGTGATATTCGCGTAAAAATTTTACTGGTACAGATGCTGTACTATACGCATCCCAAAGGTAAAAAGAACCAATATGAAATAATACCAACTGAATTTGAAAATACCAACGAAGTCAAGGTTACAGTGGCGGAGCCGTTTGAGACTTACGAACAAGATTTTTATTTTCTATTGGAATAATAAAACTTGAACAGCGGTATAATAAAAGTACCTATCACAATAAAAGCAGATTATGTTGAAAATTAAAATATTATTGTAATTTCCGTTTTTTATACTATAAGCTGGAAACATTTGATTGGCCTACGTACTATAATATTTTTGTGAATGCTGATAAGCTATTCAAAAATTAATTATGAAAAAAAAAACATAGATATATTATTTAAATGCAAATCGATAGTACTTGAAAAAAAAACATTGGTTTTACGCACGTCTTATTATGACACGGCAATGGGCTTGATCCAAAATTTATAAAGTTGCGTTGATGGTTATTAAAATTAAAAGGAATGAGGTTCTAGAATAATTTTCGTTAATATAATTTTTTTCTGTTTACGAATTTCGCCGGTTACTTATAAAAATACGTCATCTGGATGGTTGAGCTTATTGCACTGATTTTCACAGTAAAAAACCAAAGTTAAATAAACATTTTGAGGTAAAGTCAATTTAAATTGAAAACCTCATGAATAAAAAAAAGGCTTTATTTAGTCCTGTCTAGATGACGTCACAAGGATATTTTTTGATCAATTATTTAGAAAAAAATTACTAAGAAAATTACAGTCTTAAGTTTTAATTATATGAGGCAAGTACAGATTGGTATAGATTTTCGAAAAAAAATTATGAACTATATGTAAAAAATGTTGGTCCAAGCCTATTAACAACAAAAATAAGTGCATAATATAATAAATAAAACTCACGGTTTTTCTTTTCTACTTTTCACCTTATTCTCAATACTGAAATGAAAAAAGGTATATGAAATTAAAGGTTTCAGAAAAAAGACCACGAATGTCACTGAACCTTTTTGTATTCAATATTACATCGGCAATTTGCCTGTAGCGGCCACTACGTCTGGTACAAAATCCTTATCCTGGTTTATGATTAGTCCACTGTGCGGTTTGAATAACCTGAAATTCACATATTGATTAAGTATGGTATAGCAAAAAAATTACAATTTATAAACTGATAAATATAATAATCACCATCGATTTGAGAATATTCTGTTAGGACCGGGACTGCGACAATACCGCTATGTACAGAATCTTCTCAGCAAGTAGATATAATATTATCTTTTGCAAATCCATTTTTCGTTAGATCTACCGTTAGCGAATAAATCGTCGCTGATAACAAATGCCGAGTAAATGGTTGTGGGCATAGGCAGACAGACACCTTCCCACGCGTTACGGCGCTATAGGGTTGGTGAAACTACATCAAATAATCATGTTTTTTGTCTTTACTTTCAATTTTTCATTAAATTTTTCATATACTTAAACTTTTGTCAGCTATCAGCGGACAAAATTGGATTTGACAAAATATGTAAGTACCTTTACTTGATTAGCGTCCGTTCGTATGATAGCAGTAGGTATGCCTTGTAGTCTCATTCCTTCCTACCTGTTTATAAATGCGAATAATAAACCAGGACCAGCACATAGTATTGGCACCTAAAGAAGGATGGACGAAATACTAAAAGTTTGGTCTAGACGCGGCCACTTTATCTATGTGACTTTTTATATTCTCGGTAAAATACTGAAATACGTAGTACGTAGTACTGTTGTTATATATATAGGTTGAAACTTGCCCTAAGTCTTTTGTTTGAAATCCTATGGTACAGCCTTTGCAATAATGATTCAGAGGATCATGTTCCATTAGTTCAATAAATATAGACAAACAATTTATCTTTAGATGACTTCCTACGATTGGAAAGGATTAAATTCTACTCGCCTTGGAAACTTACCAAGTAAGGCTTAGTCGGTCATATTACACTGAACACATACGTGACGGTATATACTTAATTGAAGTATTAAGGGTTAAATCATGCCATTTCATACATGTGCGAATTAAATAATCTACCTTCTCGCTACACCGGCGCCAACGCCGCCGCTCTGCAGCCGCCATGTTTAAAAAAATAATACAAAAATACTTATTTATTAGTTAACTTATAAATACTTACTCATGGCCGGATTTAGGAGGTAAAGGCGGTCTCAATTCACTCTTGTCTACAGGAGCCCTCTCGGCAGGTATCACTTCGCCGCTAACTTTTGGACTAGCCACCTGCAGGTAGTAATTAAAATTATAAGTATATAATAATAATATAAAATATACTACAGTGATTAAAAGCATTTAAATGCGCCCTCAAGTTCCATATTGTATAATTTGGACAGACAATGAAAAAGAACTCGACTTTAACGAATCTGTATCTGAGGAAAACTCAAGGAGAACTCTTGTTGCAAGTAATGTTCATTTTCAGGACTTTTCACAGAATTTCAGAAACGCTATTGTTTTTTTTTTTGCAATTTCTCCTGTCTTCTGCTTTAGCAATATTAGGTACAACTTCCGGTAAACTTTTGCCACATAAACTGGACAATTAAGAAACTGCAAGCTTTTGTATATTTGTGGTACATAGGTACGTAACCCATCGCACGCGTATTCGCACTTATAGGTTATTGGTTTTGTCCACATACAGTAGGCTCTGTTCGTTTATCTCTTCAAGTGTTGAAATTACCGACTTTTGAAATGAATACTAACATTTATAATACATTTATCAGACTCAGTATGTTTGACAATCGGTGATGACATTGGTAGAAGGACATCTCCTGGTAGCATGTCATAGTAACGAACTCTCTTCTTGTATACATGTTTTGTTCCTTTCTTAAGAATTCCAGTATTAAGTTCTTCATCAGATGAAGAATAGCATGTGCATTCATTGTCTTTATTAACTTTTGCCCTGGAAAGGTAGTAAGCATGTTTAAATTGTATTTAAAGTTTTCCTTACAATAATATCACATAATATGTAATATGTCCGGAGATATCCGAGGGATTTTGTTTACCAATTTCTGAGATTAAGATAAAATAAAAATGTAAATTACTTTTTATTTTATAATAATAATAATAATACCTGGGACATCCCACACAGCACCATCTAGTCTCAAACTAAGCAAAGCTTGTATTATGGGTACTAGACAACTGGTATACATAGTTAAATATCCTTTTTTATATATATTATAGTTGAACATATATTTATATTTTACACCCTACACTACGAAAAGTAGAAATTGTAATATTTACTTTTTCATTCGTATCTCAAACAATGAGCAACAGACAGAAAAAAGTATTTTACATGATTTGTTGCTAGCATTGGTCGGAAGCTTCTGCTTAAACACCTACCTTGGGTAACTACCTCCAGAGCTCTTTATATAGGTACCTGATATCCATGCATTCGTTTTCAGTACAAAAGGGTTCTGTAGTTATTATATTGTAAAAGCATGAATGTATTACATGTCTGGATTGATAGCCGACGTTACACGACGTAGATTTATAAGTCACCTAACGGTTCCCCAAACGTCGCGTCGTGTCAAGCTGTCTTAATGATTATTTGGTCATGATATAATGCGTAGTTCCACTGTTAAAAATGAGATATATAATATATAAAAATTATAATATATATATACTAGCGACCCGCCCCGGCTTCGCACGGATAGCAGAGCATATAAGCCGTAATGTTTTTTTCTGTCGTAGTGTCATATCAGCTTGTTGCCTCGAACATGTGAATTGGATTTAATTACCTTTAAATATGACGTAAGTTCATCCTACTTGGAGTATTTTTAAAGTATTTTATTTCCAATTCTATAAATATATGAAAAAGTAAAGAATAAATACATATAACCTAACCTAAAAACGCGTGTCGCGTCGACCCGTATGGTCGCCCGGCTAGTCGCGCGATATATATACATTTCGCGATAGCTTCGAAGATATTAATTTAAATTGTATAATGTAAAGGGCAATCATAATGTGCATAAAATGATGAAGATAAATAACGTAACTAATTTGATAAGGATTAATACAGTATCCGGATTAATAATGTACTGTAAGGAGTAATATTGTGTGTATGTGGGTGTGTGTACTGTATAAATTGCTTTCAAATTACCTCATCATATGAAACCATTTTTTTAAACATAAAAATAGCTATCCATGAAAGATAGACATATGCCATCGCGAATTTTTCTTTAGTCCTATATAAGATACACAATTCCTCCATAAATTACTTTGTGATATCTCAAAAGGATTAGGCAGCGTTTTCGATGAAAGATCCCAGCCGACTTGTTTTTTTCCGATTTCTTCAACAATAATCGTCATATTTCAACAAATTTGCACAAAACATTAATAAATTATACATGTAAACCTTCCTCTTGAATCACTCCGTCAATTAGTGCCAATAATATGCCAACCCGTTCGGTAGTTTTTGAGTTTATCGCGTTCAGACAGACAGACAGACAGACGCGGAGGGGGACTTTATTTTATAATATGTAGTGATTTCTATATTTATTTCCCCGAACATTAGAAATTATTTGTTAGTTGGTATCCCTACGCACGCACACAGCGACGATTAGGTCGACGTTTAAGAATGTAACATCACACACACTAGTAGGTATGTCAAAATTGGCCAGTCAGCGACTGGCCAACTTTGGCGTATTTTATCTCTATGCTTGGTTTCTCTAAGAGTAAAAGTATGCACGGACATCCGTTGTATCAGGGATAATACACCAGCGGATGTGCTAACTATTATGACTTGCATTTCGTCCGCGGCTTCGCCCGCGTGGGCTGCACATATGTACTGAGGCCTCTAAAGGGACACGACTACTTACCTATCTATTATATTACTAGTATTTTTATTACCTATTGGATTAGCTTAGAAGCTTAATTTTGTGCAGCTCCAAGGAACCGTAGACCTAACTATTAGATATTAATTTCAATTTGATACTTCCACGCGTTCCAAAAAAAAAGTATCTTGACAGACAGACTTCGTAGTGATCCTATAAGGGTTCCTTGTTTCTTTTGAGGTACGGTACTCTAAAAACATTAAATGCAAAGCCCCTAATGGCCTATAACCGTAAAACCTATCTAATAAGCTGCTCTAAGAACATAGTTATATAATACAAAAAACAGCATCAAAATCAGCCAAGCCGTTTCAATGCGCAGTTTGGTTTGCATTTCGTTCATTTAAATAATATTTTGTTATACATAAATAATAAAAATACAACATTATAATATTTTATTACCTATAATTTACTTAAAATTATAAAATTTGGCAAGAAGCAAGGTCTTAAAGAACAAGTAAAGGAAAAATTTTTCTTAATAAATCTCGTAAAACGCGTGGAGTTATCAAGTTAAAATTAATATCAAATACTCGATTTCTTGAAACTGTAAAAAAAATTAAGCCTCTATTTCAATGCAATTAAAAATACGACCATTTATTCCGCGTATTTTGAAACTCGCAACATAAAACAAGACCTATGGAGTACTTCCCGTTGACCAAGAATTATGAAAATTGGCAAGAAGCAAGGTTTTACAATACAAGTAAAGGACAAACTCTGAAAAGCGTTAGATTTTAGTTGAGGAGGTACAGCCCAAAACGTCACATTTCCAGTATAGCAAAAAAACAATTTTTCTCACAAAATATTTTAAAGCCATTAAACTCCGCATTAATACAGTTCCGTTTTTGACCAAAAAGCTTCCTTTCCAGTGATAGACGTTAGTAAAATTAAGCAGTCATACCAAAACGAAACATTATTTAGGAATTTTACCCCAACCAGTCCAAATAGTACCTATTTGTAAGGTTATGTGAAAAATTTCGTAGGAATTGTAAGAAAACGCGGGAAATTTTTATATTATAATGTATTTATTTATTTATTCAGGAAATGTGTATGTGTATGTAAGGACAAATAGAGTATAAAAAAGCGAGTAAAATCGTAAAATCACTTCTACTTCAAACAGTCGACATAAGTACAAAAGCAAGCACTAGACAGAGAAGAAAAAGCCTTGAAAAATATAGCATCATTTTGATTCGTGTATTTGTTACAATTATCAATAGAACAATTAAATTAAAATCAAATTATGATTAGTAGTACCTACCTATTCATAGCCTGTCTGCTAGACGGATCCAACTTAGATGGCCCTGGTGAACACTCTGATTGATTTTCTGCGGTCACTTTGAATTTCAGTCTGAAACAGAAAAAAAAGTTATAAAAAATATTCATTGTAATACATCGTCAGTAATTTTTTAAGTTTCATAGCTATACTTATAATTTTTTTGTGTACATTTCTAATTGAAGGATCTAATTAACTTAAAATTTTACAGAAAATTATGTTTTATTTTAAATGTTAAGTATGTTTTGTTACTTAATGACTTTCAATAGAAACTACTACAGTCCTTTTATATTAAATGTTTTGAAATCATGAGAAAATCATTCATAATCTGTCACTAAAATTTTTGAAGTAAAAAATTATGAAGTTAATTTGTAAACATATAAGAGCAACATATTAAAAAATTTACTTTTTTGAATTTGGATAATATCACTCGAGCTATTGCAGACCTCTAATGGGCTGATAATTTTTTTACCTTCATTCAATTATATTAACCTTTTTCATACTACAGAAGAATATTAATTACAAGTGTATACAGACACGTTTTCAATTATCACGGTAGTTGCACTTTGTCCGCGAATCTTTAGTCTGTCCAGCTTCTACAAATTCTCGAACTTTTTCGGGTGTTTGATAGTCGCCTATTAGTGCGTAGGGTTAGTAGTGACCTAACATAGTTGTTCCACGGCAGGACTGGTACACAAAAAAGTAGATTCAACGCGCTGTGGAACGGGCTATGCTCGGTGTTTCTTTGATGGATAAAATCAGGGACACTGAATAATTTGTTGAAGAACAAAAGTTGTCGACATAGCCGAAGCGATTAGCACGCTAAAGTCGCATTGGGCCGGTCACACGGGGTAATCGAAATCTCGAATGATGGCCACATACCGAGAAGCAAAGCGTTGGACGCCCCCCGGCGCAGGTGGACAGATGACCTGAAACACCATACCGGGGGTAGTTGGATTCGAAAGGCGGAGGAGCGTGTGTGATGGCGAGCTTTGGGATAGGCCTATATCTTGCAGTTGAGACACACGGGCTGATGATGATGATAAACCTAGTTGTTGGCCGCACGGCATCCTCCCGGCTCACCCCGGGCAACACGGTTGGCGACTGGTGTTGGGTGTAGGAGTCTGTAGGACCGGTGTAGAGCTTTGGCCAGCAACGTGCTTTGATATCAAATTGTGGAAGAGACCCGCTCATCAAGTAAGAATGACCGAACGTGACGAATTGATTCAATATATTAGTGCTCTCTTTTATTTTATTATTTAGTATTTGATCAGTTTAGAATTTGTTCTATGTCCAGTTATGGTGACGACGTATAAATTCTATGCTGATTTAAAACACACTTACCTCTCATGCATAGACGGCACCATCGGAACACAAGTATCTTGATAATGCTTAGGTGTATAACCGAACCGCTTTACCTTGTATTTAATTGGTTTAGCAGGTTTTCTATTTAGCAGGTCTGTAATCAAAATATAAATCAACTTATAGTATTATACTATATTATACTATAAAAAATTCTTTGTTGGGTGTGTATGTGTGTATGTTTATGACGATTTAACTTGTAAACTATTTGACGGATTTAAATTAAATCTTCGACTCTCAGATAAACCGAGTGGAGGTTATCAAATTGAAACTAATATCAAGTATGGAGAACTTGCGGCCCTATACAGTCTTGTAAAAATGATTCAACTTTCTAAGTCAATCCCGTAAAAATATATGACGTATTTTTACGCTAAATTTCGTGTCGTCAAAATCTCTAGGGTAGGATAGAATATCCTATTGACCTAGAATCTTAAAAAGACAAAAGTTTCATACAAAGTTGAAGGAAAAAATCTGAAAATTACATTTTCATAAATTTTTTTTAACATTTTCCAATTTCGAGTCCAATTCGCAGCAGATCCGATTTTTCAGTGATCTTAAGATAAATACTATTGATTTTTTTTTTTAAAGTTTTACTTGTACTTTAAAACGCTGAAAGTCAATTTCCTAAGTCCATGTTCCTTTAGTTAGCAGAATCATCGAGATGAAACATCTCATAGTTCGAAACGACCTAATGACAGACTCAGAAATTACACAGCCCATATTCTGTTCTTATTGTTACGTGTTAGGTTTCGAAGGATCTGGAGAGAAAGACCTGCTGACTCTTTTGAAGACTTTATTCACTAGCACTAGATCCAATCACAAAACACTATGTCCAAACACTAAGCACTAACGATGTCCTAGGTCGTAGCCAAGTCGTAGGTATCACTTGATCACTCTTGATCACTAGTTTTCACTTCGAAGTCGCCTTGAAGGTAGCCCAAAACTGAACTGGAACTCGCTCGCCTCCCTGCGGCTATTGATATGGGTCGTAACTAGCCTCGAGACCATTATAGAACTCACTCCACTCGCGCGAACGCGCGATCGACCGGGTTGGATGATTCTAGAAAGTCTCACGCAAATACTGGTTTTCGAGACTATTCCTTTCCTCTAACGCCATCTAGTATTGAGTAGGGGTTTCGTGTTGTTTTTGTTCTACAAAGTGGTTTTACTGGTTGACGCTAGATGGCGGTCGTTACTTTGTGTGTTCGTATCATTATCATTGTTTTTTAAACATTTCCCGAAATTACACATGCAATGTAATTTCAGAATCTTTGTTTTTCCCATTAATGGTTTTTGCAGTATTAATTTTATATTTAATTCTACATCACGGTGTTATCATTGGTGTTAGGTCAAAACATCAAGTGGCGTAGTAGGTATATTTGATCTGTGGCGTATATTTCTCAGGTTCCATATGAATTTTAGTTTTTAACAAACTACAGTGACATTCAACTTATAATCTGTGGGTATATATATATTTTCTAGCTACCTACTCTCTATAGTATATTCATAAAACATGTACGTATAGATGGGCTCATGAAAGTAGGTATTTACCTCATGCACAAATTATTCATCCATCATAAGAGATGTTTATAAATTGGTTCACCGTTCAAATTTTTTTGAAATACACAATGCAGTGTGACACTTTTGTTGTCTCTCATTATATCATATCAACTTAGTTGATTGGCTCCCTTAGTAAATTGATTGCAAATCCCTAAGTGATTGTTGGCCATGATTTGTATATTATTATGTTCGAGTCTCGTAAAAAAGACGAGTTTATATGAGAAGAAAGATTGAAGATGTATCTATTTAAACGTTACATTGGTACAGTTACAATCAAACTTTATGGCGAATCTGAATGTAGGTAGAAGTCGCGTCGCTGTAACCCGTTTTAAGTGTAGCGAGACGCAATGGAGCGAGAGGTGTATGACTATATTATTATCTGCGCAAGCACGCATAAAACGTTGTATTCAGATCCGCCATAAAGTTTGACGCGCTCTGTATCTCTAAGTGAAAGAAAACCTTGTCTAAAGGTAGGTACATAAAACATTTGATGTATTTAGTGTAGAACACTGTATAGTGTAGTCATTTCTAGTGTAGTGTTAACAGATAAATGCCCACGTTTTTTAGTCAAGTAGAAAAAAGCCTCTTTAGGGAGCTAAGGTGCCTTAATCGTAAAAAATATAGCAAATAATATTCATAATATTAATTGTTTATTACCCACAAGAAATCTTACAAAATAAATAAGTTACTTAACAAAAGTAGGTACAATAAATGTATTCACTTTCATTCCATTCCATCGGCCCACTTTACCCCACTGCATGGACTTAGGCCTCCCTCCAGGGTGAGGGGGCTTGGAGCTTAAATCCACCACACTACTCCAGTGCGGGTTGATGGATTGTAGCAACCGCCATCTATTGACAGCAGCCGGGACCGACTGCTTAACGTGTTCTCCGAGGCACGAGGTCAGTGATAGTTATGTACTTAAATAAGAAAAACTCATTGGTATATGCCCGGATTCGAACCACGGCCCCACAACCTTATAAATCGGAAACAGTTTCGCTGCGCTCAGGCTATCACGACACTTAATGTATTAAGTACAAAACTATAATAGAAAATATTATGGGTAGTTAAGTAACTATCATATTTTCTATTATATCCATATTTTAATTAAAGTGACGCATAATAAGTAGTAGCTAACCATGTTTGTTTTTAATTAATGATTATAAAAAATAAAGATCTTTTAAGTAACCTCATGATGCACCCCTAGTAAGTCTGCGTTCAATGTACCATTACGCATGCGTCAACATAAACACTCTCATAACATAGTAAGTCTATCGACCCCCAGTCTGCTATGAAATTCCACACACGTACCTACGCAGCTGCCATTGCAGTGCGTTGTTCAGAAACAGGTAGTCTTAAAGTTTTTAGTAAGTATGACTGTGCGTGAACTCTTATTTTCGAAACACAGTATTTATTAATGCTTCAATGGCAAATTAAACAAGTGTACCTACTGTAACTAGAATGACAATTTATTCTTACCTTCAGTATCAGTAGTTAGCGCTTCTACAATTTCAGATACATCTTTACAATCAGACATTTTAGAATGTCTACAACATGTTTCTTGAACAACTTTAGGACATTTACATTTACAGCGTTTGTAATGAGGTCTGTAAGTAGAAGTGCTTTTTTACCATTAATAATACTAGCATCCAAAATAAATTGTAAGTAATTGGGTTACATACTTTTTTTTTGTTCGATCCATTGTCATTTTTTTTAATTTATAAATCTATTAACTTACAATTTTCATTTACATTTTTATAAAAATAGTGACATTTGCATTTTGTCATTGGTTTGTCAAAAAAAATTAAATTTTATTTGAAATGAAGTGGCCATTTCTAAATCTGACATTTTGCATTTTGTAGTTGTATTCTTTTTCTAAGTTTTATGAAGATAAATAACTCAAGACTGCTCAAGACCTTAAGCACTTTAAGCTTGAGATTTATTTTTTACTAGCAGCCCGTCCCGGCTTCGCACGGGTAGTATTCGTTTCTCATGAGAATCTCTTTTTTTGTCTGTCTTATCTCATTCCCGTTCTTACTTTTCCGTTTTCGTTCCCATCGCAAAAATACTTTATTGTTTCCGTTCTTGGCCCTGGTTTCGTTTCGTTTTTGTTCCCGCGACACAAATGGTTTATCGTCTCAATTTCTGTCAGTCGTAACTCATTCCCGTTCTTCCCCTTCCCGTTAATTAAAATTAATTAAATAAATTGCACTTTCGCGACGTACATATTTATATAATATAGCTGACCCGGCGAACTTCGTACCGCCTCAGAAGTCAGAGCAGTTTAAGACGTATATGTATTGTAGCGCCCATAACCACAATCATTATCAAAGAACTTGCTGTTACGTGATACCTATGTAAAGCGAAAAACCACGTCAAAATCCTCCCAACAGTTTTAGACAAACATATCCATTGCAGTGTTTCCTGACCGCAAACCTTATCAAAGAACATGCTCTTAGATATCTATAAAATGCAAAAACCGCTTACAGATCCAGCCGTTTTAGAGAAACGTATTTATTGCAACGCCCCCTGGTGGCTCATAGCTGCAATCCTTATTTAAGAATCTGGTATTAGATATCTATGTACACGAAAAAACCACGTCAAGACCCTCAGAGCCGTTTTAGAACAACATATTTATCATAGTGCCCCCTGGTGGCCCATGACCGTAAATTTTATCTAAGAACATGCTTTTAGGTGATATATTTATAACGCAAAAAACCGCGTAGAGACCCTCCCAGCCGTTTTAGAGAAATGTATTCATTGCAGCGCCCCCTAGGGGCTCATATCCGCAATCCTTATCTAAGCACCTGCTCTTAGGTGATATCTATGTAACATAAAAAACCGCGTCAAGATCGTCCCAGCCGTTTTGAAGATACATATCTATTGCAGCGCCCCCTGGTGGCCCATAATTGCACAACTAATTTAATTATGTATTCGCAGGTGATACTCAAGTTATGCAAAAAATCGAATCAACATCAGTTCAGTCGTTTCGAAGATACACATGTACTACAGCACCCACATGTGCTTAATAATCATAAAGCCTGTTTAAAAACCTGTTTTGGAATAGTATCTATCTAACAAAATTTCATATAAATCATTAGAGCCGTTTCCGAGATAGCCTATAAAAGAGTAAAGAAATTGATTTTTGAATGCATCCTGTTTGACAGATATGAACAGTTTGTATGGGAAAATGGTGTTGTTCTTTTTACTACATTGTTGTTTTTCCTTGCAATTTTTTCATATTTTCTCATCTTTTAAACCTTCCTTGGATTTCCAGAAATATGAACCCATCACAATTCCAGTATTTACATTAAATACATTTTCGTACATTATTTTTTAATTTTATTCATATCTAACACCATTGCGAATACCTAATAACATAATGTTAAAATTTTACCCATATAGTAATAATTTAGCAAATAGCTAATAATTTAGCTTTCATAAAAATATAAATATACATTTAATTATTAGTAATAATAAACTTTAAGTTAGCTAAACATTGAATTATGTAAAACATCAAGATCTTCTTTGCGTTGCTGGGCTCGTTTTTTTTCCTTTTGGAATGCTTCATAATCTTCATTATCAGTAGGAAGCTCATAACGACATAGTGGACATGAATTTGTCTGTAATAAACAATGTTTAATCAAATTAATAACACAATATATTATATTACAATCTGTGATGATATTCTTAAAGTGTGATAGTATTCGAAACAATACACATGTATTACTTGGTTTCAAGCTTTTACATAGTTTCATAGGTATGAAAATGTCTTAAAATCATTTTTTTTTCATTCATCAATTCAAACAAAAATTCATTTGTCTTCTTTAAACAAAAAACAACCACATTTTCTTAAACATTTTACACATAAGTACCTACTAAACAAAAATGGAGTTCTTCATAAATAAAGCACCAAAGAAATGACATAAATAATGTAAACCAACTTTAAGGGTTTGACAACGTATTTGGGGGTACTTAAGTAATAATTAAAAATTTAGTAATTTTAAAATAAAAATTTAAAAATATTACATGTTAGCGCCATCCTGTACTATGAATTACAAAGCGATTTAATATTTCTGTTGTTACACTCATATTTTATCACTTTGACTTTGTAGTCATAAAATAATTTATTTTAGTTATAGTTATTTATTTAATAGCTTAATTTAAAGTTATTTATTAAAGTTACACCATCGGTTCATAATTTACAATTTATATTAATAAAATAAAAATTACCTTTTCTAACCAAGTTAGAATGCAGGTAGCATGGAATGTGTGTTGGCAAGGCATTTGTTTTACATTTTCTCCAACGTTGAACTTCTTTAAGCAAACTGGGCATTGTTTGTTGGACTTATTAATTTTTATATTTACCAAATCTTCAATGGCTTTCTTTGATGCGGGTGGGGGAAGTCTAAAACAAGTAAACGGAAATTATTTACATGGTAAATAAGGTTGAAATAAATAGGACTGCCCAAATTTGTTATGTTAAGAAATCCAAAAATGTTAAACACTTCTGTGTGTTTCTTTTACAAATGCCTGTCCGGCTTTGTTGAGGGGCACACAGGTGCATGGACCCAGAGACCTCCAACCACTGTCTGTCCCAACTGCAGAACCAGAGGCCGCAAAACATCTATGTATCTCAATGATGTTGAGAGGTAAAGATACGCCCCACTGAACATTTTACATAAAACTTTACATACAAGCAAAATTTGCGCCATTTGACATCAACAGTTCGAACTAATACTACCTATATAACCTTGTAAAAAGCGCCATCTTATGGAGTTCATTAATAAAATTATCGGTTTGGTCGGTGGTTTAGAAATATGTTTATTTAATTATTCAACCAATTAAACATGCAACAAACATAATGTAGGATTATTTATTGATGATACCGTATTCCAAGTTCATTTTTAAGTTTTGTATCATAGTTTTTGCAGCCTATTACAACGCAATTTTGCATTTTTTATGATGAGCAATAGCAAACGAACGATCGCACCGCTCGTGGACTATTGAGCCGCATAGACCCTAAACTGACATTTTAGGGCCAGTGCACTGGAGACATTTTAGTCACATCGTTGGCCCGGTCCTTATATATGACGTACCTTCCATATATATAAAAATCCTGTGTCACAATGTTTGTCCACAATGAACTATGAAACTACTTAACCATTTCAGAATGTTCTAGAAAGACTCACAATTTCCTAGAGCGTTGCATCCCTTTGACTGTGCCGACACAACTATGCAGTCCATGCGGGCGAAGCCGTGTTCGGAATTGATATTATACTATAAATGTGATATGCTATAAAATAATTGGTCACTTGTTGTTACAACTTGATCTACTAATGGGGGGAGGGGGAGTGGTGGTGTAGGGGGAGAAGGAAAAGGAGCCGTAGGCTTAAAGCGACGTGGATCGCACTCGCTACCCATAATGAGGAGTCCCCCAGGAGTAGTTGGGCTAAATGTGCATTGGAAGGTTCGCTTGATACAGATCAAGCAAAACTTTATAGCCGTTACATAGCATTGCATAGCGTCACAGTACCAAATTTTAGTTCTCAGCGTGGGCGTTACACCGCCGCGTGGATAACCTAATTAAGCTGTGCTTGATGTGTTTCTTGTACTTGGAACCAAGTAGAGATCTATAACGAGAATGTGTATGAAATGTCCCAGTTATTATAACTTGCACTAAACTTCTAGTTAGCTCTGAAGTCAAAGCAAGTGGCGGCGCAGTAGGAAAAACGGGTATCAGAGGGTCGAGAACACAAACAGAGAACTATTAAATACTAGCGTAGAGAAGGGACACTGTTGTGTAAGTGTAAATATTTGTTCTTTCATGATGAATCACTGCGCTACACCCACAAGGTTGTCACTTAATATAGAATTTAATTGGTTTATTTTTTATTTTTTTCTTTTGGTTGCTATGATATATTATTTTGTTATTAATTGTCTATACCTAATTAAGCTGTGCTTGATGTGTTCCTTGTACTTGGAACCAAGTAGAGATCTATAACGAGAATGTGTATGAAATGTCCCAGTTATTATAACTTGCACTAAACTTCTAGTTAGCTCTGAAGTCAAAGCAAGTGGCGGCGCAGTAGGAAAAACGGGTATCAGAGGGTCGAGAACACAAACAGAGAACTATTAAATACTAGCGTAGAGAAGGGACACTGTTGTGTAGGTGTAAATATTCGTTCTTTCATGATGAATCACGGCGCTATACCCACAAGGTTGTCACTTAATATAGAATTTAATCGGTTTATTTTTTATTTTTTTCTTTTGGTTGCTATGATATATTATTTTGTTATTGTCGGGAAATTATGAAAAAATTTAATTACTATAGCCTTTTTTTAAACACAAGAAAGTTAAACTATAACTACATATTATGTATGTCATTATAGTAATGAAATGCCATGAAATTTAATTTTATGTTATAAAAGGTACTGTAATCTCGTAAAAGTTGTAAAATGTCAAGAAAGGTCATTAAATGTCATAAACGGTCATGAAATGTCATAAAAGTCATGACATGTCAAGATATTTCATTTGATGTCATGAAATGTCATGACAATCATGAAATGTCGTAAACTATCATAAACGGTCATGAAATATGAAAAGCTGTGAAACATCGTGAAATGTCAGGAAAGCTCATTAAATGCCATGAGAGGTTATGAAAGTAATGAAATGTCACGAAATGGACGTTTTGTTAAAGTGGACATGTCCACTGTATCAAAATGAGCACTTTATTGATTCTATAAGAAGCACGCAAATCTAGTGTAATTAATGCTTGAGCCAAAGATTGAGTACCGCCATAGTGGATTTATTATGACGTTGCATACCCCATGTTATTCTGTGTATTCAATATGTTTCTGCGAAATTTCACTAAAATTGGTTTTGTAGTTTAACTACGAAGAAGTAAGAGACATACCTAAATTAAGTTGTTGAATTTTTTTTCCATTTTGCTCTGAAAATTACAACTAAATTACCAGGAACATGACACCTAGATATATAAATTTTTTTATGAAATATAAAAATAGACTTTATACGATAGCAAAATTCATAAATAAAATTATATGCGTTTGGAGAACATGGAACTAATAAGCAAGTAAAAGTTTATCTCTGTCTCTTTTTTGAAAAAAGAAATTTAACATTGTCTTAAGTGGTCTGACATCACACTGTATAATATTTCTCTCTCTATCTAACAGGACATTTTGAGTATTCATAACTCGGTTATTAATTTTGTATTTTTAAAAATATTTCACTGATATTATATATATAGAAAATCACTTTATTTAAATAATTTTTTTTAAAAATTGCTACCCTGTTTTAGCATTTAAATGTTTTTATATATACTATATATTTGATTCAAAATAAAATAATATTATTATTATTTTTTATTACATAGCTGGTAATACATATTAAACAGGATCCTAAAATTTTACATAAAATAAATTCCAAGTTATTTTGTTGGGCAGCAGGTTGAGAGTTCTCTCTTATCCATTAATGTTATTTTAAAAATATGCAAAAATTCTAATAAATTTTTAAAATCCTACCTGTCTCAATCAGCAGGAAGATGGTGAAAGCATCATCGGGGCATTATTACTAAATGGATGAACACACAAATAAATTATTGTAGTTTAATATTGTAATTACATGTGGGCGCTTAACCCTGAGCTAAATACATTAAATGTGGGCGTGTCTAGACCCGCGCGGGGAGAGGAGCCGGGTTTTGGTTCTGCAAACGCACACAACCTCAGCGCTGGTCGCTTACGACACATATACATGATTGTCGCCCCTGTGGCACAAACCTCACTTATATAAAACGCTTCCGCGTCAACTTCAGAGCGAACTAGAAGTTTGGCTATACTTATGATAGGTACGATCTCTCCCTACCCTTTAAGGTAAATAGGCGTGAGTTTATACATACATAAAATGTTACCTTGGCCATTCTCCATTGAAATTAACTTCATATAGCCCAAAATCAATTAAAAATCTCGCCATATGAAGAAGATGGTCTGGTTGTTGCCCATCCTCAAGCGGTGCCCAGCCCATTTCCGCAAAATAGTCAGCCATAAGTATTTATATGTGGATTTCCCTTTCCGTAATCGGTGTCCAAATACTGATGTATCTTTACCTATTTATGTGGATAATTAATTATTATTGTATAATTTTCACAGAATATTACTAATATCCGTTTACGCAAAATTACTCGTATCAATTTTTGTCAATTCATTCATTGTCAGAGTCAGTCAGAGTTAGGGATGAACGATATATTAATTATCGATAGTATACGCATAGAAATATCGATATTTATATCGATATTTAAAAGTATGATATATCGAACATCGATATTTACCAGGTTCCGATATTTATATCAATAAATATATCCATATTAAAAACGTCTTGCATCGTTAAATGAGATCTGATGTCGAGAAACCTTTATAGAAAGTCTATTTCATTGTAAAATTCATAATTAAACGAAACTTTACTCTAAAAGACGGATTATTTTATTATTATATATTATTTGAAAAATATGCACTGGAAATTATATTTCTTTATTACAAGATGAGTATGTATATAACTGTTTTATAAATAATCCTAAGATGATTGTTTTAAAATACGTAATTTATAAATTATATATACCATTAAATCATACGCTTTCATGGTATCCGGTGGGCGCGACCACGTTTTTTTATTTTGTAAGTCAGACAATATAAAAACATCTATAAAAATCTCTATCAAATAAACATTTCCTTATACTTGATACTGTGAAAATGTAAAAAAGGCGTTATAGTCATTATAGAAAACTAGCGACCGCCCGCAGCTTCGCTTGCGTAGACGACGAATTCCTGTTATAGGTACTATTAACGTTCGAGATGGTTTATACGTACCTACTTTTTGCTGGAACCAATTTTGGTTACACCCATTCAAACTTTCAATCTTCATTCCCCTTCCACCCTTTAAAAAAACCGATACAATTTTTCCTCTCCCGTTTCCCACCCTTGAAATGTGGAAATCTAAAAACCCTGAAACACGTCATTATTTGAGTCCCTCCATTCCCATCCTTAAGTTTGAAATTTCTAAAAAAGCCTTTCTTAACTTAATGCTCACGTTATAAAATAAAACTATGTTCCAAATTTAAGCTTCCTAGACTTAGTAGTTTTGGCTGTAGTAGTTGATAGATCAGTGTGGACAAACGACAGACAGATAGACAGACAAACAAACACGAAAAGTTGCTTATGACACTCTTGACAATCTTCTTTCACGTCTGCAAAGTTTTATTGAAATCTGTTCAGCCGTAGTGGAAATTAGCTCGAATAGATAAAATTGAATTGAATAGACATATAGACGTACAGACAAACAGACGGACAAAAAGTAGCTAATGTCAAATCTCTTTACAACCTTCTTTCTCGTCTGCAAAGTTTCCTTAAAATCTGTTTAGCCGTTTTGGAGATTAGCTCAAATAGACAGATACACGTACAGACAGACAGACGGACAAAAAGTAACATTTGTTAGTTTTGACGACCTTACACGTATAGACAGACAGACGGACAAAAAGTAACATTTGTTAGTTTTGACGACCTTCTTTTCATACTTGTGATGTTTTATTAAAATTGGTTTAGACAGATGGACGTACAGACAGACATACAAAAAGTTCTGTATGTCACTTTTGACTACATCCTTTCCATATGTGTAAAGTTTCATCAAAATCGGTTAAGCTGCTTTGGCCGAAACCTATTTGCTCGAATAGACAGACAGTTCGTTTTCATATATATAGCCTATAACCCTCCGCTATATTCAGGCTATCAAAGGCAAAAAGAATTTCAAATCCGACTGGTAGTTTCAGAGATTAGCGCATTCAAACAAACAAACAAACAAACTCTTCAGCTTTATAATAAGTATTTCTATTATGTAGATTAATATATTATAAGATAATAAGAAAATAAGATATTACTGAAAACCGTATCAAAGTCTATTGCGTGGTTTGGAAGTAAAAAGTTAACGAACAGAGGCAGACAGCGAATTTATTTTCTCCCGCTATAGTTTTCATATTTCGATAAAAACTGCTAAGATATTAATTTAAATTGTGTGGTGTAAAGGGCAATTATAATATGCATGAAATGCTTAAGACAACTAACGTATTTAATTTGATAAGGATTAATATTACGTTTAAAAAACATCTTCGCAAATAGTACATAATGTTAGAACAAATTTGATTGTCATAAAAAAGGTTATAGTAAGTTAACCTTAAAAGATACACATATGCTGTCGCAGACTTTTGTTTAGAACTTTTAAAGGGGAACAATTCCGTAGTACATAATTTTTGGTGAACATCAACCGTTTACGCAGCGCGCACGACGGAAGCTCTCAAAAGGAATAATTTTTCCCGTTTTTGCAACATTTTTCATTTATGCTCCACTCCTATTGGTCGTAGCGTGATGTAGTATAGCCTATAGCCTTCCTCGATAAATGGACTATCCAACACAACTATAATTTTTCAATTTGAACCAGTAGTTCCTGAGATTTGCGCAAACAAACAAACAAACAAACAAACAAACAAACAAACAAACAAACTCTTCAGCTTTATAATATTAGTATAGATATAACTTCCTTTAGTTGAATATAAGCTAAGTAATAAATAACACAATATGAATAATCTTTGTTTTCAATGACACTACGTCACGTGTGCAAAGGAAAATTATTAGTTTCATAGCACTCGTTTTAACTAAACAATAAAAATTAACAAAACGAAAACATTTACAATTCAACAAAACAACGATGAAAACTTAACAAAAACATAAAAGTAAACAAATAACAAGTCAAAAATCTTATACCGACCGCTATCAATCATTATGACGACCGCTTAGCATAGTGGATAGCGATAGCAGCTTCGTAGGCAGGCCTACAAAGCTGCAGGTCCCGGGTTCGAATGCCAGGTCGGGTCAGTATTTATATGATGAATATTAATACTGGTACCGGGTCTTGGTTGTTATATGTATGTGGTGTCTTCGCTTGGTACTCAAGACACAAGTTTTGGGGCCTAGACGTTGTTGTGATGTATACGTATGTTATGTTATGTTATGTTATGCGTCACCTAGCGAAAGAAAAGTGCAGCGACACACCCTATAGATGCAATGAGGTCAGGTGACACTATCCACTCAAAATTACTACTCTCTATTATTGACATACTTCTTTCACTTTTTTCTCGCGCTCTTTATTACAGCGTTACTACAGCAACGCAAGGGAAGACTAAACTATTAGCGTAAGAATTCTTTTAAAGTAGTAATTACATCTTAATTAATGTTCCGCAATAGAAGATTTTCGTTAAAAAAACCACCAAATTACGTTACTAGATGTCATTTGACGCACTGCTTAGTTACCAAACGCGGTTGTCAGTGTTGTTAGTTTTGGAGAGTTTCGTTTTTATAATCTACTTTTGTTTATAATCTAAAAACAGAAACGTATAAATTTATAAAAATACTTCAAACAAACAAAATAGTTGTGTTAAAAACCATATGGTGGCAAACAGCTGTGACGACAACCAAAGAGAATATAGATTTCAATCCATTCAGTTGATATTGACATCCGTAATAACCTGTTACGCTATCGACAAATACAAATACATCTACAAATTGAAAATTAAAACGAGATCGTATTTTGACAGGACGCTAATGGAGTATAAGTAAGTTCAATTAGGTTTTGTGAATGATTATGTTGCGTTTCTTTCTCGCATGTAGGATTTCCGCACAGGTCTGGATGTCACTCGCACACTGTGTGCCTCTCTTACGCTAGTATATATACCGTCATTAGGGATGAAACGATATATCGAAATATCGATATTATACGCATAGAAATATCGATATTTATCTCGATATTTAAAAGTATACATTGAACATCGATATTTATATCGATATATATATCGATATTAAGAACTTCTTGTATCGCTAAATAGATCTGCTGGGCTAACATGCGACGCACGACAAAACTGCCTCACGAGACGAGAAAAATTGTCGATCTCGACTTGTCTGTCGTTAATAAAAATAATAAAAATAATAAGTATTAATATTAAGAATAATAATAATAAATATTAATATCAATAATAAGTATTAATATTAATAATAATAAGTATTATTATTAATAATAATAGTTATAATAATAATAATAATAATAAAAATAATAATAATAAAAATAATAATAATAATAATAATGTGTTGTGATAGCCCGAGCGCAGCGAACCTGTTTCAAATCGATAAGGCCATGTAGCCGTGGTTAGCATCCGGGCGTGTTCCAATGAGTTTTTGACTTAAATATGTTAACTATCACTGACACCATGCCTCGGAAAGCACGTTATGCAGTCGGTCCCGGTTGCTGTCAATAGATGGCGGTCATTACAATCCGCCAGTCCGCATTGGAGCAGCGTGGTGGATTTAGATTATATTTATATACTTATATATTTATATTTTACACCCAGAACTAAAACAAATAGTCACGCGCACAAATATTTGTCCCGGGCGGGAATCGAACCCGCGACTACTGGTTCCGTAATTAGGGTCTCTAACCACTCGGCCAAGCAGTTATCATGTCATCAATCATCAATTGTTTTTTAATTGTCTGTTTTCGGCGTTACTGTTACGTAAATAATATTTAAATAAAATAAAATTAATTAAGTAAAAAAAAATCTTTTCCGAGCTGAATCGGTAACTAAACTTTTTTTATGCATAAAATACAACCGATTCAAGCGAATACAAACGAAAATAAAAATTTAACAATTACTTTCTACATAAAAATATTTTTCTCACCGTTGTCGTCAACAAAAATTGCCGACGAGAAATATACCGCTTAAAAATGACAAAATTCGATAAAATATGGTTCGCATGTTAGGGTTTGTAGACAAAACTACCGTAGACGAGTAATTTTTCCAATTGTGACGGAGCGCGACGAGATAAAAACGTTGCATGTTAGCACTAGTAGACATATAGAGATATCTCGTTTCGGGACGAGAATTGCCGTCGACAAAATTTTGTCGCGGCGTGCATGTTAGGCCCACTGATGTCAAGAAGCCTATATAGAAAATCTATTTCATTTCAAATTTTATTATTAAACGAAACTATAAAAGACATGGGTATTTCTGCGTATAGCCTGTTATCTGAAAGTTTTTACGAAATTGCTGAGTATCCGTATTTCAGAAAAATACCCACATGTGAAAAAAAATTCGCTTTCACTTTTCATGTACAGGAGGCATTGTAAATTTTTTTTTTTATATCGATATATATATGCATAATATTATTATCGGCTTAGAACGGTCGATATATCGAATACCGATATTCTCTTGCTTCATCATGATCATCATCATCAGCCCGTGTCTCTCCACTGTACGATATAGGCCTCTCCCAAGGCTCGCCACCACACACGGTCCTCCGCCTTTCGCATCCAACTATATACCCGCGGTATGGTGCTTCAGGTCATCTGTCCACTTGGCCGGGGGGCGTCCAACGCTTCGCTTTCCGGTACGTGGCCTCCATTCGAGAACTCGTCTACCCCATCGGTTATCAGTTCTACGGCAAATGTGACCGGCCCATTGCCACTTCAGCTTGCTGATCGCTTCGGCTATGTCGACAACTTTAGTTCTTTGACGGATTTCAGTGTTCCTGATTTTATCCATCAAAGAAACACCGAGCATATCCCGCTCCATAGCACGCTGAGCGACTTTGAATTTATGGATCACTCCTGCCGTGAGAGTCCATGTTTCGGCACCGTATGTCATTGTAGGTAGGACGCATTGGTTGAAGACCTCTCTCTTGCTTCTCTCTTGATTCTCTTGCTTATTTCCCGATATTTATACGTGCATCCCTAACCTGCACGTGTATGATACTATGCTTGTGTTAACTCGGTATCGCTTTCTAATGTTGCCTACTGAAAAGTTACAAAATATCAATCAGGCATAGAAGGGAGGGGTGTAGGAACTAAGCATGGAACATTTCAGTAGCATGTGAAAAATTACATGTAATGCATACCTAATCATACGTCGCACCTGCTCCTTTCTTTCACAAAGTCTGCTACCTGCTACGTCTGCTACAAAATAATACTCAGCGAAATCGTACATCATGCGAATTTCATCGTATAAGAGATTAATATTTGACAATATTAGACAACACCATCGTAACTTAATAAAGAAAAAACAATTGAATTAATGAAATATTAGACAGCGTCATCTCTCTTCACTTTACAAATTAATTTAAATAGCTAAGAAATCAAATCAAAAGAGTTATAAAGTAGTAATAAGCAGGTGGCGGGTGCAACTCCTAACCACTTCTAACTACACAATTTATCACAGTAATTAAAAATAGACTAAACGGTGTAGCCGTATTTCCGTGACAAAACTGCCCCCAATAGGAACTTATATCGAAACCTATGTTATATTATATTGTAGAGGACGCTAATAGTAGTTGATCGAGTAAGCATTAGCTCTATAGCTTAGTTAATTGAGGAGCTATTGGCAAAAAACGAGCTTGAGACGACTTTTTTTTAAAACGATATATCTTAGTTAATTTTATAACTAGGTGAATAGAACTAAATAGCAGTGTTATGTTATACTTTAGAATTTATTCTGTAGCAGTTTTCTATGGGCATGATTTTAATGATAAATGGCCTACGCCATCTTGTGCTATGTTTACAGAGGGCATTTCTAATTTACGGCTCCTTTTAGTCGAATTTTCTCTCGATGTTTGTCGGGCGACGTTGAGATGGTGTCCGCGCTTGTGATGAATTTCCGCATGCGGGTACTGGGTGAATTGTTAGTTGATTTCAAGCGTCCTGTCAAAGAGCACATCTTTGACCGGACGCTCGAAATCAACTAGTAAAATACTACCATAAAACGTTTTAGAGTTTTTGTAATGCTATTAATGTTGGTGGGATGCTGGTTATCTACCATTTTATTTTTGGTAGCAAATAGTCCCTTGCGTAGGTACTACCAAGTTGACCAAAGAAAGTGCTCTTTGTGAAGCATATAGGTACCAGAAGAACTTTTCCAGCATAGCCATGATATTTTCACAAAGACTTTGTATAGGCTGCGATTTTTCATTCAAAGCTAGCAGAACTTCAGACCACGCTTCAGGGTGTGACAACCATACGTTTTGAAGCATAACTTCCTTCCTTTTGTATGGAAATAAGAAATAGTAGGTATTACACATTGCAAAGGCGCGAAAGCCACGAACAGCAGTCATCTGTAAGCATCTACAGTTATTTATTGAACTTCGACATTATTAAATAATTTCTTTTTTTTAATTAACCTGTACATCAACACGTATAGGAAAGCTTTCAACCCCTTTTTAAGCATACTACGCACATGGAGAAGTGTGAGATTTGGTACCTATAGTTAAAGTTTATGTAGAGTAGCAGTGCAGAAAGCTAAAATCTATATAGTGTAAAACTTCAATGAAACTACTCATCGACACACTAAAGTATATTCAATATAATATTTACATAGGCACTATTTAACTATTTATATTATTATCTTATTTGGTCAACACGACGTCAGGACGTGAATTCACGACATCAATGAGGAAAATGAGCATGAAAATTTTAATAGCTAGAAAAATAGAACAAAAAATAAAAAAAATACTAGTGAAAGAAATTAAGCGATAGCTTGAAAACTCAATTTTTGACAAATTTTCAAAGTTATGAATTCATAAAAATCATCCGCCGCGACCCGCCTCAATGCGTGACGTCATTTCGCTCACTGGAAACAAACTATGCTGGAAACCATCTCGATTCTCGACACAATCGAATTGCTCGCGCATCCGCGTGTACTATGGGACACAGTTTTTTATGTTATTTCGTGTTTTATCTTTTTATTTTGGATAATAATATGGAAAATAGAATACCTTATAGATACTATATAGTACCTTTATGAGCTAATACAACAAAGACTGACTTCACCTCATGCATGTATTGACACAAAAGCAATCGACATGATGGGTGATGTTGTTATAATCGCATGTGGGTTAATAAACTTACAAAACAAAATAGTTTAAATAAATTTATGAGTTTCAAGATATTTAATGAATAATAATTAAGATAAATAAAACCGAAAGAAATATGGCAGTGTCTGCATTGTATTTTATTTAATCAACAAATACAGTATTATAGTTACCAAATTTTAATGCAACAGTTCTTTAAATATATTTTCCTTCTACAACTTTTTGCATTTTTCAAATAAATCTTCACAATAATCTTTATCATAACTTATTTCATGTATATCAATGTTTTTTGTCGTCTTGAAATTTTCGTGAGCGATACAAAAGAGGCATTTCTCTTTTTTTTTGTAAAAAACATTTGCGTTTGCGGTTGTGCATAATATTTTTGTTTTTGCTATGACACCATTATCTTTGACATAGTGTTTGAAATTCACATTAGATACTGGGCACTTTATTTCTAGTATACATTCCTCAGCTAGAATACTATCTGGAGAAGCGCCCACAGAGGGAAAATCTTGAGACAGAAGAAGACTCACTCTTTGGAATTTGAGGTTCTTTATGATGGCGACTTCTTGACACACAGACTTTTCTAAAAGTTTACCTCTTTTAATTGCAAACATTTGTTTAAATTTATAGGAACCTAAAAGATATTCCACTAAAGCTCCATCTGGTTTGATACACTGAGTAGATTCGTGAGCTTTTGAAGCTGTAATACGCGCGTATCTCATTTCATACCACAATCGACAGTCGGCTTGTGATCTGGTTGCTTCCTCAATGGCTTCACATTGTTCGGTTCGAATAATTTCTTTGCAAAATAAAATAAAGCTGTCTGCATCTTTAGCACCGTTTTTCTTTCGTGTTTAGCCAAAGATTTCTACTGGGATCCGACTTCTGACAGTTTTGGTTTCTTCCAATAACAGGCTACTTCAGTACAAGCAGGATCCTCACTACGTCTATGTAACCACATAACTAACACCATTGTATGTTTGCATCCTCCTTTGGTTGCCGCACTGCCTTCACATTCGACAGATTCAATGTAATTTGTACTTTCATTACAAATAAATGTACAGTGATAGGCTGTAGCCAAAGACCAGTCAACCTATAGACCACGCTTTAATAAACGTCAGTACGAAAACGAAATCGCCAAAAAGTGGCGGGGTGCGGGGAGAGGTCTGCTAGTTTTCATTGGCTCGTTCAAAATTGACAATTTAATGGCTTCCGACGTGCTTCCAACTGACCGCTCAGAAGAGACGTAGTTATGTAGTGTCACTACATAGCCTTGGCGAATGCTACTCCCTGTCAAAGCGTGGTCTATAAAGTTGACTTGTCTGTGGCTGTAGCTCAAACCATGTGCTCAGGTGTAACTGTTGCTTTTACTATACATTGAGCATTTTGCCTTTTTACCTGTACATATTGGTACAAACACACAAAGCAACTGGCGCCATCTGGCGGAACCCCCTACTCAATACTAGATGGCGTTAGAGAAACTACTGTGAAAGAATAGTCTCGAAAACCGCGCACATGCGCGAAACTTTCTGTCATCCAATCCGGTCGATCACGTTCGCGCGCGTTCTAGAATTGTCTGGGGGCTCGTCTCCGCCTCGTATAAATAGCCGTAGGGAGGCGAGCGAGTTCAGTTCAGTTTTTGTGCTACCTTCGAGGCGACTTCGAAGCGAAACTAGTGATCAAGAGTGATACCAGTGAAACCTACGACTTGGCTATGAGCTAGGACATCGTTAGTGCTTAGTGTTTGGACCTAGTGCTTTGCGTTGGACCTAGTGTTAGTCAATAAAGTCTTCAAAAGAGTCAGCAGGTCTTTCTCTCCAAATCTTTCGAACCATAACACGTAAAATATCCAATTGCGTTATCTCCATAACTATCGCATCCTGACCTGTTGATAAAAAAAAAATTATCGATAGGTAAGTACAATACTGTAATAACACTAGATGGACAGAACTTGTACATTAAGATCACCGGTAGACCAGACCAAAGTACAATCCGCAGCGAGTACGTTCAATCAGAATGGCGGTCGTTCGTGCAGTTACAGTTACGGGCAATAGTACTAACGAATGTTTCAAGCGCGGCCCGGGAAATTATAATATAGGTATAGACATTTTTTTTTTCGAGGTGGATTAATGGAGTAGATTTATAAAAAAAATTGATGAGTATACCCTGTTGAACCAAAATTATCATATGCTTAATATTAGATCATCTTTCAAGTTATTTTATTTCTTGAACAACAGTGGTGTGGAAAGTGGTCGCTAGATATAATGAAATTTAACAGTTAAAGAAATAAGAATTTAGTAAAATATTAAGAAAAAAATACATACTTTTTTTCTGAAGTGCACGATTGTACTCCAGGGCCGCGCGGAAAGTGCGCGGTTTACGAGGGACGGAATATGACTGTGCGACCAATTTTTAAAAAAATGAAGCATTGTACGTATTAAATAAATTCCTGTCGATAGGTACCTAATAGGTATTCCTGTTTTTTCGGAAAACAAGTAGGTAACAGCTTGTATAGATATGGCAGACGTTAATATATACTAATTGTAATAACGCTTTACAAAATAAATGATAAACCCTAATTTAATATTTGCACTTTTAGTAATTGTAGTATATTTACCTAGGTAGGTAGATATATACTTTGCCAGTTTTCCTCCTTGAATTTCCGCACTGATGTACTTTACGTAATTTATAAAAAACGCTACGACCATGAAAAAATCAACTGTAGATAGATTATCTGATTGTCCACAAACAAATCCTGGTTCCATTCTGTGGTTTGGAAATGGACCAATAATATAGGTACGAGTGTACGAGTACTATCTGTACGAACGATGTAAACAGAATAAATGAATGAGCGGGCGAGAACAAGCATGTCTTGAAGTACCTTGCGCCCTCGTCTGCGCTACATGGCGAGGTGCACACCGAGCGAACCGGCGATGTGACGTCACAGCGGTTACTCGGACGGCGTAGGAAGTGTTTGCAACTTACAAAATTAAATTATTTCTAAAAAATTCATTACTCAATATATCGACAAAATATTTTCGGGATTTATATTATAAATATTAAGAGATTTTTTTAAGCTTAAAAAATCGCGATTAATTTTCATTTACATCTTCCTAATTGAATCGCATATCGTCTCCGACGCAGGCGGCGGTGCGCGGGGTGTAACACCTCACGCACACGTAGGAAGACATCGGCCGCAACCCGATGCGCGGCGGTACTCGAGTCCTTTTACAATAGGTACTACTTATAGACTGAATTTTAGAAATGGGACTGTATGGCCAAATCCTAAACTAAGTATGAGAAATAGCAAAAATTATTCAAAGAGATCATTAGCTCGATTATTGAGAAAACAAAACTGCATGTTCACATTTTTGAAAAATCTGTTAAGTACTTCAACAGGAAATTAAACCACTTGATTTAATAACCTGTAATATTTAAAGTAAATTTTCAACCAACGATGTGGGCATGCATGGATGAGGAAGGCGAGGGAAAGGAAAATATGGAGGGATTTAGGGGAGGCCTACGGCGCTGACTGAGGCGACTGCTGTGGAAGAACAGATAGCAGTGTAAACGATACGTAGCACGTAATGTAGTATACGTAGTAAATATAAGTAGTAATAATTAATTCTTTTTTGGTATTTTTTAAATGTTTTGTAAGCAGCAGAAAATAAAGGCTTATAAATAAATAAAATATTTACAGCATTACAGAAAAACTTTTTTTTATTTTCTGTTTTGTCAGGTTTTCTTCTCCTTTTCCCTTCTTCCCATTTTACCCAAAATCTTTGAATTTTTTTCGGGTATTTCTTCATCTTTCTCAGCATGTCTTCCATTGCTGTCATTTTATAAAATGTTTAAAACAATTATAATGACGCGTGGTCTGGTATATTATAATCACTGAGTCTGGATCAAAGACTACTATTGGTCTGGACAATTCACTCACGTCTTAGATCGTTTGAAGTATGAGACACTCCAATCTTGATTATTATGCTATCTGATGTATGTTTACGTAATTTCGGGATTTTCCACACGTGAGAGCAGTGACGTATCCAGGATTCAAGCTTTGGGGGAGCATAGTAACCTGGTACCTAAATGAAGAATTGGGTAAGTATAAAAAAATTATCCGCGAAATGGGTGCCGTGTTTGCTTAGTATTGACCAAAAACGTTTCCGAAATATCACAGGAAAATTTGGCTCATTTATGAAAAGCACAACTGATTTTATACGAAGATTAGTGACTACAGATGAGACATGGATCCACTACTATACACCGGAATCAAAAATACTACCAAAGCAGTGGACAGAACAAGAAACTTCAGCCCCAAAAAATCGAAGGTGGAGAAATCTGCGGGCAAAGTTATGGCATCAGTGTTTTGGGATGCGAAAGGAATTGTATTGATAGATTATCTTCCAAAAGGCCAAACCATAAACAGTACATATTACGCTAACTTACTCGATAAATTACAAAATTGCATTCGTCTGAAAAGATCGAGATTGAAGAAAAAAAATGTCTATGATAAAGACGATGCACGCGTAGGTACACAAAGGTGCTGTCACCATGACGAAAATTAACGAATTACGCTATGATTTGCTTTCGCACCCACCCTATTCACCTGATTCGGCATCGTCCGACTTTCATTTGTTCCCCTGCCTAAATTTTTTTTTTGAGTTGGCAGAGGTTTAGGGACGCGAATGAGGTCAAAGCTGCTGCAGACGAATATTTTTCGGGACTGGATGAAAGTTATTTTAGGAGAGGTATTGAAAATTTAGAAGATCGGTGGACTAAGTGCATACAGCTCAACGGGGACTACGTCAAAAAATAAAGATAGTTTTAAAACGATAACATAAGTATTTCATTGTGAGACTAAGTAGTTATCAACCCACCCTCGTACGTTCTACAGCTAGCTCCAAGGAATCGTAGACCTATTTGATACTAATTTAAATTTGATACCTCCACGCGTTCCGGAGAAAATGGTCTAGACAGACCATTAGACATACAGACGGACAACGAAGTGATACTATTGGGGTACTTTGTTAGGGTCCCGTACATCAAAGATGAAAAAAGAAATCCATATAGGGCCATTCTCGTATCCGTCTGTCTGTCCATCTGTCACAGCCTACTTTCTCCGAATCTAGTAGATGCAAAAGTTGAAATTCGATACATGTACAGAGGTTAGTGAGCAAATAACAAGCGTATAGCGCCAATGAAAGATTTCCATTTTGGAAGTAGAAAATAAAAAAACCACCATTTTTTTAAGCTCCTTGTGACATGTCAAATGAAGTGCTTATTCATAAAAAGCACACACACAAACACAAAAGTACAAGCATATTTTATGTATAATTTTAATATTCATGGTTTCAAAGATGTTAAAGAAAATTTATTATCCCCCCTTATCACCAAAACTGTAGTGTTTAATATTTTTTTTAAATACGGAATATAGAGCTTCATTAATATTGCACAGGAAAACTAAACGATAAACGAATAAATTTATCATTTTGGGGCAAATAAATGATAAATTAATATAATGTTTATTATAATTTTAAAATGCATAGTTTGATAGATATTAAAGAAAATATATGATAATCTCCCATTTCCTCTAAAATTAAATCAAAAAATCCGGAAAATATTGCCTCACTCATAGTTTACTGGACAATTTAAACAAAAGTGTTTTCATTCTCGTAGTAAACGAAAAAATATTCATGAAGAGAAAAGGCATAGATATAAAATGTGTTGCGTAATTTTAATGAAAACTAATAAGTCAATTTGCCTATGGTTAGGTACTATGGTAGGTTATTTATACGAAGGAGTTGGATTCAAGTTCTACCCTAAATTTGATTAAGATTAATGAAACACACCAGGTGACATGATGGTTTATATCATACTAGCTATGATACCCGGCTTCGCTCGGGAGTTGGTATGAGATTACGTGGTAGTTGATAGTTGAAATAAAAAAATAAACTATGACTAAAAAAGTGAAAAAAAAATTATTGAAAACATTTTCTCATAATTTACACGACTTGTTTATAAACAATATTTTTTCATTTTATTGTCCGGGGTATATATATATAAATTTTTCGAGTTTCCTACTCTTGAGCAAGCTACATATAGCTGACCGTGAGAGAAGCAGGATTCTTTAAGGTTGATGCCACAATATTTTAAAGTTTGCCCTTGCGCTTTATTAATTGTAAAACTAAAGGCTAATTTAATTGGAAACTGCAATCTTTTAAATTGAAATGGTAATTCAGAAGAGATCAGTGGTATTCTAGGTATAAATACTGTGTGTCCTTTATTCTTTCCAGAAATAAGTTCAGCTTCAATGATATTATTCGATAGCTGTTTTACGATCATCCTTGTTCCATTACATAGTTTTGGGGAGTTGATATGTCTGAGTAGTATGATTGGAGATCCGATTTTCAGACGAAGGCAATGTAATGGCATTCCTGGTACTTGTAAAGAGTTTAAAAATTCCGTAGGGAAGTTGACACTTTCTTCAATGGATACCATCGTGTCGATCGATTTATATATTTTTTTTTCACCAGGTATTTTCTTTAAAATATTAAAATTAATATCGTCAACAATATTATTTTTAGTGGCCAAAATTGCTCTTTCAAGTAACCACTCTACGTTGGTATAGTTTAGAATAATATTTGGATAAATTTTGTCGATTGAGAAAGTTTGAGAATATTTTCTTTCTCACACCTTCTAGAATGTAGCATACGTAGTGAAGGCGCGAAATTTAAAAACTTAAATTTTAAAATGTTTTCAGAACTAATTTGAATAACTAAAATGATGTCGCTTTAACTCCAAAATATAAGTTAGCTACTGCTGTATAAATACACAAAATTTAATAACTTTATTATAGTAACAAATGTAATTAAAGAATTTATTGAAACTGGAATTTTAAATTTCGCGCCATTACTACACATGCTACAATTGCTCGCAGCGCCTTGCGGAATGCAACCCAAATGATCGTTGTTCTGAATGTAGTTCGAATACTCGACAACAGATGGCGCCACTACATTTAATTTCCAAGTTGAAGGGTTGGAAAAGTCCTTATATCTTTAAAAACACGCCCTTTAGGTTAAAACGGGAACTTTCTTGTTCGAGGGGAGATAAAGGGCTATCACACTATATAAGTCCTTTTATCGTGCCGGGACTCCTTTTTAAGTTTTATCGGCACGCACATTTTATTAACTTAGTTTTATTATATATAATAATGATAATGATTACGGAATTCTCTCCGTAAGAGTCCGACTCGCATTTAACTGGTTCCTTTTAAGATTCGCCACCCTAAAAATGCCATGCTTGAACAAATCTAATTACTTACATAAAATGTGGTCAGCATTCAATAAACTATAATATTATAATATTATATTGAGTATGAAATAAAAATTTATAATTTTTCTACGGCAGCGTAGATCTTCTTGCGGAATGTTTTTACTGAATTTATGTCATGGTGTTTGTGCAGGGCTCGGTCCCCACGGGCCCCGCCTGAATACCCCACTGCGTGAGAGGCTTATGGGAAATTCACTTCCGCAGAATCAGGTGGGTACTTATTTAAATTTTATCAATGGTTGGTCACGCCGGCCGCCGTGCAGCTATATGTAAGCATTCTATGATAGTTTGCTAAATTACGTTGAAAACTTTTATTTAAAAGCTTCAATTATTAAATTTTTTTATGGACCATATAGACTTTAGTATCTGATAATTGTGATTATCGTGTCAGTAGTGATTAATTTCAACTTCATACCTACATGTCCCTGACAAAAAAAAACAATTTTTTTTTACGTACAGACAAATGAACGGACAACAAAGTGATTCTATAAGGGCTTCGTTTTTCTTTATGTAAGTAATTTTCCGATTTTCTGTAACACCTAAATGTTTTAAAATATTGGTGTTGTATAATAATACTATAGATTCATTTAATGTTAATTTATTATTATAAATGATTAGCACCTAACTATGTCATAAGACAGATAAAGGTGTGCATCATAAAAGTCGACATTCCGGTCTATAGATAAGGGGAGCTACGTATACCACATACTTGAAGATGCGTATTGTCAAACCGTACATTTGTTAAAAGTCCTCGCCCACTGATGGCTGAGCTGACAATGCTAGATTAGATTGATTAATAATTGTTCAAATAATTTACTGACATAAACCGACATCTATAATGTTCGGAGGATTCTGATATTTGATGAACAAGATACTAAAAACTAAAAATCTTGCACTGTCGATTCGTAACTCACATTTATGAAACACGATGTTTTTTTTACAGATGATAAAGTATGGAATAGACACAATGAAAATATAAATAAATAAAAAATACGTAAAATTAAAATGGAATCATTTTCATTATTTTACTTGGAAATAACAACTTTTTAAGGTGAATATTTTCTATTTATGGTGAGTGAATGCCAACGCGTTGGTAACTAGCACTATGAAGTAGGTCAAAAATCAACAAGTAACGGTATTTTGTGTAATATTTGTGAATACGCAGCCGACCACTACTTTGTTAACACAACACGCGCCACCTACACACGGCCGTGGGTAGGCGACAAGACGAGACGTAATAATATACAGTGCGTTTGGTTATAGTTTGTATTTTGTGCGTAAAAGTTTTGTGTACGCTTCAAATTGGTAAGACATTCATAACTAAGTATACTATAAAAAACAAGTTTGTTAGGTAGGTACCGTTTAGAAGCATAAATGTATAAAGCATAGACATGCTAACTCTTCCCACTAATGAGTACCTGTGTTCCATAATGTACTTTATTTTATAAATAACTTTAATTTTATACATACGAATCGACCAAATGTAGACATGTTTATAGTTTTATTTATGCATCTTTGTTTGAAGATGTTTAACATAAACGAAATATCTTCGTTACGTGTTCATAACACCATCATCAGATTATTCTGAACCACGAGGCGTGAACTGACGTGACCGTTTTTGTATTAAGTAGGTACATGGTACAGCGTGAGTAAAAATTATATACCTAATTGCTAATTTCATTATACCTAGTTGTCAAATAGAAATTAATTTCATTGTTTAAAAAGGAATGAATAAATTGGTATTTATAGCGATTCGTACCCAAGGTACAAAACGGAGCACTTTTGCTGTCACTCTGTTCCATATCGGTCTTTCTATTTGCCCGTCCGTCCGTATGTCAGTCACAAATCTGTAGCTCGTAAGCGGAATGAGTTATAGACTTTTTTAGAACTCACGTCATTCAATTGTAGGTAAGTAGGTATTATAAATTGTACCACTTTTGCTTTTTTGATTAGTTATATAATAGACTTTTGTGCTTGAAAGTATTTAGGTAATTAGGTACGTGAAGATGCCTACACATGCGACATACTAAACAAACCATCTCTATCACAATTCCAACAATAGTTATAGATTTTTTTGCTTGAAAGTATTAGGTGATAGGCAGTGGCGCCGACTCCATAGGGCCTGGGGGTGCCAGAGCCTCCCCAATGTGTTTGTAGAACTGAGCCCCCTCAATATTTTCATTAATCAGCCCAGTCTTTCCCATTCAAGCACGTGGAGCACGAGCTCAGGGCCTTCGACCTGACTCGAAAAATTACCCTTCAAAATGTATCTTTTATTTACGGTACGGTTGTCATCCCTACTTTTAATATATAAATGCGAAAGTGTGTTAGTTGGTTTTTCCTTCTTTCTCGCTGATACGACTGGACGGATTGTAAAGAAAAGTATTTCTATATCTTGGTGCCTAATCTAAGTCGATTATGCCGTGGAATAGGACATGGGATACTTTTTTTAAACATTTCTGTAGACCACCCGGGCGAAACCGGGTACGACCGCTTGTTTGAATATATAATAAACAATATTCGAAGGCCCCCAACATTTTTATTAAGGCGGCGCCCCTGGTAATAGGTACGTGAGGATAGAACATACCAAACAAACCATCTCTATCACAAGTCCAAGAACAGAGATGAATTTGGAAAAACCTTAAAAGTCCCGCTTGTTACTTATCTAGACACATGTTTCTATATATTAATAATCATAATCTTTATTGGCTGTCACTAAGATTGTAACAATTTTAAACATGCAATAGGTATTAATAGGTAGGTGGGTACACAGAGAAATGGGAGGTATGTGGCCACCCGCAAGGGCGTAACAATTTCAGCATGTGTTACTTTTTATGTCTATTGGTTATTACTTTTATTATGTATAATCATTGTTATTATTATGTTATTATATTATTAATTGTCAATACATTAAATTCAAATATTTAAATTATTTTATTTAGATATTTAAATATTTTAAGTATATTTATATTTATTCAAATGATGTTTAGTTCTATTTCTTTCATAATCATAATGTAATAATTATCTATGAAATTAAATAATAATAATAATAATAATAACGTATACTTACATGACAACAACGTCTAGGCCCCAAACTAAGCATTAGCTTGTGTTTTGGGTACCAAGCGAAGACACCACATACATATATAACAACCAAGACCCGGTACCAGTATCAATATTCATCATATAAATACTGACCCGACCTGGGATTCGAACCCGGGACCTCCAGCTTCGTAGGCAGGGTCGCTACCCACTAGGCTAAGCGGTCGTCATTATTATTGTTAATAATTATTGTTTGTCCTCTATGAATTTAATTATACCGCAATAACCTTTTTTTAAAGAAAATCATTTATTTTTTTAGAAAATAAAGTAAATCAGAATGGGTAGGTATATATTAAACCGTAAGAAATACTTACGAGAAAACTGCATTTAGAAAATTTAGCTCTTTTATGGTTTGCACTTTTAGTTTTTTGGTCAAGTGCGATCTTTATGGGATAGGTATGTCGTGAAATTTGTGAAAACAAAATCTTCTTACTAATCGACTCTTTTTTATCGGTAACAAATAATTCTATTTGACCAAAAAATTCCAACGCGGTAAGTTGATTAAATTTTGGAAAATACTGTTTTTATATTATACAATTATGTAATAATTCCTCCTTATGTAATATGTAATAATCCTAAGCTGAAAGACAGTAAATTATAAGAAAGTAAAAATTGGCATAGTTTATTCATACGTAGAATTTTACTTCTGCTAATAATTAGGAAATTTTCTAAGAATATTTCTTGCAGTCCAGTCGCTAAAAACGATTGCATGATGATATTACAATAGGTGTTGAAACTGACACCCTGATAGGGCGGTTTTTAAATCATATATAAAAGACGATAATTTTCTTGACAGCTTCTGAGTGTAAGGTTTCCAGTTGTTCTATTTATTTGTATACCCAATAATGTAGCGGAGTTCACAGGCTCCATTTTAGTGGACTTGTATTTGTAGTCCACAGATTATATAGTATAGGTTTTTGTAGTCTATTTGAAAAGCAGCTTTTTGGTAGGTACTACGGTTCAAATTAAATCAATTAATTATTTTTTTTATGGTAGAATTATAGATTATTGCGATCAAACCAGTTTACAGTTATGTCTAATACCGCATCAACTTTATTTTTTAATCAAAACTTTTAATTAATTTGTGCTTATACAAAAAACAATCATAGAAAGGTCATCCGCAAAGAAAACAGGAAATTCTGTCTTGCTCCAACAATTCCTCGTGGGATCGATCCCGGGACAGCTAGTTATTAATATTTTGTTCCTGGTTTTCCTTCCTCATGCAATAAAAATTACATAATTACAGTCATCATCATCATCATCAGCCCATTTTTACCCAACTGCAGGGGCTTAGGCCTCCCCCAGGGTGAGGAGGGTTGGAGCTTAAGTCCACCACGCTGCTCCACTGCGGGTTGGGAACTGTAACGACCGCCATCTATTGACAGAGTCCGGGACCGACTGCTTAACGTGCCCTCCGAAGCACGGTGTCAGTGATATTGTGTACTTAAGTCAGAAAAACTCATTGGTACACGCCCGGATTCGAACCATGGCCCTATGGGGCCTTATAAATTGGAGACAGGTTCGTTGCGCTCTGGGCTATCACGACCTATAGGTCATGAAGGAAATACATCCTATAACAATTCCTCGTGGGATCGATCCCGGGACAGCTAGTTATTAATATTTTGTTCCTGGTTTTCCTTCCGCATGCATTAAAAACTACTTAATTACAGTACATTTCCGAATTATCCGGTTAATATTATATTATATATACCATAATACCATGACGTGAAAAACGTAAATTAAAGGTGTAGATTGTAAAAAAAATGGTTTTCTAAATCGTTTTGACTATCAACACTAGGTATAGTTTTTTATAATACCTAGATAACATAAAAACCATAATTATAATATCAATGTTATCGGATACGATTCAAGGAATGCATGACGATGCCGACGAATGCTTATCCATAGTCGATAATATTATTTTAATTTTCCTTATTTAACATATGAATTAACGGTATTATGCTGCCATTGACATGAAAATATAAATGTAAGAATGTACGAACCGGTACCTATCAGGGTAAGCATAAAGTATAACAGCGCGCTGGAATATTGGAATCATTGAACGCAAGTTGTCGTTAGTGACAATAGATAGATTAATTGATGAATTTAATTGCTCTGTCTGTGTTAAATTTGGAACCCGTTTACATGTTTGACCCTTGACCCGCTCAGAAAACGACGACGCGACGCTTCTTTCTGTGTAAATAAGTTACTATGGGGCCAATCAGGTATATAGTAACATAGGCAGCTGCTAGAAATTTTAGCGCTTACTCAACCAACAAATTAACATGTTTAAAAGGTCAGCTATGGTAGTTTTTAACGAAGCATGAATCGAAAACATTTTGCGAAATCGAACCGAAATCTCAAAACACAAAGTTTACTGTTCCACTTTTTGGTGACGTAGTTTTTCTTATAAGTAGGGATATGCTTACCAAATTAACGATGCGAAAGAATAACATTTTTTCGGTCTTTATATTCCTAGAAGTCTCATTAAAAATTTTTTTGTACATAATACCCATTGAAATTGACCTAAAACAATAACTGAAAGCATTGTAATATATATAGATACTTTAATTTAAAGAAAGTTGGCAAAATGAACTATCTTGTTCTAAAACTATGGTCAATGACGCCTAGCTGAATTAGAAGTAAATATAAATTCTTATACTACATGAAGAAAGCTTTATTTTAACTTATAAGTCAACGAAGTGGCAATCGATAGAATATTTAAACCATAAACAATTAAAAAACATAATACAGAGCAGTAATATTGTTAAATAAATTTTGTAACTATTACATTTTACCTAATACGTATAATTCCTGTTTGGTGTGCTACTAAATTCATTCAACTATTGGTGGTTATAACTTATAACTACCTACCTTGCTTGGATAATTCGTAAGCCACATTCTCCGTTGTAAGAAAATACTATGTTAAATAAATTTTGTAACTATTACATTTTACCTAATACCATTCGTATAATTCCTGTTTGGTGTGCTACTAAATTCATTCAACTATTGGTGGTTATACCTACTTACCTTCCTCGGATAATTCGTAAGCCACATTCTCCGTTGTAAGAAAATACTATGTTAAATAAATTTTGTAACTATTACATTTTACCTAATACCATTCGTATAATTCCTGTTTGGTGTGCTACTAAATTCATTCAACTATTGGTGCTTATACCTACTTACCTTCCTCGGATAATTCGTAAGCCACATTCTCCGTTGTAAAAAAATACTATGTTAAATAAATTTTGTAACTATTACATTTTACCTAATACCATTCGTATAATTCTTGTTTGGTGTGCTACTAAATTCATTCAACTATTGGTGCTTATACCTACCTACCTTGCTCGGATAATTCGTAAGCCACATTCTCCGTCGTAAGAAAATACCTAGTACTAAATTGATCTATTTTAAGGCTCGGGTCGCAGTTTACGCTTCGATGTAGTTAGTTATCAAGCGTTTGTTTCTGATTTGTTACATTTTATTGTGATAGCAAATTAACTGATTTAGAAGTCAAAAAACTACTAAATTAATTGTAGACAAAACTTTTATCATTAGAAACGCTTAAGAGGCTTATATGGAAGTACTTTACGTTACATATTCGGAAGTTCCAACGAAATTATTAAAAAAAATATTCTATAAAAAAAATTCTACGAAAAAGTTACAATTTACAACTTTTATACTTTTTACCTTTACCTAACTTAAAATTTCAAAGAAAAATGCGAAAAAACGATTTTTTTTTTAAATTTCCATGAAATTTTGTAAAAGCATGAAAAAAGTAAAAAAAAATCAAGAAGTAGATACACCTATTGAGGTAAGTATTGACTTTTTTCTGTAAAAAAATATTCTTTCAAAAATAAAATGTTTGGTGGAAAATCATCGTACAGAGTTCTTGCGATGAAATTTTTTACGTATATTTCTTGATACAATAGTACTAAACAATAATAATCCCTATTTAACACGCTTAAAAAAAAAACGCATAAAACTTTTGCAACGATGATTTTTTAGCAATTGTTGATAATTTGTTTAAATTTTTAATGAAATGAAAAAGTAAATACACCATTCATTTGTACTGAAAAAAATTACAAGAGACACTGTCTTTCATTAGTAGTGTACCTACTACTTTCATTGCTTGATCCGAAACATATTTTTTTACAGTAGGTAAGTAAATGCTATAAACTTTACATTAGAATAATAAAGTTTCATATAAGTCAGCAAAATTATCATTTTTTTATTTAGAATCAAAAAGCATCCAATATAAAAAAGTTATACATCATAAAAAACTGCAACTTTTGTAGAGTTCAATACTCAACATGACTTCAAAAGTTCCGAGAAAAAGTATTACTATATTTAAAGATGCAAAAAATCTTTTTTCAGTATTTATTTTTTACTTTAAATTGTATAATTAATTTAGTTTTGACTAGATAGTATATTTCAGTTCCGACCGAATCAGTACAAGAGAAGCGATTGTGCATATAATTTGAGCACTTAATAATTATTTTTGAAGGACGCATGCATTAGCCCGAAAGCTTATGGCTTCAACATGGCTTCAATGACTTCATTGAAAGCGGCCGGGAGGCACGATGGATGCCACCAGAGCATTACTGTTAAGGAACATGGGTGACATGTGACTAAATGACGCCAACCGCGGGAAGCTCCCGGTGGTTAAGTTGTTATGTGAAATGATTTTGATTTTCGTTACTCATTTATGAGGTGTTTAAAAATATAAAGTTTCGCTATTTGACGCTAGATGGCGACTATGTCACCTTGCATCACACACTGGTTACGTTAATTAGTATATACTATAGATTTGTATTTTAAATTTAAATTGAAGTTTTTCCGGTGACCAATCATCATATAAGGTGAACATTGGTCCAAACGAACCGGATTTTTTACGTCCGAACTCCAAAGTACGGATACCTCGCATATGGGCCGTATGCTAAAGGGGTATCGAGAGGTCTTCACTAAGAACTCTCCTAGGAAGTACATACGCGTCGCGCACTACGCACGCAGTGTTGAAGACTGTTCGCACAGTCTAGTATGTAACGTCAGTGTTGTAAAGTTAAAGTAACTTCAGTGTTCAGTACAGTTAAATTCAGTAGTAACTTCAGTGTTCAGTACAGTTAAATTCAGTGAGACTTGACATTATAAAGTTAAAGTGTAACAAAAAGTGACAAAATGGAAGCGTTAAATAATGCACAGTTGGAAAGCTATCAACAAATAGTTAGGTTATTCTCCAATTTTAAGAAAACACCCAAAGAAAGATTATCTAAAGCATACCTTGAAGCTAGATATGAAATATTAGAGGCATATTGGAAAGAATTTCAAATCAGGCACTCTTCTTTAACAGAATTTGCACCTAAGGAAAGAAATACTTTGACTTACTTCCAAGAGAACAAATACGATAGTTGTCTTGATATTTATTTAGATTTAAAAACTAAAATAAAAGATTTACTTAGTCAAACGCATCAAGCCACCAATGTTACTGAGGCGGAATCCTATCATCCTTGTTCATCACAGCCAGGTGTCACCACGAAACTACCACCTATACAATTACCTACATTCACTGGTGAATATAAGGATTGGCTATCGTTTAGAGACTTATACAAGTCTTTGGTGCATGATAATACTATGATAAGTAAAGTCAATAAATGTCAATACCTCAAGTCTAGTTTACAAGGAAGTGCAGCTAGTCTAGTAAGACAAATACAAGTGTCGGAATCTAATTATGACATCATTTGGGATATGTTACATAAAAGATATAATAACAAACGCAGTATTATAAATACATACATAGAAAAGTTGTTACATCAAAAGAAAATAACAAATGAATCCCCTCGAGCAATCGGAGAATTGTTAGATACCACTACTGAATGTCTTGCTACACTGAAAGGTTTAGATTTACCAACAGAACATTGGGACCATTTGATTGTGTACACTATCATACAGAAATTGGATTCAGAGTCACATACGCTATTTGAACAAAGGATGGAATCAAATGATAGATTTCCTACTTGGAAAGAAATGTCAGATTTTCTTGAGTTCCGATTTCGCACTCTTGAAGTCATTAAAGGCAAAGAGAATACACATAAAGCTGTACCTAATACCAAAAGCTTTACTGTAGGAATCACACCACACACTTGTTCATACTGTAAAGGAGATCATTTAATATACTCGTGCAAGGAATTTTGTCAACTGGATCTTAAGAAGAAAAAAGAGTTTGTTCAGAAAAATTCGTTATGTTTTAACTGTCTGAGAAAAGGCCATTATGGAAAAACGTGTTTACAGTCCACTACTTGTCGAAAATGTGGCCGAAAGCATCATTCTTTACTACATGGATATGTATCACAAACTGAAGCAAAAGACACATTACAAACCAGCAACACCAGAGACGAGGACGTAAAATTACAGGCGACAACTGCTATTCATACATCGGAAACTTCCAAGAGTTCAGTTATTTTAACTACAGCGTTAGTGAATGTGCGATCCGAGAAAACTAATCACACACATACATTACGCGCACTTGTTGACCAAGGGTCGCAAGCATGTTTAATAACAGAAGAAGCATGTCAACAACTAGGGTTTAAGCGGACGACTATCAGAGGCAATATCACCGGAGTTGGCTCGAAGACATCAATCACAAAAGCACTAGTAGACTTTGATATTCAGTCTAGACATAACCCAGAGTATTCAGTCAGAGTAACTGCATATGTATTGACTACCTTAACTTTTTATTTACCACCAAGAACACATTCTATAGATTGGCCACAAATAAGAAATTTGAAGTTGGCTGACGACACTTTTTACAAGGCGGACAAAATAGACCTCATCTTAGGTGCAGAAGTGTATGCTGAAATATTACAAGAAGGAATCCTTACATTTAAAGAAAATACTACAACACTACTTGCACAGAAAACTACACTTGGGTGGTTAATATCAGGTAAATGTACAAACATATTCGAAGAGAAACATAATGCAGTTCACATTCACCACGTCAAACTAGACGTTGATACACTCCTAAGAAAGTTTTGGGAGATGGAAGAAAATAATGAAAAGAGGACTATGACAAATTTAGAGATTAAATGTGAAAAACATTTTGAATCGACACACACCAGAGCAAAGGATGGTCGCTATCAAGTGAGGTTACCATTTATCAACAATCCACCAATCATAGGCGAATCACTTTCACTAGCCACTAAAAGGCTAGCTTCAGTTGAGAAAAGCTTCAAGAGAAACCCTGAGTTACAAAAGAGATACAATGAGTTCATGAGCGATTATTTATATCAACAACACATGGAAATTATAGAGCCAGAGGATATACCAAAAGAAGCCAACAAAGCTTGCTATTTAGCACATCATGCTGTTGTGAACGAACAACATCTTACCACAAAGTTACGAGTCGTATTTGACAGTTCTGCAAAAACACGAAACAACAAATCACTCAACGATAACTTAATGATTGGGCCTGCTTTGCAGAATGACCTACGCAATGTAACATTAAGGTGGAGACGCCACAACATAGTACTAATAGGAGATATACGTCAAATGTATCGGCAAATACAAGTAGATACCAGAGACAGAGATTACTTAAGAGTTTTATTCAAATTTGACGGAGAAGAGACAAAGCACTACAAACTTACAACAGTCACGTATGGCACATCATGCGCACCGTATTTGGCTATAAAGACGTTAAGACAGTTAGTCGAAGACGAGAAACAAAATTTTAGTGAAGAGGTAATAGAAACAGCTCTGCGAGATTTCTATATAGACGACTTATTAACAGGTCAATCCACACTCAACCGAGTCATAGAGCTAAAACACAATTTAACGAAATTGCTACAAAAAGGAGGATTCGAATTACACAAATGGGCTTCAAATCACCCCAATATAGAAGAAGCAAATCAAGATAATCGTAAAATCCTCGGCCTCAACTGGAATGGCTATACAGATAAATTCGAATTAAAGATAGAACTCCCACCAGTTGGAAATGAAATCACAAAAAGGAATGTCTTAGGTAACATAGCCACAATATATGATCCTGCTGGTTGGCTATCACCAATAGTTATTGTAGCCAAAATCATGTTGCAGAAGCTCTGGTTAAACAAATTGGAATGGGATGACCCATTACCTAAGACACTGATGCAGGAGTGGTTGACGTATCGACAAGAACTGAGGAACATGGCAACGATCAAGTTAGAAAGAAGCATTGGCATGGGTGAAGATACAGTACGAGTTGAAATTCATGGCTTCTGTGATGCCTCCACATTAGCATACGCAGCGGTAGTTTATTGCAGAGTCATCACGACTGAACAAGTTACTGTTACTATACTCGAAGCAAAAACTAGAGTTGCTCCCATCAAACAAATATCGTTGCCACGCCTCGAACTGTGTGGTGCCGTTTTACTAACTAAATTAATGCATAGAATCAAAAATGCATTAAATGTGTCAACACAAGACATGTATGCGTGGACAGACGCTACGATTGTTCTAGCATGGTTACAGCGTTCACCCAGTTACTGGGCTACCTTTGTAGCTAACAGAGTAACAGAGATCACCAACACACTCGAGAGAGAAAGATGGCACCATGTTGCTTCTCAGGAGAACCCTGCTGACGTCGCTTCGCGTGGAATATCTCCTACAGAACTGGCCGGTCACGAACTTTGGTGGAAAGGTCCAAGCTGGTTGCAAAATTTGGAGAACTTACCTTTCCGTGATGAAGAGAAGATGGACTCCACAGAACTAGAGAAGAAAGTGTCAGTGAATGGTAATGTATGCAATGTGATAAGTGATAAAGAACAATCAAGTGGTGATGAATCAATCACAAGTGATCAATGTAAAACAGGAATTTTGGGTAAATACTCTTCTTTTTTTAAATTAGTTCGTGTAATAGCGTATACTTTAAGATTTGTGTCATGTGTTAAAAATAAGATTAAAACTAAAACTAAGCTAGATTATTCTAAAAATTTAACTACAATAGAGCTAGAAATGTCATTAAATACTATTTTAAAAATGTCACAACAAGATCATTTTGAAAAGGAAATGAAAGTCATTAATCAAATAGGAATATCCAAGAGTATATCTGTAGCATTGAAAAGGTTAAAAAATGGTTCTAAAATTTATAAGTTAAATCCATATATTGATAAAAATGATTTGTTAAGAGTGGGAGGAAGACTTGAACTTTCTGATTTAAATAATGATATGAAACATCCAGTCATATTATCTAAAAATTGTAATTTATCTTACCTTATTGTTTACGATGCTCACTATAAAACTTTACACGGTGGAATAAAATTAATGTTAAATTATATTAGAAACAAATTTCACATTCTTGGAGTGAAACATCTGGTCAAAAGAGTTATAAGTAAATGTGTTTCATGTTGTAGACATTCAGGAAAGATTGGCACTCAGTTAATGGGCAACCTACCCAAAGATAGAGTTACTCCCCAGTGAAGAATATATTTTTAGTTTGACACTTGTCATATGGTTGTCACTTTTGTCTTTTGTTTCTATTCCATTATGGTGTCTGAATATAATGGTTCTATTAGTAATATAAATGGTTTTATTATATTAAACTATAATTAGTTTATAATAAGAACCTTTCAGGTTTCAATAGGTTATGGGCCCAGATTGATTTAAACACAAAAATAATAATATATTTTTGAAGAAAATGGCGGCATCGAAAATGTCCGATGTAATTCCAAAATTGGAAGATGGACAAAATTTTGGAAATTGGAAATACAGAGTGGAACTTCTTTTAGAAGAAAAAGGGCTTAAAGATATGTTGAACGACGTACAATTAATAGACGGAAATCGAAAGAAATCAGATATAAAAGCCCGGTCATTAGTAGTCCAGTGCATAGGAGATAAATTTTTAGACGTAGTTAAAAACAAAGGGACAGCTCACGAGATGATAGTGTCATTGGAGAACGTATTCAAAAGAAAAAGTGTCATGAATAAATATAATTTGAAAAAGAAGTTAATTTACCTCAAATGTGATGAAGATGACAGCTTACAAGAATTTTTCTTTAAATTTGACAAACTGATCAACGATATTGATGTGATTTCTTTGACAAAAATGGAAGAGGCAGACAAAGTTATTCATTTGCTGTTGTGTATGCCAGTTAAGTACAATAACGTGTTATCCGCTATTGAAGCAATGAGTTCTGAGAATATTACACTAGAGAAAACTAAAGCTACTCTGTTAGATGCAGAAATAAGGTTAACAAATAGTATGAGGAGTGAAGTGATAATGCATCCGATGAATAATGAAACGGCGTTTAATATACAATGTTACAAGTGTCATCAACTAGGTCACAAAGCAATTCACTGTCGTAATTTGCCAGACCAGAGACCTTCTACTTCACAAAATGTTTTTCGTGGTACTACGGTAAGTAGACGCCCTTTCAGTAATCATAGAAGACCACAGCGTCGCTGCGGAACAGCGTTCGTAACACCAAGCAGAGATCAAGCTATCATTAGTCATGAAGAAGAAACCATTACTGATACTGCCGGATTAACTGTGACTGACTGTGGAGAGTATAATTTGACTTGTAAGTCATTTGAAGATGATATCTTTTTTGTAGTAGATTCAGGTGCATCTCAAAATTTTATGAGTCATCATTATGAAAAATACATGTTTGATGTTATAGAGTTAGATCATCCGATAAATATAAATACTGCAAATGGTGATAGTTTAATTGCTTATCGCAAAGGTAAATTAAAAATTGTTTGTGAAAACCTACAGATTATTATAGAAGGTTTGATTGTACAGAATATAGCATTTAATTTGCTGTCTGTAAGGAAATTTCTGGAGAAAGAAAATAACAAAATTGTATTTTCTCGTGATTTTGTAAAAATAATATTTTTTAATGGTTCAACTATTCGGGCATATAATAATGGAAAGTTGTATATATTACAGGGTAAACTAAAGTGTGATGAGTATGGAGAAGCAGCTATGAATTCGGAGAAAGGTATTCTCTGGCACAGACGGCTTGGTCACACTAGTTCAAAAACTTTAAGTAGGTTAAATTTACCAATGAACAATACAGTGTGCGGGCCCTGTATGAAAGGTAAAGCGACTAGAATTCCTTTTAAACGTTTGCAAAGACCGAGATCATACGATATACTTGAGCTTATTCACAGTGATATAGCGGGTCCTTCAAATATACCAACTTTAGGCGATGAAATTTATTTTCAAACAGTTTTAGATGATTTTTCTCATTTCTGTGTGGTATTTTTATTAAAAAGGAAGTCTGAAGCTACCGACAATATTATACAGTACATACGTAGATATGAAAACGAATTCGGGAAGACTGTGAAACGGGTTAGATGTGACAACGGGACTGAGTACACATGTAACAAATTGAAGCAATTTGCTGCCGAAAAGGGTATACGCTTAGAATTTACCTTGCCATATTCTCCTTCAAGCAATGGCGTAGCTGAACGATTGAATAGGAGCTTATATAATAAAGCACGAACAATATTGATAGAAAGTAATTTGCCGAAATATTTGTGGGGTGAGGCTGTCAAATGTGCAGCATATCAATTGAATCGTTGCCCATCACAAGCCATAAATTTTAACACTCCATGTGAAATATTATATGGAAGAAGAGATTTAGAGAAATTAAGGGTTTTCGGAGCAAAATCATGGGCATACATACTGCCAAAAGCTGACAAATTATCAGCTAGAGCAAAGGAAACGAGAATGGTAGGGTATGCTAGAACAGGATATCGCTTATGGGACCCTAAAGAAAATAAATTGATAGAATCACGTGATGTACGGTTTGATGAAACGGACTTTGTCTATAATCAAGATAAAACACCGAACACGGTTACAAGTGGATGGATTGAGGTCAACCAAGAAGGTTTTAATAGACAAAGAGATACAATGCAAAATGAGGATATAATACGAACTGAGAGCACAGAAAATGAAAAAGATGAGGAGAATTTTGAAGACTGCCAGAAAAATCTTGAAGTAAATTATGTTCAGACTAGAAGTGGAAGAATAATTAAACCACCTAACAAACTACTCGACTATGAGATTCACATGGCTTATTGTTTATGTATTGGGGATCCAGTTAGTTACAAAGAAGCAATTGAAAGAGGAAACGGATGGGAAGAAGCAATAAACAAAGAATTAACTTCCTTGAAAAATTTAGAAACATGGAAAGTGGCAGTGCTGCCTCAAGGTAAGAAAGCAATAGATACTAAATGGGTGTTTACGACAAAAAAGGATGGAACTAAAAAAGCTAGACTTGTGGCGAAAGGTTTTCAGGAAGAAACATTGTTTAATGTATATTCTCCGGTCGCAAGGATGCCCACCATCAGAATGATGCTTAGTCAAGCCATTCAAAAGGACCATATGTATATAAGACAGCTCGACGTTCCAACAGCGTTTTTAAATGGCTTTCTAAAAGAAGACGTTTATTTAAAACCGCCTTTAGGAGTGACTGCTGAGAAAAACATTGTGTTCAAATTAAATCGGTCACTGTACGGTTTACGTCAAGCACCAAGGTGCTGGAACGAAAGGTTACATGAATTCTTGGTTGGTAAAGGTTTCGTTCAATCAAAACATGACTTTTGCTTATATATTTCTGAAGATACATTTTTACTAGTTTATGTCGATGATATAATTTTGATGTCACACAGTAAAACCAATTTAGATAAAGTATTTAATTTCTTGAAACTTGAATTTAATGTTAAAGACTTAGGTGAGTTACGAATTTATTTAGGACTTGAAATAACAAGATCATTTGATTCTATTGCAATAAAACAAGAGAGTGCCATAGAAAGAATGTTAGAAAAGTTTAATATGACTGATTGTAAGGGTGCAGATACTCCGATGGAAGTAAATTTCTCTTATGAAGCAGATGAAACTTTAAATTTTGAAAAACCTTATCGCGAGTTAATTGGATGTCTTTTATACTTGTCTACTTCAAGTAGACCTGATATTAGTTTTGCCGTTTCTTACTTAAGCAGTTTTTTGGATAAGCCTACTATATCACTTTGGAAAGCTGCAAAGCGAGTTTTGCGTTATTTAAAACAAACAAAGTCAAAGGCTTTGGTATACAGAAAGCACTCTAGCAGTAGTTTAGTTGCGTATAGTGACGCAAATTGGGCTGGTGATAAACGTGACAGGAAAAGCGTTAGTGGTTCGGTAGTGTTCTATCGGAATAATTTAATTTCTTGGTATTCAAAGAAACAAAATGTTGTCGCTTTATCTACTGCCGAAGCTGAATATATAGCTGCTGCTCTTAACTCTACAGAGATACTTTATGTAAGAGGTTTATTAAAAGATTTTAGATCCGATTGTGATTGCATACTATATATTGACAATCAAAGTGCTATGAAAATGATAGAATCAAATGAAAATAGTAAGCGGTCAAAACATATTGATATTAAATATCATTTTATAAAGGACTTAATCAGTAAAAAGTTGATATCTATTAAATATGTGGCCACAAATGAAAACATTGCAGATGTGTTAACAAAAGCACTAGCAAAGCCAAAACATTGTTACTTTGTAAATAAATTAAATTTGGCTTCATGAATTGTTTAATGTCTAAAATTTTGCTTTTGTATTTAATTTCTTTGTATATGTATTTATCCAATTTTTGTTATTAATTTTATTCTAACTAGAGAGCTGTTGAAGTTAAGTTTGTTTGTTTTTACTAATAATATTAAGTACAATTCCTGTTTCTAACTAAATCAGAATTGAGAGGGGATGAAGAATATATTTTTAGTTTGACACTTGTCATATGGTTGTCACTTTTGTCTTTTGTTTCTATTCCATTATGGTGTCTGAATATAATGGTTCTATTAGTAATATAAATGGTTTTATTATATTAAACTATAATTAGTTTATAATAAGAACCTTTCAGGTTTCAATACCCAGAGACCATTTAAGATAAGTGGTGTGGATTTTGCTGGTCCAATCACTCTCAAATTATTCAGTGGACGCGGGTCCAATAAAACACAAAAGGCTTATATTGCTTTATTTATATGTACTTCAGTCAAAGCAGTACATATCGAGTTAGTTACTAGTTTAAGTAGTGAAGGGTTCATAGCTGCGTTCAGACGATTCACTGCTCGAAGAGGTCACTGTAGTAAATTAATCAGCGATTGTGGCACAAATTTTGTCGGTGCCAGCAAAGAATTAAAAAAAATGTTTTTTGATAGTACTGATTCTTTAGCTGTAGAAATATCTAATCTATTGGCTCAAGATGGAACTGAGTGGCAATTTATTCCTGCTGGAGCACCTCACATGGGGGGCCTATGGGAGGCGGCTGTAAAATCCACTAAATTTCATCTCAATCGTGTTTTAAATGATAGTAAATTAACCTACGAAGAATATTCTACTTTACTGTGTCAAGTTGAGTCATGCCTAAATTCTCGACCATTAACTTCAATAAGTGAAGATGATGGAACCGTAGTCGCTTTGACTCCGGGTCATTTCTTAATCGGAGAGACACCTATTGTTGTACCTGACAAAAACCGTGAGAATGATAAAATACCGTATTTATATAGATGGACATATCTCCAACAAAAATTACAATCATTCTGGCGCAAATGGAGTCATGAATACCTGGTAGAGTTACAAAAACGGAACAAATGGTCAAGTGTTCAAAATAATATTGTCAGTGGTACAATCGTTCTTATAAAAGATGAGCGATTGCCACCATCAAAATGGCTTTTGGGAAAAGTACTTGATACATATCCTGGTCATGATGGCCTTATTAGAGTTGTTAGCATTAAAACTAAGAATACTGTATTAAAACGTCCAATACATAAACTTTGTGTACTACCAACAGATATGTAAAATATTTAGTTCATAAGTTCATAAATGTATAGATTTAATTACTGTTGGTACTATGTTCTAATTCGTTGTTACAAATTTAAAGGACCTAATGTCCTTTGAGGTCCGGTATGTTTAAAAATATAAAGTTTCGCTATTTGACGCTAGATGGCGACTATGTCACCTTGCATCACACACTGGTTACGTTAATTAGTATATACTATAGATTTGTACTTTAAATTTAAATTGAAGTTTTTCCGGTGACCAATCATCATATAAGGTGAACATGAGGAGATCAGGAGGGAATGACACATAAATCTTTTCCTAGGTCTATTTATAGACAGAATGAGTCCCCTCTATTACTGTTTCTGGCTCCGCCTCCACACTTTGACACAACTTTCTTTCGGAACAGTTACTCCGATTGTAGAGAAGAACTACTTCATTCACACAGTCAGTCCCATCTGGTGTCCCAGCACATCTTTCTGTAAGCATCGCTTAGCTTGGTTTTATAGTGAAATTATTTGTTTCTTCTATTGTTTAGAATTTCTTCTTCCAAAAAGATTTGATCAAATTATGAAAATAAACATTTGACGTACCTACGTCATTTCTATTGCAAAAACAACACTCCATTTCATTTTCAGGAGATTTTCAGAATAATTAAATTAATTCTATTTCATATTATCACGCACATACGAAAAAAAAAAATCGCCTCAATCCCCAGCGGTATAATCATGTAGTATAATGCCTCGATCCGATTTAGTAAATTGTTACGTAGATTTAAGTGACTTATAACAAGACTGCTCCCAGTGGAGTCAAGTGAAGCAGCCGAGTCTTTGCTTATGTCTTGGAAATGAATTGCCAGCTGAAAAATTCAGTATTCTTGAAAAAACGATAGAAAATGAAAAAGGAACATCGGATGACGATATAGAGCAAAAACACTTGGGATCAATATGAAGATTATGAAGATGGGATTATTATCTTTTTTTTAAATTATTTTTGTACATCTGTAAACACCGCCTGTAAATATACATTGTAACAAATTAATAACGTTTCCAGTCAAACAATAAAGTACTGGAATGCTTTCACAAAATTTCATCAAAAGTTAATTACTTTCGTGAAAATGAAAAATAAACAAAAAAGTAGTTTTTTCGCATTTACTTCAAAAATTATGCATATAAAAATTGTATATTTCCACATGCTCGACCCAATAAGCTGATGGGACACTACGAGCGAAAAAACACTAGGTACGGTATATGCTCTGGTACTCGTGCCCAGCCCCGGCGAGAGCCAGATCGGGCCCCCGTTTCTTAGTCCGGGCCCTGGTGGTACTACTACCCTTACACCCCCCCTATCGCCGGCTCTGCCCGTGCCAAGCCGGGGCGGGTCGCTAGTAGTATATATTGTCTATGGAAGCATATAGTCATATACGGTCTTGTGAATCACTATTTTGAAAAAAATATTAATAAATAAAACATATTTTTTTTAATGAAAAGAAATGTATTTACGATAGAAAACATAAAAACAACAGGTACTATGTTAAAAGTTAAACCAAATTGCGGCGCGGCGCGTGCGGCGCAATTTATATTTTTGGATTTCATGACCAGATACTACCTACATGGTGGGTACTACATACATTCTCACATTCATCACTGGCCGAAATTCAAAATACTTACGACATTAATGACCGTTTAATGACACACGATTTGCTGTCATCCAAACCATTTTTGTTCGTTGCTTTTGCTTAGGTTTCTTAAGCTATAGTCGAAAACCGTAATAGATAGATAGGTGTAACTGAATTAGATAAGATAGCGATTTCTTATCGTTATAGAGTGGTTATAGACTTCCAAATATCGCGTAAGTAGGTAACCGGGCACAGTTCAATTTGTGTGTAGATGGTGTATAGTAACATTGGGGTGTCTACGTGTAGTGCCGATTAACAGCCGATAAATCGTCGCGAGCTTACAAAAATAACAACACTTTCGATAAAAAACATCTATCGGAGCGCAATATTATTAAAGAACAAGGATAGGTGCGTAGCTTAGATATTAAAATTTATTTATTTCACTAATATTAACCTATATGTGAGAGACTGCTGGGAGCGAATCGGACTGCGACGAGTGCATAGTGCGCCTCGTGCTGAATAGCGAGTGGCGCTGTGGCCAAACTCGCAGCTTGAGGGAGGGCGCATCCACAACGAGATGTCCCCAAATGCCGTTGTAGTATCCACAATATGGGTCGACCGTACATGACTGGGACCGCGTATATTGCTTCAACGCTTGAAGGAGATTTACAGTAGCTCTACCTCCAAATCACTTCCTGTGTAGAAATGGACTCCCATTCCCCAATCCCAAATGGAATGTCGTGATAGCCCAGAGCGCAACGAACCTGTCTCAAATTTATAAGGCCCCATAAGGCCATGGTTCGAATCCGGGTGTGTACCAATGAGTTTTTCTGACTTAAAAACACAATATCACTGACACCGTGCTTCGGAGGGCACGTTAAGCAGTCGGTCCCGGACGCTGTCAATAGATGGCGGTCGTTACAGTTTTCAACCCGCAGTGGAGCAGCGTGGTGGACTTAAGCTCCAAGCCCCCCTCCTCACCCTGGGGGAGGCCTAAGCCCCTGCAGTGGGGTAAAAATGGGCTGATGATGATGATGATGAACCTATTTGTGATCACATACCGTGTTGCCGTTTAATGAGAAAAGTCTTTAAAAATGTCGGGCTATATATAGGTACTGAAGATTCGAGTGGCGCGAAATATAAAATATTCGAACATTCAGTGGGCTTGGACCGAATTTTAAGTTACGCTAATGGTCATCGAAATCAAAAGGAAAAAAGTTGTAGAATAACTTCTCAAATTTTTTTTTTCTATTTACGAATTCGCCAGATATTTATGAAAATTCATCTGACATTGAAATTGTCCCTGTGACGTCATTTGGGCGGTGGAGCTTGTTGCGCTGTTTTTCACAGTAAAAAACCAAAGCTAAAACTAAATAAAAAATATTGAGGTCACTGTATCAAATGAAATTGTAATTCTCATAAATCAATAAAAATATTATGCAGATGACGACATATAGATGATATAGGTAGATATAATTTTTGTTGTAGTGTCTGGATGATATCGTGTCTTAGACTTCGTTCAAGTTCAAATTTAATTTCAATAAGGATTTTATAGTTTGTATCAACTTCTTCAAGCTTTTATTTTTAATTAGTAATTATTGTTTATTAGTTTGTAAGTACACAGTACTTGTATAACTATACTAGCGACCCGCCCTAGCTTCGCATGGGCAGCAGAGCATATTATACGCCTACATTTTTTTCTGTCGTATCCACTGTCCGTATCAGCTAGTTGCGTCGAGCATGTGGATTAGATTTAAATACCATACAGTAACATAATGTTCATCCTACTTGGGTTATTTTCAACGTATTTTATTTGCAAAATTATTTAATAATTTGCAAATAATGATTACTTTTTATAATGATCCTGACGTTTAATTTTTTTGTAATCAAATTAACGTACCTTTGAACGGCTATATCTACTAAACGCACCAATAAATCATGTCAGTTTTTATATTGTGCGTATAGCTACTGTCCATGCTGTACCTCCCAAAAGCACCAACGACATGCAGGCAGGCCGACTCCATTCTGTTCACATAAGTGATCTAAACGCTATTGATACTAAATCAGCCATCCTAATGATAGTTTAGTCAATCCGTTGCCGCCTCTTAAACTAGGTACAAGGCATAGTGTCAAGTGGAGATTCAAAGGTAGAGTGGCCCTCTGGGTTGTCTAAATCTAACAAAGCGAGCTAAGCACAGATTGGCTGTTTATTCTAAATTGTGAAAGAAATGAGATAGTTTCTAAAATAAGTTATAATCAACAAATGTTTTTTTAATGTACTTATGTACTTAATTTAAATATTTCTTTTAACGCAATGGTCTATGTTATGGCATCAAATCTTTCTGTCGTGGATAGACTTATGTATCATTCAGCTAAATATAATTAAGTAACCCGGCATTATCAATAACACCAAAAATGTCATCAAACTTGTACATACCTACATAGGTGAAAAATAATGAAAAAAAATCATGACTAATAAACTAGAAAAAATCGAGGAACAGACAATAATAATAATAATAATGTATACATGACAACAACGTTTAGGTCCCAAACTAAGCATTAGCTTGTGTTTTGGGTACCAAGCGAAGACAACACATACATTTAACAACTAAGACCCAGTGCCAGTATCAAAATTCATCATATAAATACTGACCCGACTTGGGATTCCAACCCGGGACCTCCAGGCAGGGTCGCTACCCACTAGGCTAAGCGGTCGTCATAGATATAGGGATGATTCGCGTACCCCAGGATATGTCCTATCTCTGGACTTCCGCTTAACACTATTTCTTGTGAGATAGTCACATGAAGTATACTGATTATAGAAATTATTGTATTAAAAAAATAATATTTTTTTTTAGATTTTACCCCCTGTTCCTGTCTAAAGTGTCTGCATGATTGACTTACTTTGTATCCCTCTTTAACATTATGTCAAAAAAATTACCATGGCCTTTTAAGCAATTACAATGCGTGTTTATATGATAGGTATTTATGATCCTTGGTTATGTTCATTACTGTAATAATTATTTTCACATAAACCAACGTCACAATTCTGCGGTTGAAATTGTCATTTATCTTCCACCTAATATTCACATTTTTCGCCTATTTTATCATACATGACGCCTTTCCATTGTTTTTGTCGATGGAGAAAGTTCTCTTAACCATTTGCAATGGTTATCAATAATAAAAAAATCACAAGTTAGGCATAAAGAAAATTTGTGATAACAACATGGATAGACAAAACAAATTACCCATCTGTGAAAGAATAACTACCACAATCCATTCTAGTGTTAAATATAAGGAGAAGAAATCAAAATCTCATTTGGATAAAGACCACACACTGTCATAAATTTTTATTTTAGTAGAACATGACATTTAAAACGTCTCTCACCAGTCTCCCACTCCCACTTCCACAGTCAAACTGTGAACACAGTTTTGTGGGATACATTGTTAATATAAGAGAAAATGTAAATTTAAATAAATAAAAATTTATCTTTCAAATACTAACAAGCACCTACCAGATCAGTAGATAAATAGACGACCGCTTAGCCTAGTGGGTAGCGACCCTGCCTACGAAGCTGGAGGTCCCGGGTTCGAATCCCAGATCGGGTCAGTATTTATATGATGAATATTGATACTGGTACCGGGTCTTGGTTGTTATTTGTATGTGGTGTCTTCGCTTGGTACCCAAAACACAAGCTAATGCTTAGTTTGGGACCTAGACGTTGTTGTGATGTATACATTATTATTATTATAAATAAGGCAATTATTAAATACAAATATTATATGCTCTTATTATCTGACTGTGCTGTACTATGTCGTATATATTTTGACTACAATTTCTTAATTCTTGTTTCAGACAATGGGCAACGTGTTATTTTCAATTTTATGGTTTTTAATCCTAATATTTGTAAGTTTCTGGGTTGCCGGCCTGGCTGCTGGCTTTTACATTCTACTTTTGCCGTTCACAGTCTGTATAGATGCTTTAACGGTAAGTTTATGATTTATTATCTAAATAACGAAACACGAATATCTGGAATATAGCAATAAATTAATTTACTTGTAACAATTTCCGGAAAACTTTTAATAGGTACTTATGCCATTCTTATATCATAAATTTTATACCTAGCTATTAAATATTTGTGTATTTTTTTAATCAATTACATATTTTCCTATACCACATTTTATCAGCAAATCTTTTTATAGCATACGATAAAATATTACCTGCAAAACTTGTATTACACACCATGGTAAGAAATATAAACAATACCCATAAACATTCTTTCATAATCTATATGCTCTATACTACTTTACTACTTATTATATAAAGCTGAAGAGTTTATTTGTTTGTTTGAACGCGCTAGTCTCTGGAACTATTCGTCGGATTTGAAAAATTCTTTTTGAATTTGATAGCCTAAATCTTGGGGAAGATTATAGGCTATAAAATCGTACTGTCTGTCTATTCGCGGTAGTCTCCAAAACGGATGAATAGATTGTAATGAAACTTCACAGATATGAAAAGGCGGTGATCAAAAGTGGCATATGCTGTCGGTGGCAACTCAGACATTTTATGGTGATCTATATTTATTATAGTTCTAAATATGTATAAGTATCATTGTTGTAATTGTTATTACCTGGTAGGTACTCATTTAAAGTGTCTGATTTGGCACCGACTTTATTAACTATATGCCGCCTATTAATGCTCCTTTCTTTAAAGTAAAAATTTTATTTTAACTTTTTAGTTTATGTTTTTGAAGTCGGTTTTTACTTTTTTTAAACATAACTATAAACATTTCATTTTAAACATATAATTTTTCATACAACAATGTTAAAAATTGAATGAACTTTTTATAAAAAGTAAAATCGCAATGAAATCAGACCATGCATTTGTTAACTACGACATCGCAATAAGACACATAGATACTTGATGACGAGTTCCCTTCCGCACCCGACGTCAAACTTCGTCAAAGCGCCTATCACCAGATACAGATATGTATCTAAGCACCCGATCAAACCAGCTTCCATTTAAAAAAAAACCCAGTAAAATCGATGTACCTATCTATTTATATTAGACAAAGACACATTCTCGCTTTCAACTACGAGAGTTAAAAAACAAGCTCACAGGAGTAATCGGATTTTATATAGGGATTGAGTCTGCTTCACTTTACAACGGAGAACAATTCCAACTAAGAATTCCAAAGTTCTGCACAAATATTGACCTTGAGACCCCAAGAACCGTGTCTCTTACTGTACAATTGATTCCCATTTGTTTCAAATTAACCAAAATCAAAAAGTTTTTATTCAATATAAGATGTTTACACACACTTATTGAACGTCAAAATGAATTGGTGATTAGGTACCGGTTCCAAAACTAGAAGGAGAAGAACCGGCAAGAAACTCCTCCCTGTTTGTTTTATTTAAATGTATGTTGTTCTTCGTTAATTTTTTTTTTTTAAATATGCTTACAACTATTACAATGATGTCCATGCATACTTATCATTTAAATACTCGCTGATACAATAGTAAGCTTTTTTCACGAGTTGTACTTTAACTTGCTTTGTAAATATTATAAAAACTAATACAATTTCCCATGAAAGAATTATTAACCTTTGAGAGTCTGAACCTGGGAATCGATAACATATGCTTATGTCTTGTATTTAAATTGTGGGTATCACCCACCCTAGAGAAAGCATTTAAGTTTTTATGTACATAAATTATATATTTTAAATGTACTGACAAGGGACTGTCAAAATGTTACTTTCTCTAAAGTAAGCCTTCACACTATCTCTAGATTTTAATTTATATATAACTCGAATAGCTCTTTTCTGCAGAACAAATATTGTTTGAATGTCAGCGGCCTTTCCCCAGAGCAGAATGCCATGACATTATGCTATGAAAGTAGCTAAAATAAACCAGCCTCGCTGTAGGCACATCGGTTAGTCTTCTTATTTGCCTGATTGCAAAAACAGCAGAGCTAAGTTTACTAGCCACTCTCATAACATGAGGACCCCATTGTAAATTTGCATCTATAGTAATGCCCAAGAACACAGTTTCATAACATAACATACCTATATACTTGATGGTGGCGATCAAAACGATTTTTTAATAAAGTGGGAAAATTAAAACAGTTAACAGTTGAAAAGACTAAACTAAAACAATTGTTTCAGGGTGCCACGGACTTCTTATTATTGGTCGTACAGTTTCCGAGGTATTGCGCACAAGCAATGGTGGACGGTAAAGGATTTTCTTAGAAAGAATATTAACAATAAAAGGAAAGAAATAAAACAATACTTGATGTTGAATAACACGGGATAAACTAGATATATTTTTCTTTAATTCGAAGGTGACAGTTATCAACAACTGAAATAACTTCGCTAATGTCTATCAGAGCTATTTCGTATTGAGAAGAAAGAAAACCTGTGGCCATCCAACATGTATATTTTTTAATAAAATAGTTTTATGAATTTAAAAATAATATTTTAAGTAATTTTAAATGATAATAACATAGCTATTAATCAAAATTAAAATGTTTAATATCGTACCTGATGCAATAATGCGGCAGTTCAAAGTTTTAATTAGAGGATGTTAATTGCATTTAATTTTGTTTATATGTAAGCAATACGGGATCCAAATAAGACAAAAGACAAATACTTTTTGTACATTGTACCGTGTATTTACTACCTTATGTATCAAAAATATGTAAGTGTAAAAATTATGAATTGACTTTACAATACTTCAGATCCATGTGTTCAAATCTGTAAATAAACATCAATAAAAGTAACTAAACTAAAACAACCACTTTCATTTTCCACATGCAGATATAAAACAAAGTAACATATAAAATCACATTGTATTTAATCACTTTACTGCTTATACATACTTATGATATCCGACAATACTTCTAAAAGAATGGAAGACTGCTCTATAAATTTGGTAATGATGTCACTGAAACAATATATGATAGAATTAATATTTACACTAACACCATAGAAATGGGAACCAGCAACAATTATTTTGAATATTTTTCTTTTAACTTTTGATCCATTACCGAGATTAGAGACATTTTCAAAAATATAATACTTTTATTAATAGTACATTATGATGCAAGTATGGTAAGCTGCATATTATAGTCGAGGTGTTTAATAATAATAAAACGATGACTATAATATCCAGCTTACTGAGTACGAGCATCATACATATGACGTTTTTCAATACATTTGTGAATTTAATAATGGCAGGAGCTAAGGGCGCCAGCGGGTTGCTTTTCATGCATGCATCACAAACAGAATGCTCGTTTGTGATTGGTGTAAAGTAAAAAATCCTAGTACTGTAAAATACAACATTACGGTACAAGGTTTGATGCCATAAAGACCGTAGTAATAGCAAATGTATGGAAAAACATATTTGCCTCCCATTTTAAACCCCTAATGTTCCTCGCAAATTTTCGTTTACTTGCTCCATAGTAAAAAAATTTGAACAGAAATATTTAATTACCGCGCGAATTCCATTTTTCTCTGTTTTCGAGAATATGCTCCGAAACATAAACAAGATATTGTCATTTTGAAAATAAAAAAATATTATTATAACAAATATTTAGGCTACACCTGCCATTATATATATTTCTTTTCAACAAGGAGTATCTATCCAATCCTTTCTTTTATTGAATACCCCTCGTAAAAAAAAGAAGAAAAAAATTGCGCACCTTTTACTTTTCAGTTACATTTGTTACCACTGCAATGGGTGTATTATACTGAGGTGGACAGAAAAATTTAAAATAATTTTAATGTGGATAGGTAGTTATTGTAATGTGAATTCTAAAATAAATAAATAAGATTGGTTAATTAATTAGTTAGCTCTAGTTTTTGTATATATTCCAGTACACTACTAAACATCGTGACAAAATCGGCTATTGATGATTGGCCTGCGTAGTGTCGCGTTTGTTCGTAATGCAAGGGTTGACCTTATTTTATGTTGTTTAAAGTCTATCCATATTAGACCCCGGTACACCGAAAGCCAAAACAGGAACGAACTGGACAAATTAAAATATATTTATTTAGAGGAAACAAAAACTTATGACATTCTTCATCACTCGAAGTATCCTTCAAATCACCACCTGTGTTTATAATAAAACGTTCTATTTTGTCATTTACTTACACCGTGTATCGTCGCTAAAATCTGATAAATGTTTGCTGAAACTATACGCGACACGCGCCAAACCGTCGGCTTCTTTGTGACGACCAGCGCGTGCGGCGGCTTTCTTTGTGGATTTTTGTCTGAGTGCTTTAGCGGCGTCTCCAAGGGTGTGGGTTAAAATAATGGATATACTATACCTGTATCGTGAAACCCGCCCATCAGCCAGGGTTAAATTTTTCAATCCAATTTTTCTTAACAGTGATTCGCCATTGCTATCTGTTCCATCTCTTTCCAAATTTAAAATCCTGAAATAAAAAATTACAGAATACAATTTTATTTATTTTCAAATTAGATTTGGCTTTCAATAAGTAAGAAGTAAAATTATATTTCTACTACCATGACATACTACATTTTTTTTTTAAATTGTACAATTTATAAATTATAATTTTCAGTTAGGTAGGTACCTACTAAAATTCTAGAACCATTTTGAGTTATTATATTAATGATTATGCGAGTCAAATAAGAATAGGATCGGCCAGCGTATAAACTTTGACGAACCTGACCCTGCTTACGTCGTAGCGGACACGTACCGTTGGCATCTACTCACACCCATAACACAAAATTTTGAAAATATTTAAGTAAAAATACTTTTTTCTCTTTACAAGTATTTTCTTACATTCTGATGAAATGTTTAACTCAGTGACAAGATTATATTTTAGGTAGACATATAAACATTTATGGCAATTAGTAAATAATACATACAATATTTTCTAGTTAAGCATACAATTGATTACTTATGAAAATGAAATGAAATGAAAAAATATATTTTTTTACATTAATTATAAACCATTTCTTATCGCTAGTGGTTGAGAATTCCCTTTCAGGTATAATATAATGCCTGTGTTAGGGAATCTGACTCTTTGTTACATAAATTAAGGTATTTAAGTATAACAAAAATGTATGTGTGTGTAGCACATGCACTTATGATATGACATGTGTAGTGTATTGATATTGACAAACTGAGAGTCAAACAATAAGTACCTATACTGTAGCAAATTTTATAAAATATTACGTACTTAATTACTGAAATCTTTTGATAATATACCCAATTTATTTTGATTAAGTTATCACATAACAAACTTAATATTTTAGCTTTAGGTATACGTAAAACACAAATTTTAAAATATTTTTATAACATTTCTCAACGCATTGTCATATTTGGAACAATAACATAACGCATGTAAGCATAATACGGTTATTTTAAATGATTTGCAGATCATTGTAATTTTTGTATTGTTAATTCCTTTTATTATATAAACCATAATATAAACATTTCGTTTACATTTATTGCAATGGTGGGAGTCTAGAATTGAATGAATACAGGAAAACAAAGACTTATTCAATGATATAGTAGAAATGTATAATATAACAATGTTAAAGCAGACAGTGATTCTGAATATTCAGAAAATCTAAGTGAAAAATCAGGAGCGGTAACGAGTAGAATAAAAAAATTGAAATTCTAATGTTCCGAACTAGTGTTGAAAATGTAAAAAACACTTCCTTGTTTATTACTCTATCTCTAATTTGATCAACAATTATTGAAAATACAAAATAAATTTAATAATGTAACGTACACGACAAATTAAATAACGTAAAATAACAAGTTAAACCCCCAAGGACAAGACACCAGTATAGGGCCCTAATGGACAACTGGCGCCGCAAGCGGCGAGTAGTGGTACTGTGCATACACAGATGGCCAATAGCTATATGATCCCCCGTTTCTCGAACGCCATCATCAGGGAAGGGCCAATCGTCGAACAATCTCGTGAGTTCTGGAATTGTCGGTACTAGTGGGAGGTGACAATACACCCATGGAAAATTCTCGAACCTGATTGGTTACCATAAAATCACACTGTAATGGCATGGCCGATGAGTCAGTCATTAAAGAGTCGACAGAGCTTTAGTTGAAAGGCAAGGAACCGAGTTGTGATACCGTGAGCAACAAAACAGAACAGAAGTGAAATTCATAGTGTGAGAACATTAGTTGATTGGTGTAATTACTGTCAGTAATATTGTAAAAAATAAAAACCTTACGTTCTACGTTATTTTTTTCTGTTTCGATCTTTCGAACCCAACGATTGCGCCGGTGTGGCGCTGGCGTAACTATAACAACCGATTTAAAATAACTTCATACAATACACCTTTGTTGACCCTACTGATAAAATGTTTCACTTAGTGCAAGAAAATCCTTGCCTATTCTTAATTGACTCACATAATAGGTACACACATGGTAACAAAACAGTGTACAAGTGCAGTGCAAATAGGAATATGATAAAAAATATATAAAAAAAATTTATGTTAAATCAGCACAATGTAGTCAAGGCCGTCGGATCTTCATTTCTTTAAATCTCATCTGGAAAACGTTCCTTGCTTAGGTAAGGCGTAAAAAATTCATAAAATAGAAAAATATAAGTGGAGTGTATCTTAGTTTTTCACCTATAGTCTCCCAGAACTTGATGGCCCCACTTGAACCACACTTCTTTCCATTTTCGTCCTTCTCCTCCAGCGTGACAAGTTAGTACTGATTGCGTCAGCATACTGAGCGCAGGAATTTGGAGCAAGTACCTACTTTTCGTCTATTCTCATCTTTATTAATATTGTGATGAATCACAGAACTACCTAATTAGATTACGATAAATAAAATACCAGAATAAACCCCCGCGATTAAAACACCACAATAGGGTAATAATACTGCTTCAATAGCGATGCGGCTACGCATACTTAGAGTGAGACATCCGCTGCCTACTGTTTAAAAATGCAGAAAAAAACGCATGTCGCTTATACAATGTCCCAACATAAAATTATGGAGAGCTGAATATTTAAACAGATGACAGAAAAATTTAGTATTGGTATTGGGTACCGAAAAAAACCCGTGGTGTACTTAGATGAAACATGGATACACTCTCAGTATACCTACCTACAACGTAAAAAGCTTAATATTAGCCTTAGAGTGAGGAAGGTGCTTACAAAAATGATAACCCCGCCCCGGCATAGCACAAAATTACTTCATAAGTATAAATAAAAAAACAGATGACTATCATCAAGAAATGAGTATGGAAAATATTTTAAAAATAGCTTAACGAAAAGTTAATTAATTCCAAATGTGTTTTATATTTACCGACAATTATTATCTTTCATTTGTTGTAGGTACTAGGTAGGTACATTGTAAAATACGAGCGTGGGTAATAACTACTTAGCCTAACCAATATGTTATGTTATACTGTAAATAGGTTTTGTACAACTGGCCACATATAAAATTACAAGCTAGATAAGCCAGTAGTTTTTTTTAATGACATCTAGAAAACCGTTGTCACTGTTTTTTTTTTTGCAGTAAATAAAATCGAGGAGCGTACTGTCATTAAGTTTTTGTATATGAAAGGATTGAAGGGCAGTGCAATTATCAAAGAAATTAAAAATGTTTTAGATCATAGTGCACCATCATATACAACAGTAAAAAACTGGGTAGCTGAAATTAAACGAGGCCGTACAAGCGTCCAAGATGAACACCGACCTGGGCGTCTAAAAAGTGTTACAATTCCGAAATGGTATTTAAAGTACATGACATAGTTTGAGCAGACTGACGTTTGAAATTATCAGAGATAGCTGACGCAGTAGACATTTCTAAGGAACGTGTATACTACATTTTAAGTGAAGAATTGGGTATGAAAAACTTATCTGCGAGATGGGTGCCGCGTTTGCTCCACTATCGGCCAGAAACTTTTACGAATGCAAATGTCGCAAGATAATATGGCTCGTTTTATGAAAAACAGAAGTTATGTTATGCGAAGATTTGTGACTACAGGTGAGACATGGGTCCACTACTATACACCGGAATCAAAAATACAATCAAAGCAGTGGACAGAACTTCAGCCCCAAAAAGCGAAGGTGGAGAAATCTGCGGGCAAAGTCATGGCATCAGTGTTTTGGGATGCGAAAATAATTTTATCGATAGATTATCTTCCAAAAAGCCTAACCATAAACAGTACCTATTACGCTATAAATAATAGGTTGAATTCATCTGAAAAAACCAAGATTGAATAACAAAAATATAATTTTTCATCAAGACAATGCCCACATACACACAGGGCTGTCGCCATGACGAAAATTAACGAACTGCACTATGATTTGCTATCTCACCCACCTTAGTTACCTGATTAGGCACTTCTATTTGTTCCCTTACCTAAAAATTGTATGGGTGGGCAGAGGTTTAGGGATGGAGATGAGGTCAAAGCTGCTGTAGACGACTATTTTTCGGGACTCGATAAAAGCCATTTTAGGAGAGATATTGAAACTTTAGTAGATCGTTGGACTAAGGGCATACAGCTCAACGGGGACTACGTCGAAAAATAAAGATAGTTTTAAAACGATAACATAGGTATTTCATTGTTAGGCTAAGTAGTTATCAGGGTTGATAACTACTGAGAGTGGGTACACTCGTATCAATAAATATGAAATTTTAATACTAGTAACACAGTCTTCAATTTAATCAATCATTCAATCAGTCTTTTTATGCAAACCGTAACTCAGTCACTCATATCAGGACGAAGAAGCGGGAGGCGCGGGCGCCCATCAAGTTCTGGAGGATAGTACTTTCTTACCAGGTTATTATTTTGAAATTACATAAAATTATATAATAACAATTATAAATATATTAAAAAATTTGGTGCTGACTCATGCAAACATCTTGTGATATTGTTCAGACGGTTGAAAGTACTTTCTGTTCTATTATATATCTCTTGTTTTCTAGACAGGCACATAGTGCTAAATTGGCGCAACTCTTTTTGTGTATCTTGGCTGTAATTAAAAATATAATAAATATGTCAATTTATTATGAACATCGTAAAATACAAATATTAAAAATTTATTTTAAAATAAATTTAAGTGCTATACACACCAGTACGTATAAATTTGTACAAAGGTTTCTTTGAGATCCTTTAAAAAAATTTTTTCGTCTCTCTCGGTCATTTTATTCACTTCCATTGGTTTCTTGAATACTGTGCTATCTGTGTGTTCTGTTTGTTTTTTATTTTTGCTGTTATCATTGCTAATACTATTGTCAATGCTTGAGGTATCCATAATTTCTTTCAAAGGTTGCTGTTGCTCAATTTGTAGATCAAATTCACCTGCAAACTGATTTTCATCTTCCTCAAAATATTCTTCATCTTCTTCTGAGTCATAATCGTCCATTTCATTGAAGTCTGTATATTCTGGTTCGTTCACATCATAAATAAATTTCTTCTTTACTTTCAATCTATTTTCAAAATCTGGGATACCTGTGAAATTTCTGATTATCTTTGGTTGTATCATTGAGGTCTCTATCACTCCTTTTTTAATTAGTTCTACTTTATCGTTATTTTCAATGGAAGGATTATTAAGAGTCGTAAATTTTTTTATTATCTTTGGTGTTGCTACATTCACTTTTTCATTTAGTGTATTATCCTGCTGAAGTCCACTTGTACAATTATTGTGAATAACTATCGTTCGTTTCAAATCCGTAAAATTTGTTATATTTTTATTTTGAGCATTATCTCTTAAATTTGTATTGCTTGTTACATGTTGCGAGTTATTAAAATTATCAGAAATAGAACTTTCAATTGCATCAGTAATATTTTTCTCATCAAACTGTAATTTGCTTGGTGAAGTATTAATTTTTCTTCTTTTTTGCTCACACATGGTTAGTTTGGCTGGACTCTTCTAAAAAAAAAATTTGTTATTATCAAATTAAATTAAACTAAGGCGTTACGATCAATTTGATCTATATATAAATACGTGAATAAAAGCTTTATACCCTTTTTTAAACATACTACACGCATGAAGGAGTGTGAGATTTGGCATATTTAAAGTTTATATGGAGTAGGAGTGCAGAAAGCTAAAATCTACATTCAGGATGAGTTTTTGAGAATGGACTGTTTGACCAAATCCTAAACTAAGACAAATAGTGAAGTGTTTAAAGAGGTCATGAACTCCATTTTTGAGGAAACAAAACTGCATATTTACATTTTTTTAAATCTATTATTTTAACAGGAAATCAAACTAATTGATTTGATAATCCATACTATATACCTAATATGTGTTACAAATACAGTCAACCTAACGAGTTAAATTGTCCGTCGTTTAATGCAATTTGAATTGATTTACTCTCGCCTATTTATTATTGGTGGCTTCAAAAAAAGTGTAGTCGAATCTCGACCACTGGGCGACCACTAGTTACTATTAATAATAATAATAATAATAATGTATACATGACAACAACGTCTAGGCCCCAAACTAAGCATTAGCTTGTGTTTTGGGTACAAGTGAAGACACTACATACATATAACAACCAAGACCCGGTACCAGTATCGATATTCATCATATAACTACTGACCCGACCTGGGATTCGAACCCGGGACCCCCAGCTTCGTAGCAGGGTCGCTACCCACTAGACTAAGCGGTCGTCAATATAATCAATATAATATCTAGGAATAGCGATTATTTCTGAAAAATCCTATTACATACCTGTTTATCTTCCTTTTTTGATAAATCTACAGAATGAGTCTTGTAAGATTTGACTTTTGCAAAAACATTTGAACTCAAGTTCATATCTGAAACAAAAATTATCAATAAAATAATCATCAAGTGCATAATATGTACATGATAATATTTTGTGTGTAAGTAAAATTACCTCTGTTATTTGTTATTGTGCTTTGATTTGTTGAAGGTTGTTCTTGCGTGTCGTCGATTTCAGTTGGAATTTCCATATCAAACGCAAGAGCGTTTGGATCTTGAATGTCACGCGAGAGCTGACATAGACGTTCTTTAGCTATAAGGATATCCTCAGAATCTGCATGAATGTCCTAAAAATAACATAAAACCATGGACTCATTTTGTAATAATAAGTTTATATTATCTGTTGTTATATGTTTAGTTTTATACTATATAGGGGATGAAATTTCAACAACCATCCTAAATTTTTCTACATGTTAGGTATCACCAACAGACCCCATTTCATAAAAAAAGAATGTAGGTTAAATATTCATAATCAATAATATTATCCTACAGATTTTTTAATGACGCTTGGATCACCTACATATTACACACGATTCATGGCCCGCGCTAAGTTTCCAGAATATTATAGTTACGGACGACCGATGTCAGCGCTGGCCATAAGTGGAGCACTAAATTCAGCTTAAACGTAACCTGTACGTAAGGATATTCGTGTCAATACGATGGATATTCGATGTCCGGGTCAAGTGAATAAAAATAAAACTAATCAATGACACACATTGGGATCACAACTCACATCAGCTCAGAACATTAAAAATAAACTTTGAACAGTGCAGTGCAAACACGATGTAAATATTAGGGCCCTATTTCATAGAGGGGCGATGACTGACCGGAGTCACGTTTGTTCAATTGTTACATACTGTAATACCTGACTTCATGGACGAAGTTCCGCTCGCACTAATAGTTCGCTGCGAGTTTATGTGCAGGAGGCCCAAAACCTCGATGGTTTAAAACTAGACATAGTGAATGCTAGACATGACATGTGGTAAGTGGATTTTAACTGATTTTTTTTATGATTGTACATAAGTTGATACATTTTTTTTTAAATACGCCTGATTGCGAAAGGAAAATATACTGTTCAGTATTGTTACTCAATTATCGAATGTACTAGTACATTGATCAAAATAGTTTGGATTCAGTTTTTCACTTCCAATTTCGTTTCGTGCAGAATGCTTATTTTAGTTTTGACCTTCCAATTTCGCAGGTCATAACTAAAATAAGCCTTCTGCAATTTGACAGTCCTAAGCCCTATAAGGATGAAGGGAAACTTTGCAACTTATGGAGTGATATTTTTGAAAATCATTGAAGATGTCATCAATTGACATCGTCTCCTAGGCTTTGTCAAAGTTTTCGGTGATTTTTTACGACTGAGTGCTCCCACTTGTAAATAAGATCATTCGGTAATCATCGATTTTCAAAAATACGACGTAAAAGTGCAGAGCGAAAAGGCGGGCGCGTGCACGTGCACTGACGCCCTCGTGAATGGTGACTAGATATATTGGTAGTTTTGGGAAAGGTTTACAAAGTACTATCTGAACCTTCTCCTATTGAATGATACTAAAAGAGAACAAGATAGCCAACGGATTTTTATCAAAGATCATCATATTAAAATTTGGATGTTTGTTAAAATTTCATTCTGTATATCTATAAAGTATACTTACGTTCAATACTTCCACTAGACTATATCCACAATTGAACAATTCCATATACTGCACTGGATTTAGGTTACAATTAATTTTTCCTACAACAATTTAAAATGTTGACATGACATGAATTTATTATATTAAATTGAAAATATAAATAAAAATATATAAAATGAAACATACGGTGAAACCAAAGAGGCTGTATGTCAAATTTAAAGTGGCTACAATAACACTAGAAAAAAAAATCACCCTCTTTTTCAATGTTATTGCAGCCAATTCCAATTTCACATACAACCTCTTTGGTCTCACAATATGTTTCATACACTGACAAAAACTGTATGAATAAACATGTCTTAAAGATGTTAAAGTGTGTATATCAGTTGATTAGTACCCGAAATAAAATTTTACCTAGTTTGGAAATAAATGACCGTGTGTGGACGCACCACATTTTATTTTTATTTATTCAAGTTCAAAATGTAAATAATTTTCCCTCCTAGAAAGGAAAAACGTATTTTCCGATACAAAATATTTTATTGGCGTAGATACGTCTATGTTTTTGTTTGTAATTTCCTGAACTGGACCATGTGCACAAACGCCATCTGCTGGATGCGTAAGTGAACAAAGCCGGTTGGTAGATCTCATATAAAACTTACCGACTTCGTTCACGTATGGAGTTAGTTCAAACTTTATCTGCGTGTATTTTGCATGTTATCTTTGTGCAAAGCAATGCTAATATTCTCTCACCGCTCGTTTAATTTTAGTATCTGTACTGCCAAAGCAAGTACACTTATTCATTTATAAAATTGTAATATATGTATAGCTACTAAATAGTTGGAAAACTCTATTAGCGAAATGTAGGAATGCATGGCCACAGCACTCACAGAATAGTGTTAACTATACATTTAAATAAGTGCCATTTAGGGAATAAATTAGTATTTTTGAGTTGAAAACACCGATTGATGTAGTGGTCTGAGACAACAAAAACTTAAAACAAAAATCTTTATTTTCACATAAAAATCACCACCAAACACACCGCAGTTAATCAACACTCAATATACCTACGTTCTATTTCGTTCACAGAATTATTGGCTTCACAAACAATTCAATTTACATTAAAGTTTTTTTTTTTACTTTTGGCTTCTATTTTTTACACGAAGTTAATTAAGCTAAGTGATTTTTACGCTGTTTTTTGTATAGGAGTAATTCATATACATTTCAAAAAAACCGAAGTCAATTTTGATCATCATTGTTTAAAACGAAAAAGTTGTTTTACTTTATTCGTTAATTAAGCTTAATTTTTTTGAAATATGTTGTATTTTTATTTATCAGACTAATTATGAGCTGTTAAGATTGACGATATATGCTTATTAAGTTAAACTATTTCTGCAGTTCAAAATAATAAAATATTAAATTTGTTTTATTTAATTGATACGTTCGACTGTACCTGCGCGACTTCGTGCGTAGCCAACTTCAAGTGGCTTTTTAGATAGGTGGCGCGTATAGTATTATTGTTGATCAAATAAACAAGTATGGACTTCACTAAATGACTTTTTTTGCAGTGGTCCAGCAAAATCATTATATCTTCTTCCATTTAAAACAATCCTATTAAAAATTACTGTGTTTCTTAAATATTTAGTTAGATATTAGTCGGGCTCGTGCCTTGAGGATTTCGTACAGTTACGGGGTGGTCAGACGACATGGGAACAGGGGAAAAACATATGAAAACAATGGTTACGAACGCACCGTCACGATAATTTCGTTACGTTTTTTCTCCCGTCCCCGTAACGTATGAACGGGCTGTTACATAAGGTAGTTATCGCTACTCACCGCAACATGAAAAGCTACTAAATATTTGAATATACCAAATAATTTAAAAAAAAAAATCTTTATGTGATGCAATTATAAATTAACGATTTTTGGATTTTTTCCTTTACTTGTGCTGTGAGATCTTGCTTCTTGCCCAACTTCATGATTCTAAGTCAACGGAAAGTAGCCTGTAGGTTTTGATGAGTGAGTTTGCGAGTATCAAAATACATGACATACATGGCTCTTTCGTTGGCATTGATTTAGAAGCTTGAATTTTTCACAAATTCCGAGTGTAGAACTTAGTATTTTATATTAGCTTTAACTGCGTACTTCTGCTCATTCCCGTGTAAAAATGTCTTGACAAACAAATGGACGGACATATAAGGTGATCTTATAAGGGTTTCGTTTTTTGTTTTTGTGGTACAGAACAATAAAAACCTTAAAATGGACTTTTTATTTCGCTTAATGACTAGAATAAATCATACCTGTCAATAATTCAACATATCGAATGTACACACTTGTGTTTAGTTTTAAGATAATGTAAAGGATGGTAAATCTTATTCACCTGTTTTGTCGCTAATTTCAAACAAAAACGATGACAGCTTATCAGCATGACTTGAAATTGCAGTATTCAATTTGTATTTTCTTCTTATGCATTCTGCAGCTTCATGCAGAGTCCATGGTGGTGGCAATAATTTGTCTGATACCAAAATGTTACGCTACAAATAACAAATTTCTTATTATACTTAAAGCATAGCAATTTATCAAATAATTTTATTTCTCTTTTTGACTCATGTTTCAAATGAGGATGTCTGGAGGAGAGATGATATTTGAACAACAGAGCAGACTGCAGTATTTTTAGCATTGTGACTGATTACTTAATTACCCTTGATGGACTTCATAGAGATTTTATATTCCAACCCTATTGCCAATTATAGTATTTTACGGGCCCAGGCGCAGCCGGATAAAGGGAGGAAGGTGTCATATCGAGCGCCAACCGCCACGCGCATTCACTGCACTGACTGATATGGAAACGACAACATATATTTTTATACATTCATACTTAATGTAACTTTCTTTCGAACACATCAGTTTGTAAATCTACTGCATTTTATGTTCCTATCCCGAACAGTATTATTACGGACTAATTGTTTGTCTATTGTCTACTAATTGGCGAACCCAGAGTAAGAACATTAAAATAGACCAAAGGTTTAATGATCCTAGAAAAAATAAATTCGCGAAAGTCAGAGCAAATTGGAAATTCGAACGCTAAATAGTATCTTCCGAAAGCGAAAATAAACTAGCCGCACACCGAGTCGAATCTTCTTAAGGGTTGGAATACAAAGTAAATTCAAAATGAACCAAGTGAAAATAAACAAGTATTTTGTTCATAGATTAAATGTAAGCAGAATTGCATTTGCATTCACTGTGGTATTTAATCATGATTAAGAGGTGAACCAAATAATATGTTTTGTCTTATGATTGATACCACCAATTAATAAAAATAATATTTACCTGAAGAATTTGCGTCAAAACTTCTTCCATTATCTGAACATATCTAGAAAGCCATTCATCGCAGCCCATTTTCAACTTTTCTTCCATTACTTTGTCTCTAATGCGAAATATAAATGTCTCTTTATTATTACCTGCGTTACTTTCTTGGTCGCATGATTTTGTCATGTTTTTTTGGATACATGATTTTTCTCTATTTCTCAAGTTGTTTCTGTTCGAATTTTGAGCATTCTCAAAAACAAAATTGTCTGTAGTACTGATATTAGTATCTACACGCATATTACTAGTCATTTCTATGTTGCCTTGTAGAGAATATGGAGATGTAATTGCTATTTGCGAATCGTTTGAAACTTTTCCGTCTGTAGAACCTTCTAAGTCTTGGTGTATATATGTTTCAGCTAATGTGGTATTTTCATTTACTGTGATGTTTTTGCGTATCGCGTTTGTTCTATGTTTCAGCGTTCCATCTTCATTAGAATTTTTCAATGATACTATATTTTCATTTGATTGTCTATTCAACTGCGCAATATGTCTAACTCCTTCATCTTCTTTAAACCCCTTATTGTTTTGATTAGAAATATTTGTAAGTAAGTTTACATTATTCCTACGACGCCATTTAAAACGTCTTTTTTCAGTCCTTTTAGATGTCTCTGTTTTTTCATTGCTTTCATTTTGAATTGTTTTTATTTCATTCACACTCGTATGACGTTTTAAGCGTATTTCTCTTTTCCCCTGTATATTACAAACTGTGTTACTGATCACGAAAGAATTCTTTTCAGTATCCTTTGGTACATTACTAACACAAGCATCAGCACTTACATTATATTTTAAAATTTCATTTTCAGGAACAATTATCGGAGAATCAACATGAGTGCTTTTCAAATCTTTGTTTGTAAACTTTACTTTAAATGATGGTTGTAGGTGTGTGTCTTGTTTTTTAGGCACTGAAAATGAAGGAATATAACAATCATTATTTTCCCATGAAACAGATTCATCCTTGTTATGAAGTTCATTATTTTTATGTCTTATAGATTTTACATTCATATTCATTTCATCAAAGATAAGTTTTGAATTTTGGAAGTTATTTGCGTCTTCTGATTTATTTTCAATTGTAATTGTTAGGGGTGCAGGTAAAAATTTTCGGTCCGAGTCCTGTCCTGCTAAATACCTTTTCATATCTTTGACAGTGAAGCTTTGAATTCCGCAAATAGTAGATTTTGTTCGAAGACTTTCGTCGTTGGTGAGTAGAATCTGGAATCAAAGTTTTTTGTAGGCAATCACTTAGTGAAATGCATGATGAAATATGTAACATCACCACATGTTTTTCCATGCCCAATTTTTAACACAAACTAATTTTATTTTAATAACTGTTATAATTTATTAACCACTTTTACCTACCAAATTACAACATATAGATGACTTTTTTAAGATATTAATTGTAGGTATGTTACATCTAGACTTCTATATTAGTTAGCTAAATTTAGAAAGAGCATACATTATAAGCAGTGGCGTATTCAGGGGGGCGTGCCGCCCCCCCCCCCCCCCCCCCCCAAACACGACATAAATTAAGTTAAAAACATTCGGCAAGAAGATATACGCTGCAATTGGAAAATTATATATATCTATTTAATATTCAGAAAAATAGTAAATTGTTTATATCACCAAAGTACCTAATACAATTAAATAAGTATAGTGTTCGTTGAATGCTAACCATATTTTAAGTAATTAGATCTGTTCAAACACGGTAATTTTTAAGGTTGCGAATCCTAAAAGGAACTGGATAAGTGCGAGTCGGACTCGCATGGAGAGAGTCACGTCACCTATAGTGTGTTTTATTAACCTTAGTCAAATTGAGGTTTAAAGTTGAATCCGACTTTTTCGTGTAAATAACCTACCACAGTGATCACTAGGCAAATTTAACTTATTAGTTCTCAGTAAAATTAAGCAACACATTTTATATCTATGCATTTTCTCTTCATGAATATTTTCTGTTTCCTGTTGGAATGAAAAGACCTTCGTTTTGATTTTCCTGTAAACTATGAGTGAGGCAATATATTATGGATTATTTGATTCAAATTTAGGCTTAGTTGTTTCTGAGATACAGGGACAATGGGAGATTATCATATATTTCTTTAATGTCTACTAAACTGTGCATTTTAAAATTAAAATAAACATTATAAAAAAATTATCTATATTTCATAACGACCACTTTCATTGATGAGAACCGTGACCAGTGTTGCCCGATTTTTTTCGCATAACTCGGGATTAGTATGCGAAAATTTAAAAAAAAAATGTGGAATTACATTGAAGTATTCGGGGCAAAAAAGGAAAAAATAACTTTATATCTTATTATTTATTAATTATTTTTTAATCACTCTAAATCACTACATATTATAAAATAAAATCTTCCGCCGCGTCATTCTGTCTGTCTAAACGCGATAAACTCAAAAACTACTAAACATAATGGCATATGGTTGTCACCAATGGATGAAGTTATTCAAAAGGAATGTTTATGTCTATAATTTAATAATGTTTTGTGCAAATTAGTTGAAATATCACTGACGATTATTGTTGAAGACGGCGGGAAAAATTTAGCCGACTGGGAGCTTTCATCGAAAAGGCTGTCTAATCCCTTTGAGATAACAAAATAATGTATGGAGGGTCTTTTTATAGGGGTCCAAAAAAGTCCGCGAGGGCATATGTCTATCTTTCATGGATAGCTTACTATACCTATTTTTATGTTTAAAAAAATGGTGACATACAATGAGGTGATTGAAAAGCAATTTATACGGATACATTATTAATTCTTATCAACTTACATACGTTACTTAACTTTAGAATTTCATGCATATTATAATTGCCCTTTACACCATACAATTTAAATTAATATCTTCGGAGTTATCGAGAAATAAAAACTATAGCGCGACAAGCGGCCGCGACAGCGCGGCCGGGGCCTACACGCAATTTGTGTTGTTTTATATTTTTCAGATGATATTACACCTTGTTGTAATACATCTTTTTTGTCTTTCAAGAATTTATAAAGTTCATACCTGACACGAAATTAAAATTGAATTGTACAAATAATAAATACAGCAATTTCAGATTATGTTTCGATTCAGTTTACGTTGTTTTCAGTGCGTACTCCAGCAGTTAACAGTTATGTTTCTATTAGGCTCCGATCGAATTTTCACGCAATAATTGGGACAACTGGCGTTCCGTGCGGGACATTTATTTGGAGCCCTAAAATCGGGATGTCTGGGAATACTGATCATTACGCACTTGAAATTTTTTTTTATTATGTAATTTGCCCCCAAAGTGATAATTTTATTCGTTTATCGTTTAGTTTTTTCTGTAAAATATAAATGAAGCTCTATATTCCGTATTGTTTTCAAACGTTTAAACACTACAGTTTCGGTGATAAGGGGGGATAATCAATTTCCTTTAATATCTTTGAAACCCTGAATAATAAAATTATAAATAAAATATGCCTGTACTTTGTATAATAAGCACTTTCATTTGACATGTAACTAGAAGCCCTTAGAAATATATATTTTTTATTTTTCTACTTTGCTCCCCAAAATGGAAATCGTTCATTTACGTCATAGAGTAAATTAATTTGACAGCAGCGTTTGGTTTTAATAGAATCCTAAATGTCAATTCATTGTATCGAAGTGACATTACATAATTTTGCGGGGTTGAAGACTGGCGCGCGGCGATTTCACGGGGTGCAGGCCGGCACGCGTGGACCTTGCGCACTGAAACTCGGACTAAAACTCGTCATCTCGCACCAGCTAGTTAGAGTATGAGTGGTTAGACGGTAAACGCAGAAGAGGGCTTCTAGTCAAATCGTACTTTAACAAACAATATCATATCATTTATCATCTATCATTTGTAATTGGGTCACCAAACTCTGTACATGTATCCTATTTCAACTTTTGCATCTAGTAGATTCGGAGAAAGTAGCCTGTGACAGATGGACAGACAGGCGGATACCAGAATTACCCTATATGGGTTACTTTTTTCATCTTTGATGTATGGGACCCTAAAAAAGTATATCCTATAAAAAAGTACATAGGATCACTTCATTATCTGTCTGTATGTATATCGGTCTGTCTAGACCCTTTTTCTCTGGAACACGAGGAGGTATCAAGTTGAAATTATAATAGTATCAAATACTGAGGTCTACGATCCCTTGGAGTTAGCTGTGTTTTTATGAATAATTATAATATATAATTATATTATAATAATAATTTATATCGGATGTCTTTATGAATTAACGAACATTCCACAATTTCCGTATTAAGATCATAGAACGTACCTTGCATGTATAGAACTCATATAGGCTTTTAAGTTCAATGAAAAATTTGCCCCCCCCCCCCCCCCCCCAAGCTTGAATCTTGGATAAGCCACTGATTATAAGGTAAAACCCAAAAAAGTACCTATTACAGGTAATTATAAAAAAATATTGTGTGCTATCTATAATTTATATTCATAAAATTTTCTGATTTCTTATTGAATTAATTAAGTAATTAATTTAACAATTATGATTTTTATTAAGTAGAAAATAATCATACAATTTACAAAAAATTTATTCACAACGAGCGCAGAGTACCGACAATGCGATATTAACAGTTTATTCGCTAACAAGTCACATTTGCAATATATTTATACTTCACAGTAGGTAAAAACGATGACTATTCTTACTTTCCAAAAATTAATGACTCATATTGCATGGTAAACGCGGCTTATGCGAAATTTATTTTTACAATCACTTTTTAAATCTATTTGATTGACCGATTGGCCGATTAGTTAGAGACCCTGCGGAACCAAGGGTCGCGGGTTCGATTCCCGCCCGGGACAAATATGGACGACCGCTTAGCCTAGTGGGCAGCGACCCTGCCTGCGAGGCTGGAGGTCCCGGGTTCGAATCCCAGGTCGGGTCAGTATTTATATGATGAATATTAATACTGGCACTGGGTCTTGGTTGTTATATGTATGTGGTGTCTTCGCTTGGTACCCAAAATACAAGCAAATGCTTAATTTGGGACCTAGAAATGTTTTATTATTATTTGTGTGCATGAACATATCTATTTGTTCCGTGTCTGGGTTTCAAGCGGCTGGTCCTGACGGGATCTTCCCTACCCTATTACAATGGGGGGAGGATAGGGTGGTTCAAAGACTAACCATGATACTCTGCGCATGCCTGGCACACAGATATGTGCCAAAAGCGTGGAGAGAGGTGGAAGTTATATTCATACCCAAGCCTGCTAGAAAAGATTACACAAACGCGAAATCTTATAGACATATTAGCCTCACGTCGTTTTTACTTAAAACTTTAGAGAGGCTATGGACAGGGAATTGAGAGACGTATTGAAACGCATACCGCTACATCACAATCAACATGCTTATAGCTTAGGTAAATCTACTGAAACGGCGCTACACTCATTGATATGTAACATTGAGGAGGTCATCGAAAACAAATCCATATGTCTAGACACATTCATTGATATTGAAGGAGCCTTTGACAAAACCAACTTTAGTTGCATAACCGCAGCATTGAGGAAAAATGGAGCGGAAGCAGTATTGGTTGAGTGGATTGAAAACATGTTGAACAAAAAAATTGTTAGGTTTGCAGACAGCAAACTACGGGCCACAGTGGTAAAAGGATGCCCCCAAGGAGGTGTACTCTCGCCACTACTATGGAATATAGTGGTCAATGACTTAATCACTAAACTCAACAATAATCACTTTTACACGATAGGCTACGCCGACGATTTGGCTATTCTTGTCACTAACAAAATTGCCATCACAGCTTGTGAAGTGACAAGAGGAGTTTTACAAATAGTGGGAAAGTGGTGCTCAGAGTTCGAACTGACTGTGAACCCTGCGAAAACGGAACTGGTAATGTTCACAAACAAAAGAAAACTGGGTAATTACCGACTACCTAAATTCTTTAACACAGACCTCCATCTTTCAACAGAAGTCAAATTATCTGGGGGTGATACTCGACAGCAAGTTGAACTGGAGTAGTCATTTAGACAAAAAACTGAATAAGGCATGTCTAACCTTCTGGCAATGCCGCAATATGGTAGGTAAAAAATGGGTACTATTCCTATATATTACGTTGTGGCTGTACAAGATGGTGATACGCCCAGGATAAGTTATGGAGTTGTGGTCTGGTGGATTAGAGTCAACCTGACCACGGCAATAGCCAGACGACAAACATTCCAAAGACTGGCCTGCATGGCGACCACAGGGTGCATGAGAACTACACCTACGGCGGCCCTTGAAGTCATGCTAGACCTGCTGCCGCTTCACCTGTTTGTAAAACAAGAAGCGGCCACTGCAGCAGTGCAATTAAAAGTACTGAATCTATGGATTGATAACAAGGTTCCACATTCTGAAATACTCGATGAATACATTGAGTCACAGCCGATGCTTACGGCTGTAAATGACAGGATCCCCAAACAATTTGTCTACGACAAAAGATATAGGGTAGCGCTGCACTCTTATGATGAGGATTGCAGCTCAAAGGAGCTTACGTCCTTTACGGATGGTTCTAAAACAAAGTCAGGTACTGGAACCGGTGTATCATCCGAAGACTTAAACATCAACATATCGAAGCCGCCGGGAACCTATAATTCCGTATTCCAGGCGGATTGCACGGGCATTATGCTGACAGCACGAGCAATCGTCTCTAGAGAGGTAATAGAATTTATTATTCGTATACTCTCGAATAGCAGAGCGGTACTTCAAGCCCTGAAAAGTATCACCAATACATCCGGGTTAATATATGACTGTCAACAAGCACTGACGCAGGTATGTAACCATAACATTGTTACGCTTCAGTGGATATAGGGACACAGTGACTCTCGTGGTAATGACGCGGCGGACCGGCTGGCGAGAGGAGGCTCAGAAGCAGTAGTGATGGGACCTGAACCCATTTTGCCATTACTATTTAGCTGGGTTCGGTCAACGCTGCGTCAACTCACGAGAATGCAGCATGAACAGATTTGGATGAACCATTCGGAGTGTAAACAGGCCAGGGCAGCCCTGTCAACACTTAATACTAATCTGGCATGTAGGTTGCTTCGACTGAGAAGAGACCAACTATGTTTGGTGGTCGGAGCTCTGACTGGTCATGGTTCTTTTAACAAACACCTATATAATATGGGTATTACACAGTCCTTTATGCAGGGTTTGCATGGAGGCGGAGGAAACGGCCGCTCACGTGCTTATTGAGTGTGAAGTGGCCGCCTACCGGGCCAAACACCTCGGATCAGTGAGGTCGCTCCCAGAAGCCTTCGGCAACGTGAAGAGTCTGCTGGGTTTTCTGGTGGAGCTGGGGTGGCAGGAATGATGCTGTCTACCTACGCAAAATAGGCGGTTTGACGTCAAGTTGCGGAAAAAGAGCCCATCCTCAAGTATCAAATAGTAAGTATCCGTGTCTGGGTGTAAAAGTATCTATATAAGTATATATTATAAAGAATATTTAAGTATGTATATCAGTTGTTTGGTACTCATGATAAAAGCGTTGCTTAGTTTGGAACTAGATGGCACTGTGTGGCATGTCCGATGTGTTATTATTATTATTATTATTAAAAAATATATTTCTGAGTTTGGTGCACAAAAAAGAAACTATGCTAATATTGTAACAGTTGCGCTACAATCGTCATGGCGTCGCGCTTCAAGGTACCTATGCAAATCACATAATTTCTACAATATTAACAAATCTTATGGAAAGATGTAATTAGAGAAAAATCATAAAATTATAGTATATAAACAAGGTACTTATACTAACAACATGATAGTTTTGGTCTGTGAGCTGCAAGCAACAATTCAGAATATCATCATCTTCCGTAGGACAATTAATTGTTCTATCTTCTGCTTCCCTTGCTGTCTGACCTATAATATAATAATTAGATTTTTATTTATTGAACATGAAGTGAGCAAAAAAATTTTTATACTTATGGGTAACTTTACATTAAGCTAATTAATATTCTCGATTATAATCTAGCCATATAGTTCACAGGGATTCCAATTGGTAGAATCCAAAAGTACCTATAACTGTAGAGCGCCCACTGAGCTCATGAGCGAGGTAACGTCGAGCACGCTGCGCCATTGACACGGCGCGCAAAGTACGATTTCGGAATGTATCGCTGCATTGCGCGTCCACTTCACTATGCACACGGTATGGAACCATCATACGACAACTCTCATCTAAAATACATTAACATAAATATACAAACACACTTTATACTTTTATACTATGCTGTACGAATTTATTTTTTAAAGAAGTTTCATAAGAGTTTAAGCTAAAATTTTATTTTTAAACAAATTAAATAAATAATTACTGATAGTAATGTATTGTGAAATAAGTCTTATTCCAAAATATAGAGTAAAAAATATATTAAATGACATGATCATACAAAATTTCTAGTTTTTTCAGTGATTGTATAAGCAGGAAAATTTTCTGTTTAACTTCTAAAGGGAAATTACTCTAAGGTGCACATTGAATCATTTCATAGATAGTATCTATAGAAGTTTAGAAAGTTACGTTCAACTATTAAAAAGTTAGTTAATACCTGATTTCACCAAGATGTCCACAAAGAAGAGATTACTTAACAACACACATGTATCAACCACAATGTACCACAGATCCCTCCTAGCGTCTGGTTTTGCAAGAAGCTTAAGTCGAGTCACATCAATCTTTATATTATCCTGGAAAAGATTAAAGGAATCACGGTATGGAACACGGAATATTTTAATTCCTTTGCAATATTTGATATTATATATTTAAAAATGATTTGAATAATACCTCATAACTTTCCTCGTTAGAAAATGACTCTTCCGATACATTTTCACAATTTTCATTTTTATCCAAAGAAGCAAAGGTGACCTTTTTCTTCAAAGGCAGTATCATTGAATTATTTACTTCTATTGGTTCTTGATTTGAAACATGTAGGTCAATCAGTTGCTCTGTAATTTCTTCTTGGCATTGTACTTGAGATTCACATGCTTCATTATGTTCTGCAAATAAAAAATGCAGTGAAATATTGGTCATGACTTGGTAACAGAATATTGTTCAACTGTAAACAACAATAGAAAAATTATTAATTTTATTCTGAATCTCATACCAGTTTAAAAATATGAAATCTAAAAATAATAATAATAATAAGAATTATGTAAATCACGCGTGTCGTGCTTGAAATAATTTTGTCGTGTGATAGTTTTAATTTCACAATAACTCCTAAGATATTGAATCAACTTGTATGGTGTAAAGGGCAATCATAATGTCCATGAAATGCTTAAAGTAACTATCGTATTTAATTTGATAAGGATTAATATTGTATCCGTGTTAATGGCTTTCTAATTACCACATTATGACTGACTGACTGACCGGTTGGCCGAGTGGTTTAGAGACCCTAACTGCGGAGCCGAGGGTGGCGGGTTTGATTCCCACCCGGGACAAATATTTGTGTGCATGAACATGTCTATTTGTTCCGAGTCTGGGTATAAAAGTATCTATATATGTATATATCATAAAAAAATAATATGTAAGTATATGTATCAATTGTCTAGTAGCCCATAATACAAGCATAGTACTTGCTTACTTTGGGCCTAGATGGCGCTGTGTGGGTAGTCCCACATATTATAATATATAACCATCTTATTAACCATTAAAATAGGTAGGTACAAACAACCTATCCTTAAAAGATAGACATATGCCATCGCCGATTTTTTTTAGACCTACAAAAGAGGCACGATTCATCTACACATTATTTTGTTATATTTCAAAGGACTTAGGCAGCGTTTTCGATGAAAGCTCGCAGTCTGCTTTATTTTTTCGATCATCGACAATTATCGTCATATTTCAACTATATTACAAAAAAAATTAATGAATTATATACCTAAACCTGCCTCTTGAATTACTCCGTCCATTGGTGACAACCATATGAAAATCCGTTTGGTAGTTTTTGAGGTTATCGCGTTCAGACAGACAGACAGGCGCGGCGGGGAGACTTTGTTTTATAATATGTAGTAATGTAAGTCAACTAAATTTGAGAGCAGCATATAGGTATAGCTGTGTCGTAACATTTCTAACTCTACTAGTACCATATATGTCGAAAAATTGAGTAAATATTTCGATGGTGAAGGAAGGCGCATGAGTGTTTCGCTCGCCCCTGGGAAATTGGAAGGGGAATCTAATCTAGTTATGTGTATTACTTATTGGTAGGCATGATATAGATTTTTCTTTTCCAAACAAAAGACAAAAAGTAAATAAGATAGTTAAAACATATTTTATTCAATATTTACAAGTTTACAATATTTAAAACTTAAATAAGTGTTTTCGTGCATTTAAATATTTGGAGCTCTAATCAGAGGGCCAAGTGCGAGTTTCTTTACTATTAACTGTGTCGTATGCGTTCTCCGTAATTTGTATGGAAATTCGTAGTTACATAAAACGACCGCTAGATGTGCTGTACGAGTTTCCATACAAATTATAAAAAACGCATACGACACAGTTAATAGTAAAAAACTCACACTTGGCCCTCTGTAACAATATTTATACTTTTATGATATATTGCTACTATGGCTACTTAACACTTTTATGATGTCATGTACCTATCCCACATGTTATACTAAGCATGTATTACATAAAGTTATTTTAATGTTCCACTATTCATTTATTGTAGTAAGATTAGTTTTTTGTAGGTTATTAGGTATTATTATCCTTTCAAAAAATATTGAAAAAAACATAAAAATAATTTTTAAATTATATTCTAACCACTTTTAAAATTTTGCAATTTCAGTCTGCTTGTAGTCTATGAGGTGTTTAAACACCTGTTGTTAATACTTATCATTTACAAGGGTGTTGCCAAAATTTTGAAAAATTAAAACGATTAATGACAATACATTACAAAGAATGATCTGCACTTTTTTGGGAATGGCCTAATAATGACAGTCCTGCTGGTAGAGCAAAGGATAGTTACTGCAGATTGATATATAAACATTGGTATATAAAGATGGGTATATAAACATTGGTATATATACAGCGTTCAAATAAATTTAAAAAAAAAAAGACTTAAAACTGGCCTGTGCGGAATTTTTTCTATCATGGCAATGCATCGCCGCACATTACGAAAATTGCAGTGATTTTTTTTTGTTGAAAAACTTGGGTCCAATTTTTGAGACATCCCCTACAGCATGGAATTAACCTCTTGTGACTATTTTCTGTCCCCAACAGCCAAACAAAAATTGCAGGGTTTAAGATTTGAGTTGTCAGATGCTACAGTACACGAGTTTAAGGGTGTCTTAGATATGCCCCAAGAAAGATGGCATACTGCAATAAATTATTGGCTTGTAAAGATGCAAAAGTGTATCGACATATAATATAATTAATATATATTTCAAAAAATAATGTGCATAAAGCTGATTTATCTTCTTTAATTTAGCTTATATTCTCAAAAAAGTTGGAATCATCCTCATATTAAGACATACAAATTCAGGAATCGGGTTAAATAAAGATATGAAATAAAGATATGATACCTGCATCTGAGACCTGAACTTAGACATTAGTGGTGTAACTAAAGAATGTCTTACATAAGAGAAGGCAACAGAAGTACAAAATAATATTTAATGTGAATCGCGCATGGCAAAGCTAGGTTAAGTTGCTAGTGATATGTTTAGTTCCATTTGATCAGCAAGCAATACTTCTTTTTAAAAAACATTCAAGCTTAAATTTTTTTCACATTTTTGGACCCAATGAGCTCCCTTCATCAGTGAATATCAAATAAGATTTCCGAAAATGTGGGACCAAACAATGTGAGCAAAAAAAGAGGTGAAAACAAATGTGTTGTATAATAATAATAACGTACGCATCACAACAATGTCTAGGCCCCAAACTAAGCATTAGCTTGTATTTTGAGTACCTAGCGAAGACACCACATACATATAACAACCAAGACCCGGTACCGGTATCAATATTCATCACATAAATACTGACCCGACCTGGGAATTGAACCTGGACCTCCAACTTCGTAGATAGAGTCACTACCCGCAAGGCTAAGCGGTCATCGGTGTATGATTTGTAATGCCTTAAAAAATTGATGTGAGATAACCACAAACCCCCTCACCCCTTTGGTGAAATTTAGACCCATCCTTATGTGTTCACATAATTACTGATGCCCCTTAACATCTACAATACAATGACATTGGCATTTCAAAATGCTCAAAGCGCAAGCACCCATAAAATGTATGGGCAATCGATCCAAATTCGATTGCTACTACGGCGTTAAACTGTATCGACCTACGTTGAGTCGCTTGCTACTCGCGGGGTTAAGATTTTTTATTATTATATATACATAATAATAAAAATTACTATTTTTGAATTTAAGTCTGTGATCATGTTGTAGGAAGGTTGACTATTTATTTAAAGAATTCATATTAAATATTATTTTAATGCCGTTAACTAACCTTCTTCAGTTTCTTCTATTTTTTTATCCACATCTGCCATTTCAGGAGTTTCACATGATTTTCTGCGTTTAGCCACCAGCATAAGTCTCAAATCATTCAATTGTAATTTTCTAGATGAATCACTACAATCGTTATTTATTGTTGTAGTAGCTATGTTAAAAGATTGAGTAGCAGGTTTATGTCGAAAATGTTTGCCAAATCGAGGAGTGCTCTTATCTACTTTTGGAATTTGCACTTTGCGTGAAGAAGTCTGATTATCATTGTTTTGTAACCTTTTGAAGCGGTCAGAAAGAGAAATCATTGTGGTTCGTACATGTACTTGGTCATTATTATTACTGTTTTCTTTAGAAAAAAAATGTAAAGGTTGATTATCATTCATCATAGGTAAAGGTGGCCCCATATAGAGCTGTGGGGTGGGAGGTATAGACCAAACTGGTTTATATTGCGGTCCAGGTACATTAAAACCAAACTGTTGGGGCACTGTACTATATGTTAAGTAATTAGGAAATGTGACATTTCCAAATGTGGCCCAAGGGTAAGCATTCTTAGAAAACTTATTGTTTATAATTTGTTTATTATATACATGTGATAAATTAGGATTTTGTGATGCATGATTGATATGAGTCTTCAAATATTGGGCATTTGAAGGCGGCACTTGAGGTTCAGGGTATTCATGATTAGAGTGAACAACTTTTTTGGATAAATAATTTTCAGGCTGACTGTCCTTATATTTCTGTAATAAAAAATATATTATATTCTTACTAAGGTTACAAAGTAAATATTAAATTATGGCTATACCAAATGTCAATTCAAACTTTGCAATCACAATATGGGCTCCAGAACATGTGGAAAGTCAACCAGGAAATTTAAAGAAAGGTACTAATAGGTACAATTTTTCAAAATTTGTAGTTGGCTTCTAAGTAGTAATTAATGGTAAATATATATATTACCTCATAATCCATAATCCATACAGCTTCACCTGTAGTTCTGTTAAAGTAATATAATAAACCTGGATAAGTCTTGGAGTTACAAATTATCCATGTATCCCCTGCACACTTAGTTTTAGAATCAGGTCTAACCTGATCTTTGTTTGTGTGCTGTTGCCGGTTAAACATATCTCTAGGAACTGAAAGAAACAATAAATTATTTTAGATTTAGATCGTTCCTTCCTTCCCGCTGCCCTTTAGCAATTTTAGCATCGACCGTAATCGACCACACTTGACCAGTGACCACACCAGTTCACACCACACACTTGACCTACCGATGTTCCGATTCAAGTAAATACGAGTATGTACTCGATACTTTTGTTTCGATACCAACTACTTTTAGCATCGAATCAATCTAGCGAGTACCAACTTGGTATCGAAACAAATGTACTTGAATCGAATCGAATCAAACCAATCTTGTAATCTTGTTGTACGAACGAACGGAATTACTTTTTTTGAACGCATCTTATAATTACGAACCATGAACGCGCCGCAATCCTTCCCAACCACTCTATTTCTCGCTCTTGTTGTTATTATTATTCTCTATCTCTCGACTTCGCTCAGCAGCCTCGGCGCGTCATCCCCCTTCACCAGCCAGCCAATAGCAGCCACTTGTTTGTTTGGTTGAGCCAGCCTTATTGGTTTAATTGTCAGGAAGCCAGATAATTCGCCATATTTATTTTCTGACATTGTTTGGCGAACGAGTCGGCGTCAGTCCCTGTTCTATATCTGATTATCTCATAAATATCTGGAGCAACGGCTCTTTTTAGGAAATTTAAATAAGGATGAGTTTTTTTGTATAAGCCTTTAATAAAAGTAAAAAATAAAGTAAATCTATTTTTTTTTCCATTATTTCTAAAAAAATCCTAAATCCTATCGATACTTTATGGTTACTTATATGATTAGTATCGTAAAACGATATGAGTACTACTTATATGAGTAGGTATCGATACTTCATAGGTATCGGAACAACCTTACACTTGACCATAGAGTAATCACTTGACTGTCCTCGACTGACATGGACCATGGACCAAACAGAACCAAAACCACAGATTACTAACCGAAACACAACCACAACCAGAACTAATCTGCAGAACGGAACAGTGTTGTTAGGGTAAAAAAAAACGAGATTGTAAATACCATGGAACTAATATGTACTATGTACAACTGGAATGTTATCTCTCTAACATTAGCGTGGTTATACGTAAACTGGTGATTAAAAAAAAAAAGTGCGAAAGAGAAGGAACCGGGTGCCTAACTATCTCTTTCTACACCACTTCTGTGTGGCTAGCATAAAATATTGTACTACTACACTGGGAAAAGTACTATGGTGAATTAAGATTTTATTATGAGGGAACCGAGAAATAAAAAACTATGCGTCATGATAATTACGATACAGGACCTATAATTTCCGCTGACGCATTATTTTTCCTCTTCATATTTCTCGTTTTTTATTATGGGGGTCATCCATTGCTCGACTGTTGAACATTTTTCTTAGGGTAGGTAATTAGTGGCCTACAAAAGTTAAGTAATGTGAAGCAATGCTATGATTGCTCACGTCGCGTTCTAATATCACTTCTTAAATTATTTGGACTTAATTCAATAGGACTTTATACATGTAACATACATGGCCGTTAATATTTCTGAAAGTTCTGAATCGATTTTGATAATTTTTGTGTTTAGTCACTATTTTATAACTTAGGGTAGATACTGTGAAAGAATTATCGAAATCAGTTCACTTAATTTAAAGCTGTAGCAAATCAAAAAAGTCGATTGTTTGCTTTTGCGGAGTTTTTACTAAACAACTTTATTTCTGTTTTCTTTTGCAGTTTTATTTATCTCTATCTTTTTTTCTTTTTAAACATTGTTTAGGTACCGTAATTAAGCTTTATTTGGGTATCTGTTAACGCAAAGTTATAGTAGCCCTTGACTAAGCAAGAATTAATAATAAATGAAAAATAAACGTACCTAAAAAGCATCAACGCAGGTTGACAAACTATTAGCATAATATGAATATAACACAGATCTACAAAATTTTTTTTTTTTCGAATTTAGATTTGATAATATCACCTACTGTTAATGTTTTTTAGTGTGTTGAAACCGAAAATGAGCTCAATTTTTTCCATAACGTAGGTACAGATTTCGTTCAATCTCGAGTAAGTACAGTAATTATAACAATAAAAGATAACAGAATCGGCTGGTAACTATGATTTATTTTCATCTTGTTCACAATATCAAATACATAAATACATATTATATATTACATAAATACACAGTACATATTTCCGCTTGTCAGAATACACGATGATGCATACTTAATCATAATTTTTATAAAAACTTTTTGTAACAATGAATATGTTTATTAGATCGTTTTCGTGTAGGAGTTTAATAAATTTACCTATATTTCCAATATTTATGATGATGGGCAAAAGACAGTGATAGCAAAAAAATCAAGAGCTTTCGGAACATTGTAAGATATTAAATTTTCTAAAATCGGTTCTTAACTTTATCGGAAAATCGAAAATGGTGAAAAAGACGAAATTCCCCTATTTTTCGGACAAAAAGTTGATTGTTTCAAAAACGGAAGAATTAATATCGAAAAAATAAAAAACCTTCCGAGACTGGTACATTGTCTACAAGTTTGAAAAATAAAATTTTAGAAACAGTCGGAAACCCTGACTTGAGCAGGTGCCCTTTTCATTGAATGATTATCAGATTAGCTACCCTAGAAAGTAAGATTCGACCTTATTTCAAAAAGTTATAAACGTAGACGAAAACACTAGCGTCAAAAAATGCAAGAGCTTGCGTGGCAAAGTATGGTAGCACATCAAAAATTGGTCCATAACTTTCTTCGAAAATTTTTTGTCGTACAATTTTATTCAATGTCCTCCGATAATTGCGAGAAGAGCGAAATTTGTAAATTTTTTTTTATAGGAAACTTATTTTTTTTTTAGACCTAAATTATAAATATAAATATATATATTTATAGAAATAGATACTAATACACATCTAATATCTATTTTTTGTGACTTCTGGTTTTCAATATATCTTGCTATGCGGATGGTAATAGTGTTTTTAAAACTTATTATGTTATATTTCATATTTGTTAAAATTTTTATTTATATTTAAAAGGAAAGTCTTAATTTATGGTTTTATTTTGGCAACTGAAACGAGAATTTGGGGAATTTTGACATTTGTCAAAGTTGAAATTTTTGACGTCATAATACTAAGGTGTCCATAATGTTTAGATTAGTTAATAATAATACTTTGGTAGTTGCCTTTTGCCCTCTTTTGCCTATGATATGGCCGAAATAATAGGTTGCCAGATATTTCAATAAATATGAAAGATGGAAACCTATGTATTGTTTTAAAGAGAAACGTTTTTCGTTAAAGTACGAAAATAATTTAGTTATAATATCTGACGTCATTCTAGTTACAGATCTGACACCATACGGGTAATGAATTTGACGTCATATATGCATTTGTGAGACTTGTGTGTGTGATTTCGATGGGGTATTGAATCTGTCCGTATCTCTGGTGCCAATCGAAAGGAAGGAGGCCATCATATTAATATTTGAGATCCTTAGGTCTCGCACCAGCGTTGAATTTTGAGACATTTCGGCCCTAGAAATAATGTTTCGGTACCTAGAGTCTTTTAAATCCATTTTATCCGCCGAATGATTGGGAATTTTTGAGATTGTTGGGTTTTTTCGGGAAAGAAAGGAGCTTGATTGTCTGTACGAACTTATGTTTTCAAGTTCCCACGTGCGCTCAAGGCGGTGAAGTGCGACAATATATATGAGAAATATATTTTAAACATATATATCTATAGAATCCTTGACCTTTTTAATAACGTGTTTAGGCTCATTGGGATCGTTTCAACGGATATTTTCTGAGTGATAGTTCTGAGGGCTTCGGCGTGCAAAAGTACCTACGCAACTTGTCGCGCTTGGATCTTTACTTCTGTGGGATTTAACTATTTTGTAAATAAAGGCGGTCAGCCATCCAATTATGAATGACAGTCTAGGTAGCTTTATTTCTGTAATCAATAGGAGATTTGTTTTCAAAAGGGTATTATACATAAAGGGAGCATGCAGCTAATTTACTAAGGTGATTGAGATATCGATATTAGAAGCTTTGATTTTTAGAGTTACTAACTGCTTAACAATTTATTTCTTAGGTGAGAAGCCTCCGTCGATTGATCATATTTTCTGCGGGTTGCCAGCTTTTAGTGACTAGCTCTCTTGAACTTCAGTTTGATTGCTTCTACTTTTCTATCGAGGTGGATTGGAGTCGTGCTACTGCCGTTTATTTTATTTTTTGTAAATTTGATGATTTAACAGTATTTCGTACAAATCCAACCAGTACTTTTGATGCTATCGCGAGTTGTACTACGCGGTGCCCACGCGAGACCTCATTTTCAGTGCTTACGATCGTGGTTTATGATCCCTTATAAATATTAAAATTACTTGTTAATAACGAATGTAAATTGATTCCCATCATTCATGTATGTTTTTACTCCATAACTATACTGATGTATGTTTGTAGCATTTTACTTTGAAACCTGCTAAACCAATTTTGACAAACGTTCGAATTAAAGGTTCTAATTTACTAAATTACGACATAGGTTATTGACACGGACATACAGAAATCTTTATACTAAAAAAGTTTACTTCAGTGTCACGGGTTAACATAGGCTTAGAGAGTTTTGTTCGATCTTAGTCGAAAATTAAAAAGTTCCTGTTATGGTCTTATTTATCCTTCGTAACTTTGTCACCCTAATCAGAAAGAGACAATGTGGCACCCACTAACGTCCTTGTTACTTTTATCTTTTTAATTCGTTTTCAAGGTCAAATTTCCAGGACCTCGAAATTTCTTCGTAGAGCTCATTCCAGTTGTACGAAGTACTTACTAGTTCCATGGTAAATACCTACGTATACCTAAAGTCAAGTGACAGTCAATAGTGGTCAATAGTAAAAGTAGATAGTAGGTATATTATTCATAAAAATTTTAAATTTCATTTATTTGTAAAAATCGTACATATATGAATCATACACTATAATAAACTCAATATGTAGGTACTTAGCGTAGGTACTTTTTGAACATTTCAAATTATTAATAAAGAATAAAAACGATATAATATACTATATAATATCTTAATAAAAATAAACTAAATCTAAATAACTTGAAACAAAAACTAATTTTCGTCTCATATAAATCCCTATATTCATATATGTGTACTATGTATTACAGATAGTTCTTTTCGCCACTTCTAGAACAGTTTTCAAAACCATAACTTTTTGCTACTAAATTTTCTATATAAAATATCCAATGGTTTAAAATAAATAACTGATTTCGTTCTTTCAAAAATGGTACCTAGTTAATAACAGTTAATAATTTTTCAAAATGATGATTGACAAGGTCCAACAGCGCAGTGAAATGATTCTGTAGAGGGTGTGCCACTGATTGAAACTGCGATTTTTTTTTTCGGGAAAAAGTTCGTGTTAGCGCTGCCTACGTTAGGTGTCTATCTCTTTCACACATTTAATACACTTAAAATGTATGATAGAGATAAACGCCTAACGTAGGCAAGAAGTAGGCAAACAACCATTTCGACAAAAAAATTTGATATGGGTAGGTAGAAAACAGTGGAAAATCGTGGAAAATATCTTGTAAATAGATACAAGTTGAGTGGTTAAGTAGATTAATAATTTATAATAATGATGTGTCTTAGGAGGTCTGGTATTCAATTAAATGACTTTTTCCCGAGAGAAATCGACATAGAAGTTTGCCTAAAAACTTTAAAAATACATCAGAAAATAGAAGGTGATGTAAATTGCGTTGTATGGGATGCTTCATTAGTATTGGCAAAATATTTAGAAACAGTGTGCCAACACAAACCAGACTTCCTTAGCGGCTTAAGAGTTTTAGAATTAGGTGCTGGTTTAGGTGTTGTTGGATTAACTGCAGCTACGTTGGGGTGCGTATATTAGAAATGAAAATAACCATAGAAGTAGCGAAATGTGCCCGCCCCGCTACCCACTAGAACCACAGCACGCTATCGACAAGGCGACCGTCAGCAAATGCCCGTTAACAAGTATTTTATCGCGAAAACGCCGACTTATAAAGTGAAATTTTGTATAAACACACCCAAAAACAAAACAAACTTCCCCTCCCGCAAATGCGTCTAACCCCCCCCCCCTGCTGAATAGAACGCTTTATTTCTTACATTACCGTATAGGAATGTCTTACTGTGTCTCTAGTAAGGAAGCAGTGGGGAGCTTCTCTGTATCTATGAAAATAAAGACGTTTATTTACCCTTAAGCACCCTTGAGCTTACCCCCAAGATCGGTTCTTAATTACCAATTTTCATTAAATATTTGGGTCGGCTTTCCAATGCTGCCTGATAAAAATTGTGTTCATAACAATGATCAATTTGAAATCTGTCAAAGATAGGTTGATGGTCCATCATTTCAAAAAAATAGGTTAGGTTATGGGTTTAGGTTTGCTTATGATAATGTGAGGAGCGAAGCTGAGCGGAGCAATGAGCCACCAATAAGCTTTATTTTTGTTTCGCATTTCCTTAAAAAAATATTTACTGAATGAACTTCCTATATCCCTGCCCTATAAGCCTAATTAAATATTTCGTAACTTTTTAGCAGGCAACATTAGAAAGTGCTACCTTAAAAATAGCTTTAATAAAATAATTTAAATGTATTTCCACTTTCACATGTAATTTTGTCATTAATAACTGTATTTGTAATCATTATACAATAGTGTAGATTATGAGACTAAGGTATTGAGTGAGAAAAGTGATTGACCTGTATAAGATCATTATTATATTTTTAACAGAGCACAAGTCACATTAACAGATCTGCCTGAAGCGCTTTCTCTTCTGCGACTGAATATCAAAGAAAATAAGTCAAAAATTTGTAGTATGGGAGGATATGCTATAGCTGAACCATTTGTTTGGGGTGACACCAGCTCAGAAATAATGAAGGAAGATTTTGATTTAATAATGCTAGCAGATTGTGTTTATTATAAAGAGGTAACTATTCATGAACATTATTTATGCATAAAATCAGCGGGTCCCCTCATTCGACATAATGCACTAAAATTGTTAGGTACTGCTAATAAATACCCTCTGATTATTTACATTTCTAGATAGAGGCACGCAATACAAACAAACAAATAATAGGCCAACTTTTATTTGGTTTTATTTGTGTCTAAACAGACCACACACTCGCCACGCTATATCTATTAACCGTGTAAATAATATGTAGGTACTCCAATTATAATCGAACTGTTAGGTGATCTTTTTATCTATGTTTTTTGACGCCGAAATTCCATCTAGACATATATGTATATACCTAATGAAAGCCAATATCCTAGTTTAGCTATTTTAATCAAAGGTATACTAAAACTTGGCCAGATAATGTATTTCTATACTAAAAAGAACCATGTAAATCAGACCAATTATTCTCAAGTTATAAGCGCACAAACAGACATACAGAGAGACATTGTGTCTTATGATTTATATGGATGGATTAGCTTTATTAAGTACTGCTGGTACATAATAAATTTGGTACGGCAATTTGTTCATCCAGCCGTCCATCCATTTGCGCTCGAAGATATTACCAGTGGATTTTTTTGAAACTTGACCAGATTTTCCTTTGACCTATAGTTTTGCGAATACTATTTTGGACCTGATAGGATATGCAATAAAAAACCAGCAATATGTACCAAATTATTGCATTTGACTTTTTACAATGACATTTTCTATTATATATTTGCAGGCAATCAACCCATTATTGGAAACTCTATTGCTGTTGAATTCTTCCATTTTCAAAAAACCAGTAATTTATCTAACACAAGAGCTACGAGATACAGAAGTTCAGAAAAATATATGGAAAAATTTTTATGATAAAGTCAGTGAAAATTTTTATATTGAACAAATACCTGAAGAACAACAGCATACAAATTACCACAGCCCTGATATTGTATTATTAAGGATCAAAAAGAAATGATACATGTACAGTTATGAATTATAAATTTCAATTTTCATGTAGAAGATACCAAAGAAAAACTGATTTAAAATCATAATATTGGTGAAGCTTTGATGTCATATAGTTGACACATTGTGTGAAATGTTGCTTGTGAAGCACTTAAGAAATTATCCAAATATTCTTTGTATTAATGGAGTTATAAAACTAGTCCATTAGGTAATGCTCAGATAACAAAAATCTGAAATGAAATGAATCTAGAGGAGGAGAAATCACCTTAGTAAAGAAAATACTTGTTAAGTACTTTAGAAAAAGAAGTACTTACCACGCTTAAATAGTAGATACCAAAGAGTCGTGAACCAGGATAAATAATTTTATTGACATAAGATAAAATATATTAATCTTTTAAAATAGTGCTAAATGACGACCGCTTAGCCTAGTGGGTAGCCACCTTGCCTACGAAGCTGGAGGTCCCTGGTTCGAATCCCAGGTTGGGTCAGTATTTATATGATGGATATCGATACTGGTATCGGGTCTTGGTTGTTATATGTATGTGGTGTCTTCGCTTGGTACCCAAAATACAAGCTAATGCTTAGTTTGGGGCCTAGACATTGTTGTGATGTATACGTATGTTATGTTATAATGTAATCCTACGTAAGGGGTCATCCATTAAGTACGTCACACGAATTTCATGATTTTTTACCTATCCCCCGTATTTGTCCCTCCCCCTTCCTAGTGTGATGTCACATATTTTGCAATTTGAAAAAATGACCCAAACAAAAATGCTTAATTGTATTAAATAATGAAAGATACAAACTTAATCATTGAATCTATGGACTTTGACCCTACGCCTTTAAATTAGATAGAGTTGGAAATATATTTAAGTTTTTTGGAAATGGTTTAAATTTCGCATTTCAGTAAGTAGGTATATTAGATATAAAAGTGTGACCCCTTGTCACACTTCATCGATAAAACGTGTGACGTAATTTATGGATGGCGGTACATTCCTATACAAGTTTGTAAAATAAGTCATCTAATATAATTCAATATTTTACTATTATTGTTAAAATGAAATTGTTGTGTATGTATTCAGTACAGGTAGTCAATCAATAAAACCTTTACTAAATATTATTATTGTACTCAATACTTTATTAGTTTTTGGCACACTTGGAGCACTTAACATTGATTACATTACTTACAATAATTATCTACATATAAACATTGACAGCAACAATATGTCAATGAAGTAAAATAACCATTTTACAATAGTAGAGGAGAGTATTAGTTTCAAACATGAATATTAAGGCTTAGTATCATCATCATCAGCCCATTTTACCCCATTGCAGGGGTTTAGGCTTAGTATAGATATTGCATATCCAAATGTGATTTTCTGATAGATATATCTGATCTCATGTACAATTTGATGATACCCCTCTGCATTTCTTACTCATAGCAAAGCAGTTTTTTTTACCTTTATCTTAAGCTCTTGTATCACCTTTCTCGGGCACCTTGACATTACATTGCGCCTGTTTTGCGAGTTATGGGTAGCTCTACGCCTGCCACCTCAGCTCCACTTGAAGCCTAGCAGACTCTGTGCTGAGATGACTTCTAGAAGAGTTTTTGGTGACCCAAGGTATTTCAGTCTGACAGAGTGGCTGTTTCTTCAGTCTCCATGCAAGCTCTACGCAGAGGACTGTTTGTGATACCTAGAGCAAAAAGGTGCTTCTTATATGAGCTGTGACAAAAAAAAACTTGATCGTGTTTTCTTGGTAACTGTTAGTTTGCGCCATGTGCTCACTTTTTGTTTAGGTGGGTAAATTCTACATATTCTGTAAGTTTGCACTTCTTTCCGCTGAACACCCGGTATAGTCTGATGATGATGAAAAGCTATTTTGAAAAAAAAAACATTAAGGCAGCATCCTCTGGTGGCTTCTAACTGCAAATCAATCTAAAAACCTGCTTAGGTTATACCTGCTGTGTAATCTAAAATTCCGAATCAAAATCAACCAAGTGATTTTAAGGTGGGACGTATCCTGTTAGTACGGCTATTGAATAATAGGTGGAACCACCATACAAAGATATGACTTATTTTTACCTGATTACATTCACACGTTTATTTGATAAAAAGAACATGCGAATATAAAAAATATTTCTTTTAATGTTTTATCTTATGTAATGTTTTGCTTTTTAAGGGGGGACGTTGCTTGGTAGTACGGCTATTTAATAATAGATAGAGCCACCATACAAGGAATTTTTTTTAATTTTTTATGAGCACATTTCTACGTTTCAGTTGATAAAACATAAGGTGCGTCGGGGTAAGTGCGGCATATAAGTTGGAGATATAAACGTGGACCTTAAATTTCTCAGAAAGTAAATTTAAAATAAACAAATTTTATAATGTGGTAATCTAACTTTTTAATATAGTAACCATTGCGATTTAAAAGGATTATCTGTTATAGTTTTTTGTACACAAAAAATAAAATAAAAAAATTGAAGAATGAAGGGGTAAGATCGTACTATGTTGGGTTTTGATCGCCAAAGACTTATATTTTCTTTGTAAGGCAAGCTAGATACTAATGGGACTAGATCGTCTTTCTTCAATGCTAGAGGGGTAAGATCGGGTATATAAGGCTTTCTTAAATAATGTCGACAGCTAAATTTGATATATGTTTTAACAACAGGGCTAAGTTCGGCATACCGAAGAAGCCCCAACAAATATAACAGTGAACTTAATAATGAGAATGGTACCTTGATGTTAAATGAAATTACATTTTTATATTAAGTTTTATTGCGCAACACACAGTAATTATTAACGCAAAACATGAATAATTAAAATTTAAATATGTTTGAGACAGAATGTAACTGATCAAATGAATCATTGGATATTGTAATCAAGGAGAGAAATTTCAAAGCATATAACAGATCTTCTCCCAAATAAAGGTTTAGGCAGTATTGTTACAATATCTTCGTTCGATGCAGTAGAAATATCATCTACATCTGGAAATACAAAAACTGATCTGAATTTTTTTTTAAATTTAATTAAAAGTATATTTAATTTGATTTTGTCTCAATATAACCTGTAATGGCTAACTTGGTATAGTACGTGTTTTGAACCATTTCTCAAGTATACCACTGTATATTGGTAACTTGAGACAAAAATATTTTGAAAAAAAATTCATGACAAACTTTTATTAACAATAGTTACGTTCAAATATATCCTTAAAGAATATCAAGACCTGTTTATTGTCAAAGTTTTACGTAAATTATATGTGTTTATGTGGAGATTTTTATTCTTAAACTTTAAAACTGTCTCAAGTAATACGCTTCCACGGTACTAATATTATAAAGCTGAAGAGTTTGTTTGTTTGTCTGTTTGTCTTTTCTTCGACTGCTTTTGTTAAGGCTGTTGGTTTTCCCATTGACGATGATTTAATTCCATGCCTTCCTGTGACATGGTCCATAAGCGTCATCCTCGGAACTTTGAAAAGTTTAGGTGCTTGATATCCATTCATCCGTCCCGATTTTACTTCTTCAACAGCGTAGTTCAATTGCTGTTTGGTATATGTTGTGCCCCTATTAGACTTCCTTTTGTACGTTCGAACCATTTCTATAAAGCTGGTACCTTTAAACAATTAAGAAAAAAATATCAATATTTCTATTACCCAATGAAGTAAGTATATATGCGGACAGCAGAAAACAACTGAGTGTCTTCCTCAACTAGCTTTCTAGGCCAAACACAAAACTGGGTAGAACCATTTTTTAAAGAGTACGTTTCAGAACATTTGTCTAGTTGGTCCTTTAAAACATACCTAAATATTGCAAGGGGTTACATCGGCATACATGAGACGAACTATTCCTTTTTGATTTACCAAGTGGGACTAGTTCGTTACATCAAAGAATTCAATTTAAGTTGTAAGAAACAGAAAATATTACGAGTTCTCTAAAATTAAGATTAAAAATGAATGTAACTCTCTTATGTAACAAATAAAAATAAACACAAACCTGGAACACAATCGTAGTTTTAACGGACTAACCCCAATATCACTTCGTATTTAATGACACAGACTTGTTTACCGTACTACCACTGGGCACCAACTGACAAAGTGAGAAGCAGTTTGAATTAAAAAAAATGGCCGCCACAATTACGATAGGGTGACCAGTGCCTGAAATAAAAAACCGTAGAAATGACAGAATTAGAAACATTTGATGGACTAACCCCTCTGACGATCTTACCCCGACGCACCTTAACATATAACTATAAAAATATTACTCTTTAAAGTTTGTGACATTAGTGACTTTTTCAACAGCTTCGAAGCGTTTGTACGAAAACCGAAAATTTGGGGAAAATAAAGTTTTTTGACTCATGTATATAATGGTTCTTTCAATAGATTGGAATCGTTTGTCGAAAACTTTATACTCGCTATTATTAAATAGCCCTAATAACAGGCAGCGTCCCAAACTTAAGGCACCCTCAAACCCACCAAAAACCTAAAATTTGTGTAAAATAAGGTTTTTCGACCATGATTCGTAACTATTGAAAAAAGCATTATATAAACCAGTCAAAAAAACTTTGTTTTCTACTAGTTTTGTATAAACACTTCGAAATTGTTGAAGTAATAATGTCATAAACTTCAAAAGAAATATTTTTAATAGTTTATTGTAATACAGTTATCAATAATAATAATAATAAAACTAATCCAATAATCCACCCCTTGTCGCCTTCGCCAGAGAGCAAGGTTTTTGAGGGTGATCTGCGAGGCGCTGCTCGTATTTTAATGTCTGAGGACTCGGTGGCTCCTTCGGGCCCTGAAACCCTAGCTGCCCTTCAATCAAAGCACCCGTCTCCGTCCCGACCGTTGGTGTTCCCGCACGAGCCGGATCGATCCACTCCCACGTGCTCGATTGAAGTCAGGGACGTGGTTCAGGCCCTTGCTACCTTTTATAATGGTTCAGCTGCGGGCCTTGACGGCATACGTCCTGCGCGCTTAAAGGAGCTAACCTCAAGCTCGGCAGGGGACAACGGCCTACGGCTACTGGAAAGCCTAACTAAGTTATGCAACTTTTTGGTTAGTGGCCAGCTAAATCCAGAGGTCTGTCCATTTATTTATGGTGCCAATTTATGCGCCATTTCGAAAAAGGAGGGCGGTGTGCGACCTATAGCCGTAGGCAGTACTATCCGCCGCTTGACTGTTAAATTATGTTGCCGCATCGTGAGAGATAAGATAGGGTCTTACCTTCGGCCACACCAGCTGGGTTTCGGGACACAGCGGGGCTGTGAGGCTGCTATCCACGCGACTCGCGCATTTGCTGCTGGCCCTGAGTGTGCCAAAAATATTATAATAAAGCTAGATTTGAAGAATGCCTTTAACACCGTCGAGAGGGACACGCTTCTGAGCGAAATTAAAGAAAAAGTCCCTTCCCTTTACCCCTTTCTTTTCCAAGTCTACCACTCTCCTTCAAATCTATATCATGATGGCTCGCTCATCCTTTCTCAAGTTGGCGTGCAGCAGGGGGGTCCATTTGGGCCTCTACTTTTCTGTCTTGCAATCCAGAAAGTGATACAAGAGCTCAAAGCCTCATTAAACATTTGGTACGTGGATGACGGGACCATCGGGGGCAGACCTGAAGTGGTTGAGCAGGATTTACGCTATCTAGTACCGCGTCTGAAAGAGCTGGGGCTGGAGATTAATGCCAGCAAGTGTGAGTTTTCCCTTACTGCTGTGAATCCCGTTCCTCTTTTCCTTTGTTTTCCTCTCTTCTGCCTGGCTTCAGGGAACTGTCCCCCTTTACTTTTAACCTTCTAGGCTCGCCGATATTCCCAGAAGCCATCCCTATGGCCATTGCTGTAAGGAAAAGACTTCTTCTTGTCGCACAAGCACGGCTGAAAGACCTTTCTGCCCACATTGCTCTTATCCTTTTGCGGATGTGCTTCGCTGCCCCCAGAGTTACTTACCTTTTGAGGACGTCTCCTAGCTGGCTTTTCCCTGAGGAGGTAGACTCTTTCGATGACGTCTTGAAGCATCTCCTGGAGGAGATTTTGAACGTCCGTCTCGAGTCGAACCACTGGCTTCAGGCCACCTTACCAATCCGGCATGGAGGGCTGCAGGTTCGATGCGTGCAGAGTGTTGGCCTGCCGGCCTTCTTGGCGTCGGTGCATGCGGTTGCCGACCTTGTCACTGATATCCTATCTTGTAAAGATGGCAGGGTGGACATACCCTACGCACCAATGCTTTAGCCTCTTGGGTGACTCTCAATCCGGACGCGCCGTTGCCGGCGATTCTACATAGCCAGCGCGCATAGGACGAAACGGGAGCTGAAAGGACTTTTAACAGTCTCTTGGACCAGGCGGCAGGGGTGGGCTTAGCAAGGCTGCGAGCGGTGTCACGGGCTGAGTCCGGGGCCTGGCTGAACGCTCTTCCCTCCCCGCACATTGGTACCCTACTGGACGGCGAGTCTTTGCGTGTGGCAGTGGGGCTCCGCCTGGGCTGCGATGTTTGTGAACGACACCTATGCATCTGCGGTTCCATGGTGGAGGCCAACGGACACCACGAGTTGAGTTGTCGTCGCTGCTCGGGGAGATTACCGCGACACCACGCTCTTAACGACATAGTCCGCCGGGCTTTAATTTCGGCCAATGTTCCGTGCGTGTTGGAGCCTCCTGGTCTTAGCCGTTCCGATGGCAAAAGACCTGATGGTATGACTTTGGTGCCGTGGGAGAAGGGTAGGTGTCTACTTTGGGACGCCACGTGTGTCAGCACATTTGCCGCCTCTCACCTTGGTCGTACCGTGGGAACGGCCGGAGCCGCAGCGGAGTCTGCAGCCGCCAGAAAACGAGTCAAATACTCTATTCTGGAGAGTAAATACTTTTCGTCCCTCTTGCGGTGGAAGATGCTGGCTGTTGGGGGATTGAAGCCAAACGTTTCGTCCCGAGCATCGGCCGTCGTCTAAAAGAAAGGGGACTCGACCCCCGTTCCGGTTCCTTCCTGGTGCAAAGAATTGCCATTGCAATTCTTTGCACCAGGCAATGGCAATGGCAATTCGGGGTGGATTATTGGATTAGTTTTATTTATTATTATTATCATTTTTAATAGTTATATGTTATGTTTTATCAACTGAAACGTAGAAATGTGCTCATAAAAAATTAAAAAATAATAATGTCTTTGTATAGTGGCTTTATCTATTGTTAAGCAGCCGTACTACCAGGCAACGACCCCCCTAAAAAGCAAAGCAATCTATTGTAACGCACGCTGATGGTCTATAACCGTCAACCTGTCTAGTAACATGCTCTGAGACGATAAGAATGTAATGCGAAATAATGCCTCAAAATTATTGCAATTATTTTATTATTCGCTTTGTATAGAAACGCAAGATTTACATAATGAATCCAAATTTTACTAAAAATATCGTAAATTTCTTTAATTAACGGGTTTAATTACGGGTGTCTAAAATGTCTCAAGGGTTTGTGTAAAGGCTTGTGTTTCTTCCGCCAAGGGAAATTGAAAAATCGTAAATGTTTGTTGTTATACTTAATAGAATGAAGTTCATCCACCTTACAAGTACAAAAACCAATTTCTTTTCGGGGATAAAATAAACAAACAGTAGAATTATTTTCGACACCACCGATTAATACCGGTGGTTCGTCATACTGCGGTGTCTGCGGCCCGGTAGGCCTCACAGGCAACGCGGTGTCGAGACGAAAGCTCCTATCGCCCCGGTGCGATGGTCTAGCGCACCAACTGTTTTTTAGGTGACACAAAATTGAAAAAAAGTCTTCGAAACTAATGAAAAAACCTTAATAGAAATTAGTCCAAAAATTTTTGTATGAATGTTTCGAAACAGTTGAAACAATCAATAATTTCAGTTAAAAACTGTAAAGAGAAATATTTTTTACAGTAGCATGTTATGTTTTATCAACTGAAACCTAGAAATGTAATTATGAAAAAATAAACATCATTTCTTTATGTAGTGGCTCCACCTATTAATAAATAGCCGTATTAGACAGGCGTCGTCCCACCTATACAAGAAACGTCTTTTTTTAGCGTTTTTAGTGATTGTGAGATCATTGCTTACACTTGAAATTTTCATGGAGTCTTGTACTACGTACCAAATTATTTGGAGCGCGGCCCGAGTAAGTAAGTCATGTTCGTTACTAATGCGGGTTCACATACATTTAGTTCGAGACACACGTCTCGGAATGTCGACATAGCGTAGCTACGAACAAATATCTTTTTTATTCAGAGGTTTGTATATACAAGCTGAGATTTTAGTAACCGCCCAAAATTTTTCTAGATGTTAGGTATCACCAATAGACCTCAATGTGTAAATAAAAAATATGGGTTACATTTTCATAATAAATTATTTTATCTACCTATCTTAATACTATAACTTAATTTTATCTATCTTGTTATTTTATAAAGTTTGGTTGCCTTCTTAACGCTATAGTAAACGTACCTGCCCGAGGCCTTGAAACGGAATGGGGCGGCGGGCATGAATGGTGACTAGAGTTATTGGTTTTCTTCGGGAAAGGTTTGTATAGTCATATCTCAATATTTTTCTATAGAACGGTACTATCATAAAAGGAAACAAGACGGCTATCGGTTTTCTACTAAAAATCATTATATTAAAATTTGGCTGGTCATTAAAACCTCACCCTGTGTATCAAATCTATTAGACACACGTAACCTTTTGTGGCATTTTAATACCTTTTTTTACATTAACTAAACCTTTTTTGTTTATTCTCCTGACGCTGAAGTAATCGTCGGGAAGCGTCCTCTGCCCCACCGCACCGCTTCTTCCTACTTGTGTTGCCTATTTATCGTTAAGATGGTCTACTTATAGAATCGTAACCTACTTTGGTAGTACTATGGCCGCTATAACAACAAATATTAAATTAAATATAAAAGAGGGTCCCCATATAAGAAACATATTTTTTATATTGTACGGTGGTACGGAACCTTTCGTGTGCGAGCAAGACTCGTACTTGGCCGGTTTTTAAACAACAGCGACGATCCTTCTCCGCCGCATTTTGGTCGCTAGCTCGCTTAAAAAACAGCGACTGTGCTCTGATAAATTTTCAGAGCAACTTCCGCAAGGTAGAACGACGTCATCGGATATTAATCGAAACACATTAACGTGTGACCGCCGAATGAAACTTTTATGCGGTATAAATTGACGTACCTAGGGTATATTTGACTCATAACTGGACATAAAACTAAAAAATTGGGTTGGCAGATTATATGTGATTAAGCGGATCTCTATTAACAGCCCACAATAATTCTCAATTTTATAACGAATGGGTATAGTTCAAAATTTTGCAACAGTCCAATTTGTATTTATAGGAATAGGTGCCCTTATTCAACAGAATAAATATGAAGTTTTTTGAAGCCGTGATAAGATAGGTATTTAAAAACAAAACATTAACATGACCACTACTACAAGTAGCTGTCGAAGCCTTTAACAAGTGCATTAAGCAGAACATCGTAGCTATAATTAGTAGTAGGTCGTCATCAGGTATTTTTTAACAATTAAGTATCCTTGAAAATCCTTACATTTTTATTACTATAATACTTAAAATAGTCTATTTTTTTTTAATAAAAAAAGTATTCAATTGTAATGTCAAAATTGGTTGGTGGTCAAATGCATTAATCTTATTTTTAACTAGCGACCCGCCCCGGTTTCGCATGGGTAACAGAATACAATGTTGCGTCAAGCGTGTGGATTAAATTTAATTAGAATCAAATATAACATACTAGCGACTCATCCCGGCTTCGCACGGATAGCAGAGCATATAGGTATACCCACCGGATATGTCTACATTTTTTTTCTGTCGTAGTGTCGTATCTGTTTGTTGCGTCAAACATGTGGATTAGATTTAAATGTAACGTTATGTTAATCCTACTTGGTGCATTTTTAATGTATATTATTTTCAATCCTGCAAATGTTTTTAAAAGTAAAGAATGTATTGTATCCGTGTAAATAGCTTCCCAGAAAGCCCAGAGGAGTGTCGTGATAGCCCAGAGCGCAACGAGCCTGTCTCAAATTTGGCCCCATCGGGCCATGGTTCGAATCCGGGCGTGTACCAATGAGTTTTTCTGACTTAAGTACACAATATCACTGACACCGTGCTTCGGAGGGCACGTTAAGCAGTCGGTCCCGGACGCTGTCAATAGATGGCGGTCGTTACAGTTCCCAACCCGCAGTGGAGCAGCGTGGTGGACTTAAGCTCCAAGCCCCCCCTCCTCACCTAAGCCCCTGCAGTGGGGTAAAAAATGGGCTGATGATGATGATGAAATAGCTTCCCAATCACATAATATGCGACCATTTTTTTAAACATTAAAATAGGTATAGTTAGCTATCCTTAACAGATAGACATACATCATCGCGGATTTTTTATAGACATATATGAGGAACAATTTCTCCAAACTTTAGTCTGTTATATCTCAAAGAAATCAAGCAGTGTTTTCGAAAAAAGCTTCCAGTCGGCTTGATTTTTTCTAACATCTTCAACAATTATCGTCATATTATAAGCAATTTATATAAAGCATTAATGAATTATACACAAACCTTTCTCATGAATCACTTCATCTATTGGTGACAACCGTATAAAAATCCATTTGGTAGTTTTTGAGCTTATCGCGTTCAGACAGATAGAAGCGGCGGTGAGACGTTGTTTTATAATACATACTGATAAAAAATAATACTTAAAATAAAAACACTTTCAACAAGAACAAGAAATTTATTAATCTGACTTATTACGCAAAAAAAATGTTATATTCAAATTGTAATGATGGAATAAGTTGTTAAACCATTATAATAATTACCATTCTATAAATTATAATATTTTAATTTATTATATACAAATTATCAGCATTCAACAGTAATACATTAAAATTATCATGAATAACTTACTAATATTGTAATATTAAAAATGTTAAGTTTTTGAAAGATTTCTTTTTTACAATAAATTAAAACTATCTGGAAAGGAAAAGATGCCTAATTCTAATCTACATCTACCTAAGTGTTATGCTTGTACAATTTTTATACCGCAAACAAATGTCGTATTGAACACATTATACCAAGAACATTTTTATTTATTATGACAATAATTTACATATTTTACTGTAATTAATACTGCCAACATTCATTTTGATATAAGACTTTAGTTGTCTTTCTTCATTCTTGTGCTAGTCATGCGGTAGATGATGGAATCCCTGCCTGGATCCATGTCCATTATAGCATAGACAATAGCAATAAGACTGAACGCAAACACAATACCAAACCAAAGTATTATATTGAATATCGCGGGGTATTCTTCAGAATAAGATTCGGCGAGGTTGACTCTGCTCTGTAAACATTAAAAATAAAGTTCAAAAACATTATACTACTTATTGTTTTACATATGTTATTCTCGGAGGAATCAAGCCTGGAGGAGTAATATTTAACTGGATCATAAAGATTACCAAAAAACATTTTTTCTCCGCTTTATATTTCTCAAGTGACCAAGCTGGTGACATAGTTTTTAGCAAATTTTTTACAATTCTACAAAGTTCGACTAACAAAATGATAACCTGGGGTGCTTTTGTTTGTATTGCCATGATGCAAAAACAAAAATGGGTTAGGTTGGACACTATTGTTTCGCGGATAAGAGTTTTCTCTAATTACTTAGTAATTACATATTATGTTTATCAAAGATGTCTAAATATGGTATGCATGGATGCAAAAGGGTCATGTATTTACATGAATAACATATTTTACCAGATTTTATGAAAATCAAATAATATTTTATAGATATGTGCTGTATTATTTAATTATATTTAATTTAATTATGTGTTATAATTGATTAAGCTAATTTTGATGTTCTAAAATAAAAACATTTCTTACACTTACTAATAAAATATAAAATAAAAAAACCTGACTGAATACTGATGAATCTCAAAAAAGTTGTTACACTGACATTTGAAGACAATGTAAATTACAGCTAGCTAACACATTGAAAACCAATTTAGTTTAAATTATAGCTACTACTCTAGACTTGATACTTTCTCCATAATTTATTAATCTCTTCTTGAAGTAATAATTATAATAAATTGAAAATGTGTTCCTTTAACACCTAATACAATTGATGAGATGGGTTTATACACCGACATATATGTACCTAAGGTACTAGACTCAAAGATCCCTTGCAATGTATGGCACACGGAAGGTAAACGAGAATGGCCTAACGGTTCACCAGGGCCATATTGAACAGTCATTTAAATTAATGTTTCTTTTTTTTTATTGAGGAGTAAAAAGGTATATTATTGCAATATCTCATATCTTTTTAAGTTACAAGAAAAGTCCGATCACTGTTAGTTTAAAATTATTTATCAATATAATCAAATGACAAATTACATGTACACTTAAATATTTAGATGCAGCACTTTGCAAATGTTACAATCATATTAAAAACAATTAATAAAATGACATTTTAAAAAACGAAATAGCCCTTAACTGTAAAAATTAAGAAATTGAGTATCAATCAACAGTAATTATTGAAAATTAGACAAAAATTTAAAAAATACTAAACTTATATTGCAGTAGAAGGTGGCAATCTATAATAGTCAAACAACTCGACTATTGTATCGTTGCGGGAACAAGGGCGGTATTCTCGGGCATCTTTACGTTTTAACCTAAACACTACACATTAACCCAATTTGGTCAGCTTGAAAGTCACGAGCCATTTAATTGACAGAGACAATTGATTGATAATGATTGATGACAAGTTAAAAGGTTAAATTAGTCATCTGTTAATAGAAAAGACAATGATTGGTCGACAATAACCCCTCTTGGTCTTCTTAACAATCTTCGCCAGCTTCGATTTGTAGGACTATAAAGTATTCTTATTTTTTATAGCAATTTTTTAATAGAATAATAAAAACTGCTAGTATGTGTACATTTGAATACACATTGGAAGTTATCTTCTTTGATGTGATTGTATAAATAATCACAGGAATAAATTCATACAAGTAGAACGATAAGAAGGTAAGTGAAGATGGTAAATGATGTTAGTTTTGAATTTAGCATTTCCTAAAACCTAGACGATGAGTACCTATCATGGCAATTTTATTACATACCATTTCCACATGTTTCGCGCCTTTTTCTGCTGTTTTTACCATTTCTACTATAACAAGAATTCCCTACCAATGCCCACCATTTCTATATTTTTTTTGTAAATTTTAGATGATTTTCTATCATTGCCATCATATCCTGCTATTTTTACCATGTTTTATCCATTCTTGCCATTTTCTACCATTCGATTTTTTTCCCCTAGGCTTTCGTGACTAACTCCCGATGCTCTTTTTACGTTCCCATTTCGTAGATATTGCGTTCCCAAATGTTGAAACATTTAAGTTATATACCGTGTTGCCGAAGGTTGTTTAGAATGTAACCTCTTTCATAACACTAAATTTTCATGGAAAATTTTACCCTCAATGTACCTAAAGAAGATAACTACTTCAAAACAATATTTCATATCCTCATTTATTTTTATAATTAATTAATGTTTCGAGTGCGGCCCTGGTCCCTGATCTTTCAAAATGTGTGTCTGAACAGTAGAACAAAATTGTGAAAGAGAAAGGTGATGGGAAGGTGTACAGCTATGTAATAGATTAAAAAGAGATTAAAAGACTGTTATCGTTGTACTTACAAAATAATTTAATTTATGCACAACTGTCAAATTGTAACTGTCAAAAATTAAATTATTAAAAACTAAATCAATATTACGAGCTTACGTGTGATAAATAATCCCATCTGCCTTTTTGAAGTTCTGGGTAATGTTTGTGCACTGTTTGAAAGCATAGCACGGCATTTTCTTTACATAATTTTACAAGATACGTGCAAGATACAAATTAATTTCAATCGACTAAACTGACACAAGGTCTACTAGCGACTATGTTGACTTTAGTCCCCGCACCCGATGGGACTAAGTTTCATGCGCAGTTTCAATCGGTGATACTTACAGTCTAGTATCTAGGTACATATATGTCGGGTTTATACAAAAAGGTTTTAGGCATATTATCTTTTTATCTTATCAGCATGCACAGCAAAAGAGGAGTAATATAGATTGAAAAAATTTGGTCAGCAAAACTACATTCATTCAATGATTGTCTGTGACCTGTAAATTTGAAAATCTTCAATACTACCAGCGATTTGATGGGATAAAATGTATGGTTTAAATCTTACATTGATTTCTTGTCTGGTCGATATTGAACGTATAGCGCGACGGGTGTGGGCCACATCACTGGTCACAGCAGTCACCAGCACTGATCCATCATATGCTTTCACAAATGCCTTACTCAGTCGGTTTAGTGCCTCACCTGGCAATTTGATTAACATCCATTAGGAAATATTGGAATATTAGTAACGTTATTCTTAACATACATCAAAATAAAGTATAGGCAAATGCATATTATTAGCATGTAGATAATACTCAAAGTTTTATAACTTGTAGCTAATAGACTTATTTAACTAATAATCACTAGGGTAAATAAAAAACTTTCAAAATAAGTTTTAAAAGATGACATTCTCATTATCAGCCTTAACAATGATCTAACAAAATAGGCAAGCAAGTACTAAAAATGAAATGTTAATGAGATAAAGAGCTAATAGATAACATGTTTTAATGTAAAGGCCCATGATCAGAGCAGTCAGAGTTGAAAAGCTACATACAAAATTACCAGTCAGCATTTTTTAGTCAAAAATATGAAACTTGGAAGTCAAAACTATGCAGGAGGTTTCTCAAAGGGTTGCAAATACCTACCTTGATAATCATAATAATATATTGCCACAACCAGCTACTTCCTGATGTACCTCTAAATTAACATTTTTTATTTTACTATTGTTTTGAGTTTACAAGGCTGTGGGTCGAATCCTAGTGTGAACCAAAGAGTTTTTTCTGACTTGAGTACATAACTATCATTGACTCCGTACCTCAGAGACCACATTAAGCTGTCGGTCCCAGGTGCCATCAACAGATGGAAGTCATTAAAAACCACCAACCTGCACTGGAGCAGCGTGGTGGATTAAGCTCAAAATCCCCTCACCTTGAGGGGAGGTCTAAGCCTCTGCAGCCCATAATTAACTAGTGGAATGGAATGGAAAAAACCAGTATTTATCGTAAAATTGTTAGATAATTTTGCAGTAACTTACCCAAAAGTTTCTTAGCTTCTTTGGCTTGCAAAGATGAGGAGCCATGCAAGTCAGAAAGTGCATGTAATGTGCGGAAACGGAAGTTATAAAAGTCGATAACATTATCTGCCCTTATCGCACCAGACTCAATCTGTTCAGAAAGATGTTTAATGTAAATAATATAGTTACTCATCATGCCAAAGAATAATGGTTAGATAGTAAAACACTAACTTTTTCAGTGATGGCTCTTAAATTTTCCAATTCAACTAAGAATTGATAATCCTCTTCTACTGAATATTTCAAATGTTGGAGAGTTTTTTTTGTGACTTTAGGTGGGTTGATTACTCCAAATATATCAGAATAATAATTAATCTAGAAGTAAAAAGCAAATGTAAAAGTACTATTTCTTACATATTGACATAAACTATTATTGAACTCTTACAATGAACATTACCTCATTTATGTCTGACAATTTAAAGTTAACAAGTTTGTTACCACCGCTTGAATATCTTTGTTGGATGCGATGTTTTACAGCATCAAAGGTGTCTGGTTCATATTCATCGATCAGTAAAGGGTAATTGTGTGCTTTCATTTGAGCCTGAAAAAAACAAAATTGAATTGAACAATTCACAATCAATTACACATTGACTAATTAATAGATATAATAAATAAATAAATGACAACTTTGTTATCTTAAAAAAATGTAATTTTGTCTTTACTGATTTTCTTTCATGACATATATGCTATCTATTATCAACTGTAAAATTGGATAGTTTGAAAAACTAGTTTTGTCTTTTAGAAGTTAACAATTACTAATATATGACTTACATTTGCTCCAAGGGTAGAAACTCCATCAATGTAAACCTCTACCACAGCCTCTGGTGTATTGAAGGGATTAGTTATAGAAAGTCCATTCCAATCAGAATTCTGAAATTTTCAAGGTTTTGCAAATTATAAGAATGATCAAATTAAAGTTACAAAGCTGTAAATATTCACATCATTTTTGACTGCATCAAATGTTTCTTAGGCATAAAGACTAGTGAAATTTCAGTCAGGCATTTTTCCAGTATAAGGTACGTTATTTTCTTAAAGATTTATTTTATTTATACTCACCTCTGCAACTGATAGACCGAGAGATGCAGATAAAATCTCTTTCAAAGCACTTTCAACGACTACATTAGATCCAGTAAATTTCAGGGAGTCAGGGCTGTGCAAAATACTTAACTCTCCTCCAGCGTTAGAACCTAGAAAAATTAAAATGCAAGTTAATATTAATAGAAAAACTACACTCTATATCAAGTATTCTTAGCTTACCAACAACCAGTATTAAAAGAAAAACGGGAATAAACGTTAATTCTACAGCCATTTTGATCACTGAAATTGGCTGAAATAAAAATATAGAGCTTGGCCGAAATCAGCCGAAATTGTCATATGATTTCAATGTTACCAGTTTAACACCATAGATTAAAGAAACTATTTCATAGTTACCATGGAACTAATATGTACTACGTACAACTGGAATGATATCTCTCTAACATTAGCGTGGTCATACGTAAACTGGTGATTAAAAAAAAAAGTGCGAAAGGGAAGTAACCGGGTGCCTAACTATCTCTTTCTACACCACTTCTGTGTGGCTAGCATAAAATATTGTACCACTACACTGGGAAAAGTACTATGGTGAATTTGGATTTTATTATGAAAGAATCGAGGAATAAAAAACTATACGTCATGATAATTACGATACAGGACCTATAATTTCCGCTGACACATTGTTTTTTCCTCTTTATATTTCTCGTTTTTTATTATGGGGTTCATCCATTGCTCGACTGTTGAACATTTTTTTTAGGGTAGGTAATTAGTAGCCTACAAAAGTTAGGTAATGGCATTGCTTAGCAATGTAATGATCTCACGTCGCGTTCTAATATCACTTCTTCTGAAAGTTCTGAATCCATTTTGATGATTTTTGTCTTTGGTCACTATTTTTCAACATAGGGTAGATACAGTGAAAGAATTATCGAAATCAGCTAGTCTAATACGCCACTTTGGCCGTTCCATATCCCAGCTGCTATTTCACGCCGCTAGTTGTACACAGTCGCCGAGCGCAGGCACAGTCAGAGACGCATATTTTTTTCCTTTTCACATTTCTCGTTTTTTTTATTATGGGGGTCATCCATTGCTCGACTATTGATGAACACTTTTTTTAGGGTAGGTAATTAGTGGCCTATAAAGGTTACATAATAGCATTGCGAAGTAATGCCATGATTGCTCACATCGCGTTCTAATATCACTTTTTAAAATATTTGGACTTAATTCATTAGGACTTTATACACGTTTGGCCGTTAATATTTCTGAAAGTTCTGAATCGATTTTGATAATTTTTGTGTTTAGTCACTATTTTATAACTTAGGGTAGATACTGTGAAAGAATTATCGAAATCAGTTCACTTAATTTAAAGCTGTAGCAAATCAAAAAAGTCCATTCTTTGTATTTGCGGAGTTTTTACTTAACAACTTTATTTCTGTTTTCTTTTGCAGTTTTATTTCTGTCTATCTTCTTTTCCTTTTAAACATTATTTAGGTACCGTAATTAAGCTTTATTTGGGTATCCGTTAACGCAAAGTTATAGTAGCCCTTGACTAAGCAAGAATTAATAATAAATAAAATAGAAACGTACCTAAAAAGCATCAACGCAGAATGACAAGCTATTAGCAAAATATTAATATAACACAGGTCTACAAAAATTTTTTTTTCCGAATTTTGATTTGATAATATTATCTACTGTTAATGTTTTTTAGTGTGTTGAAACCGAAAATGAGCTCAATTTTTTTCCATAATGTAGGTATAGATTTCGTTCAATCCCAAGTATAGTAATTATAACAATAAAAATAACAGAATCGGCTGGTAACTTTGATTTATTTTCATCTTGTTCACAATATCAAATACATAAATACATATTATATATTACATAAATACATAGTACATATTTCCACTTGTCAGAATAAACGATGACCCATACTTAATCATTATTTTTATAAAAACTTTTTGTAACAATGAATATGTTTATTAGATCGTTTTCGTATAGGAGTGTAATAAATTTGCTTATATTTCCAATATTTAGGATGATAGACAAAAAACAGTGATGGCAAAAAAATCAAGAGCTTTCGGAGCATTGTAAGATACTAAATTTTCTAAAATCGGTTCTTAACTTTATCGGAAAATCGAAAACGGTGAAAAAATCGAAATTTCTCTATTTTTCGGACAAAAAGTTGATTTCAAATTTCAAAAACGGAAGAATTATGACGACCGCTTAGCCTAGTGGGTAGCGACCTTGCCTGCGAAGCTGGAGGTCCCGGGTTCGAATCCCAGGTCGGGTCAGTATTTATATGATGAATATCGATATTGGTACCGGGTCATGGTTGTTATATGTATGTGGTGTCTTCGCTTGGTTGGTACCCAAAACACAAGCTATTGCTTAGTTTGGGACATAGACGTTGTTGTTGTTGTCATGTATTAATATCGAAAAAATAAAAAACCTTCCGAGACTGGTAGATTGTCTACAAGTTTGAAAAATAAAATTTTAGAAACGGTCGAAGACCCTGACTTGAGCATGTGTCCTTTTCATTTAATGATTATCAGATTAGCTACCCTAGAAAGTAAGATTCGGCCTTATTTCAAAAAGTTATAAAGGTAGACGAAAACACTAGCGTCAAAAAATGCAAGAGCTTGCGTGGCAAAGTATGGTAGCACATCAAAAATTGGTCCATAACTTTCTTCGAAAATTTTTTGTCGTACAATTTTATTCAATGTCCTCCGATAATTGCGAGAAGAGCGAAATTTGTAGATTTTTTTTTACAGGAAACTTATTTTTTTTTAGACCTAAATTATAAATATAAATATATATTTATAGAAATAGATACTAATACACATCTAATATCTATTTTTTGTGACTTCTGGTTTTTAATATATCTTGGTATGCGGATGATAATAGTATTTTTAAAGTTTATTATGTTATCTATACTAATATTATAAAGCTGAAGAGTTTGTTTGTTTGTTTGTTTGTTTGAACGCGCTAATCTCAAGAACTACTGGTTCGAATTGAAATTGTTTTATTGTGTTGGATAGTTCATTTATTCAGAAAGGCTATAGGCTATTATTATATCAGCTACGACCAATAGGAGGGGAGCACCAACGAAAAATGTTGCAAAAACGGGAAAAAAATATTCGTTTTGAGAGCTTCCGTTGCGTGTGCTGTGTAAACGGTTGATGTTAAGCAAAAATCATGTATGACGGGATTGTTCCCCTTTGAAAGTTCTAACCAAAAGTCCGCGACAGCATATGTGTATCTTTTAAGGTTGGTTTACTATAACCTTTTTTATGGCAATCAAATTTATTCTAACGTAAACGCACTATTTGCGAAGGTGTTTCTAAAACATGATATGAATCCTTATCAAATTAAATACATTAATTACGTAGAAATGCTAGGAGCTAGGACACTAGGAGTGGTATAGTAAGAAAGGGGAGGGGAAGGAGAACGCGATGGGGAACGTTTCCGTAGTCCACCCGGGCGGATCCGGGCACGGCCGCTAATCATAAATAAGTAACGACGTGTTTCAGAGTTTTTTATTTTCCAATTTTAAGGGGGAGGTGGGAGTCAAAAGTTTGTATGACAGTAACCAAAATTTGTATAAGCAAAAAGTACACAGAAACCATCTCAAATGTTAATAATAGATCACTTTAACAGTAATGTGTAGTCTGCGCAGGCGAAGCTGCGGGCAGTCGCTAGTATTTCATATTTGTTAAAATTTTTATTAATATTTAAAACGAAAGTCTTAATTTATGGTTTTATGCTGGCAACTGAAACGAGAATTTGGGGAATTTTTACATTCGTCAAAGTTGAAGTTTTTGACGTCATAATACTAAGGTGTCCATAATGTTTAGATTAGTTAATAATAATACTTTGGTAGTTGCCTTTTGCCCTCTTTTGCCTATGATGTGACCGTAATAATAGGTTGCCAGATATTTCAATGAATATGAAAGATGGAAACCTATGTATTGTTTTAAAGAGAAACGTTTTTCTTTAAAGTAGGAAAATAATTTAGTTACATATCTGACGTCATTCTAGTTACAGATCTGACACCATACGGGTAATGAATTTGACGTCATATATGCATTTGAGAGACTTGTGTGTGTGATTTCGATGGGGTATTGAATCTGTCCGTATCTCTGGTGCCAATCGAAAGGAAGGAGGTCATCATATTAATATTTGAGATGCTTACGTCTCGCACCAGCGTTGAATTTTGAGACATTTCGGCTCTAGAAATAATGTTTCGGTACCTAGAGTCTTTTAAATCCATTTTTATCCGCCGAATGATTGGGAATTTTTGAGATTATTGGGTTTTTTCGGGAAAGAAAGGAGCTTGGTTGCCTATATGAACTTATGTTTTCAAGTTCCCACGTGCGCTCAAGGCGGTGAAGTGCGACAATATAAATGAGAAATATATTTCAAACATATATATCTACAGAATCCTTGACCTTTTTAATAACGTATTTAGGCTCATTGGGATCGTTTTAACGAGATATTTCTTAAGCGATGGTTCTAAGGGCTTCGGCGTGCAAAAGTACCTACGCAACTTGTCGCGCTTGGAGCTTTACTTCTGTGGGATTTAACTATTTTGTAAATAAATGCGGTCAGCGATCCAATTATGAATCACATTCTAGGTAGCTTTATTTCTGTAATCAATGGGAGATTTCAAAAGGGTATTTCAAAAGGGAACATGCAGCTAATTTACTAAGGTGATTGAGATATCGATATTTGAAGCCTAGATTTTTAGAGTTACTAACTGCTTCACATTTATTTTGGAAGTGAGAAGCCTCCGTCGATTGATCATATTTTCTGCGGGTTGCCCGCTTTTAGTGACTAGCTCTCTAGTTTGTTTGCTTCTGTTTGCTTGCTTCTACTTTTCTATCGAGGTGGATAGGAGTCGGGTTACTGGCGTTTATTTTTTATTTTTTGTAAATTTGATGATTTAAAAGTATTTCGTACAAATCCAACCAATATTTTTGATGCTATCGCGAGTTGTACTACGCGGTGGCCACGCGAGACCTCATTTTCAGTGCTTACGTTCGTGGTTTATGATCCCTTATAAATATTAAAATTACTTGTTAATAATGAATGTAAATTGATTCCCATCATTCATGTATGTTTTTTACTCCATAACTATACTGATGTATGTTTGTAGCATTTTAATTTGAAACCTGCTAAATCACTTTTGACAAATGTTCGAATTAAAGGTTCTAATTTACTAAATTACGACATAGGTTATTGACACGGACATACAGAAATCTTTATACTCTTATAAAAAAAGTTTACTTCACTGTCACGGGTTAAGATAGGCTTAGAGAGTTTTGTTCGATCTTAATCGAAAATTAAAAAGTTCGTGTTATGGTCTTATTTATCCTACGTAACTTTGTCACCCTAATCAGAAAGAGACAATATGGCACCCACTAACGTTCTTGTTACTTTTATCTTTTTAATTCGTTTTCAAGGTCAAATTTCTAGGACCTCGAAATTTCTTCGTAGAGCTCATTCCAGTTGTACGTAGTACTTATTAGTTCCATTGTGGTTCCATTATAGCATAGCATTATAGTTACCACACTACCACAGAGCATGATAGTTACATTTAAGACCAACGGACATAACTTGTAGTTAATACAAGTATTTTGGTGGAAACACGGTATAATAGCCGTGTAGAAAACATATTGAATAAGTAAATACATAATTTAGAATTTAAATCAATCGTAGGTTCCTACTTTAAACAGTTCTTGAGCTTGTAAAATAATTTGACTTTCGACACTGGCGAAATTGGCAGAAAACGCCAAGAAGAATTCTATAATTTTTCTGTGAAGGTTATTTATATTCACGCTGAAGTGTTAAAAATGGCATTACATAGTTTCGAAAGCTACTGCTGTTCGACTGATTTTATATTAGAACAAGGTAACGACTTTTTTAATAGTTTGTCTTCTGAACAAAAAAAGAAAGTAATTGAACCAGGTCGTTCGCAACCTATAATGAAAATAGACTACAAACGTAAAGATGGGTATACCAAACATTTTCATGAAGGTTTATATCAAAAATATCCTTGGATATCAGGCAGTTGTAAACTCAATAAAATGTTTTGTTTTTCATGTCTATTGTTTGTAAATTCTAATTGTGTTTGGAGTCGTACTGGTTTTTCGGATATAAATAATATAGCGAATGCGACAAAGAAACATATTCAAACAGAGAAACATATTCGTGGTTATTTGGCCTATAAACAATTCCGTTCTATGCATATTGAAACTTCATTAAGTAATAGAACGTATGAAGTCTATAATAGGAAAGTAGAACGTAATAGAAATTTAATGAAAAGATTTATAGACACCGTTGTGTTCCTCGGAAAACAAGAATTAGCATTTAGCGGTCAGTACGAAAACCATCAATTCAACAATTGCGGTAATTATATCGAAACATTATTGTTTTTATCAAAATATGATACGGTGGTAGATTCACATATAGAGCAATGTTCAGTGTCGCAAAATGTTGTTTTTTCGGGTTTATCTGATGAAATACTAAATGATTTGATAGATAGCATTGCCGCAGTGATAAGAGATGAAATTAAAGCAGAAATTAGGCAGGCTCAGTTCATATCTGTGATAATAGATGAAACACCTGATGTTGGCAACAAAGAACATTCAAGTCTTGTATTGAGGTATTTAACACACACAGGAATTAAAGAGAGGTTTATCAGTTTTTTTGATGTCAGTTCAAAGCATGACTGGACCGTACTATCGGTTTCTATTTTAGATATCCTAGAGGAGTATAATTGTAAAGAAAAATTAATTGGGCAATCTTACGACAGTGCTGCTGTAATGTCCAATGTTCAGGGTGTCCAAGCTGAAATTCGAAATGAATGTCCGAAAGCATTTTTCATCCCTTGTTATGCACATGTTCTTAACTTAGTATTATCAAAAGCTTTAGAGAATATACCCGAGCTAAAATTATTTTTTGGTCATGTAAATAGCTTTGTACAATTTCTTGATAGATCTACAAAATGTTGTGAACTTTTAAACACTACTGTAGCAAATCAGCATTTACCAGGTGTTTCCGAAACTCTGTGGAATTATCCTCGTATTATTAACATTATATTTGACTGCAAGTCTGATATCCAACATACATTTAAATCAATCCTAAACAATTCTCAAGACTGGGATCATGACACTGTTTCTATGGCCGAAATATTCTTAACTAAATTAGAAGATAAAAAATTTTGTTTTTTTCTTCATACATTTTCAGAAATTTTTGCTAAAACTGACATTCACTTTGCTCATTTACAAAACAAACAAGTGGACATAGAAGTGGCAATCCATGAAATACAGTCTTTCGAAATATGGATGACTTGTGAGTTTATTGGTAATTTTGAAACGATTTTTAATAGCGTAAAGACATGCGATGAGCCGATACGTAAAAGTCGTAAACTCAATTGTGACATCAATTCAAAAACCAATTATCGTCGCCTTTTTTTAAAAATACGAGATAATATTTTAGCTCAGATTAAAACTAGGTACGATGCACTCAGTCAATTGACATTTTTTAATTTGCTGAACAAAACAAAATTTATTTCATACTTGCAAGCATTTCCTGATGAAAAAATTTCACAAGTGATTTCAACATTTCCAGGTTTTTTTGCATCTACCCCATTAAAAAATGAATTAAAAGTTCTGTATTCCACTTCTTCCTTAAAGGAGTTAGATATTTACGATCTCTATTTACATTTGAATGACAATTTAAAAGATGTTTTTCCACAAACACTGTTATTATGTAAACTATTTTTAACATTTCCATTTACATTTCCTTGTGAAGAAAGTTCATTTTCTGTTTTCAAAAGAATCCACACATTTTTGAGAAACACTCAAAAACAAGATAGATCATCGAATTTGGCTTTAATTTCTATAGAAAAACACATGCTCTTAAAAATTAAAAGTAGGCCTCATTTTTATAAAAAAGTTATAGCACACTTCACAAAAAAAAATGGAAGTCTTCCTTTAAAATATGAATCATAATTTTTTTACTGTAATTTTCTGTTGTGTTCTTGTATCTACTTTCTGTTCTAGTGCTTTGGCTGCTGCATTGCTTAATGTCATAAAGGCTTTTCTAGAGCCGTTTTTCATGTGCTTGAGATTCATTTGTAAAAACCGTGAGTGGTTTCAAGTATGTTGAAGACTTGAAGGTGTGGCTAAATTATGCCTGCTTTAAAAAGAAGTTAAACGAAAAGAAGGTTTTAACCATATTTTAACATAGCTATAATTTAATTTTCAGCAAATATGTTTTTTTTTTCTTGTACATTTTGCGGCCGGTATAGTTCTGTAGCGGCGAATACGTGAATACGTTTACTGAGGGGCGAAAAAAAATAATAATAATAGTAATCCCTAGGACCCGCACAGCGCCATCTAGTTCCGACACTTTCAAACAGCAGCTAAAATCGTGTTATCAGACTTGCGTTTTGAATCAAAGACGATTTAACCTGCGCGTGCGAGTCCCTATGGTAAGGTGGGGGGACTCTGTCTATTAGCTGCAACTAGCGTACAGGGCGAGAACGGTAGACTTGTGATGCACGTCACAGTTCACCCGTCGACCGTTTTTGACTGTATTCAGATATGATAGTAGGCGTCTGTACTATGGATACCAGACAACTGATATAAATACTTGAATAATCTTTATTATATTTACATATATAGATATTATTTTTAAAATTACAGCAAAAGAAATCCCAACACACATTAACGTGTGGGGTAGGTACCTATAGATTTGTCTTTAAAATTGTTATTGAGGTTTCAAAATCACTTTTTCATTTAAGTCAATGGTTGTTGAGATATGCGCTCCATCTTTAACTTTTCAACTATGTGGTAGATAATTCTGAAAAAATAAGTTAGTACAACTTATAAAACGCTTGGTTAAACTTATAAACTATAATTGGTTTGAATATGATAAATTAAGTAGTTTGTGTGATATTCGTTTTTAAACTTATTATTATTTGAATTTTAACCATGAACATTCATCCCGACTATGTAACCCTGCACCATGCATGGTCCGACACGCATTTGGCCGGTTTTTTATATTTCACTCATCGCCAATGCTACTCCGCTGCACTGATATTTACTTTGTGATTCTGAGGCAGCCATGGGTTTTAGACAACACCCCTTAAAATTAGACCAAAGAACTTCAATCAAAGAAAGATTTATAATGACAACATTGTAAACATTAAATTGTTTGGACTAAAACGTACAAAAATTTAGTATCTATTTTCTACTGTTTTATACCTAACATCAAATAATAATAATAATAAGTAGCTTACTAAAAATGGGAAAAAAATATGAAGAAAGTGATCAGTCATTCTGATATCAGAGATCCATCTGAACCATGTTTGTTTAGCTTAGTTGTAGGCGTTTTAACTTTATCTTTTCGAAGGTATAGAATTACCAAAAACTTTACAGCTAAAGAAGTTTTGATGTGAGTAAACAAGCTGTCCTAAACTGTATTGAAAAAAATCAATTGCCAATACAAATCAAGTACGTGGATAGCATTTTGAATGATAAGATGGTGCTTTTTTACAAATTCAACATGGTCAACAACACTAAAAATACTGAATTTTCTAATTAGAATGAGTAGAGATCCTTCAATTCAGTGATTAAAGTTCCTGACTTCTGTTACAAAGAAATATAGTTTAAAAAAAGTAAAAAACACACTTTAATAGCAAATCAAACTAAAAAGCAGAAAATAATCTTTAGTATAAGTATAAAGTGATCTACAAGAAAATTATTATGAAAAAGCATGGGGTGCAATGAAATATTTATAATACCCACTGAAGAATATTTTCTGCTTTTTAGTTTAATTTGCTATTAAAGCGTGTTTTATATTTTTTTTAAACTATTTTATTTTTTCATTTTTAGTCTTCAATTTTTTTAAACTACATTTCATCAAAATTTACAAACTTACTGGTGGAACTCACAATTACCTATAAAACGATGAACTCCACTGATGAGTTCCCTTGTGAGTAAACTATCCTAGGTGCATCATCAGTTCATTGTAAAAATCATGGTTAACTATTAGAATCCAATCACTGATAATCCAACTTAAATATGAAGCATTCCATCCGTGCTACTAACCGTTGAAGACTGCTTCAAAGGAGAAAAGCTTGGCTTCAACATCAATTTGTAGTGAACATTGTGGTTAACTATCAAAATGCAATGTATATATATATATATATATACGTATACAAATCCAACGTATACAAACGTGTTCGTGCTATTAACTGTTGAGGAGTGTCCTCATGAGGAGACAATCTTGACTTCAGCATCAATTCCTGATGAAAATCGTGGTTAATTATCAAACTGCAACATATATACAAAGTTTCGTGTTCGTGCTGTTAACTGTTGAAGAGTGTCTTCATGAGGAGACAATTTTGGCTGCAGCATCAGTTTATGTTTATAATTGTAGTGTATTGTCATCGAAGTTACATATGTCTTTCAAAATTTCAGCCCGATATCTTCAACGGAAGCGGATAAAAAGCGCGTTCTAAGACTCCATTGGAAAAAAACAAACATACAAGTAGAACTAATTTAAGCATGTTAAATAAGACATTTCTAACAAACCAAAACACAGCTATGATACAATGTGCCATTACCGAGTTCTAATGCCTACATTCTGCCTCCATCATTAGACCTTGAAATTTAATCATGGTAAAAGTTCACGGCAAGAGCTTTCTAACAAGACCAAACACGGCTATGATATGATGTGCCGTTGTGAAGTTCTAATTCCTACCTTCTGGCTCCATCAGATCTGCACATCACTGGTGGGATCAGTGATGTTGCATGCAACTTTTTTGTGGAAAAGGTTTAGTTCCACATATCAACAATTATGATGAACGAAAACAATGTAGTTGGTATTCTGCAGTTTTCTGAAAACTGCGGTTTTGTTATATTATACTAATAATAATAACGTATACATCACAGCAACGTCTAGGCCCCAAACTAAGCATTAGCTTGTGTTTTGGGTACCAATCGAAGACACCACATACATATAACAACTAAGACCCGGAGAAAGTATCAATATTCATCATATAAATACCCGGAACCCCCAGCTTCGTAGGCAGGGTCGCTACCCACTAGGCCAAGCAGTCGTCAATTATCCTTCGATTTACTATTTATCAATAATAGCGGCATATGCATTGATTTCAAAAGTAATTTCAGAAGTCTCATTGTTAGTAATGCTTTTGGTTGTTTAGATTATTTTTTTAGGATCGAAACTTCCGTTTTTAGGATCGTTTACGAAGCGACATTTGAACTGTTTTTATATACACTTACGTGCAAATAAATTGACTGAACTCTTATATACAGATATACAAATATTATTTTTCAAAAGGTGTTTGAATTTCTCACAAAAATATATGTACAATATAATAACTTAATAATTCAGCTTTAAGTTGGGGCTATTTTCATAATCGGTAACGGTACTTCTTAAATTGGTGCTAATTGAATTAAGGCTAATTTGTTCTTGTAGTGTATCAAAAATAAATGACCATCCTTTATTATTTTATCGACACTGTGCTGCTACCACTCTAGCGCTGACCCCGAATGATGTTTTTATTGCACCACTCAACTGCACTTACATTCAGATGGCATTAATTACAATAGTGCTGGACAAATTTTTACATTAATGACCGCAACTTGAAGCTTATGTTTCGAGCCTTTAAAAAACATAATTTTTACCTAAATCATTGATAAATTGTATTTTCTATTATACTTGGAGCTCAAGTCGGTTTGCTATTATGCAAGTGTTATAAAGTCTATGGCTATATTATACCGTGTAATTTTAGAGATTTCAAATGAATGATTAAACATTTATTTAACTAAAGGCCCCATGTTTCTACTATCTGTTAACCGCCAATTAAAATTACAAGAGTATCCTACTTCTATTTCAACTATCACCATACCCCTTAGAAATATTTATGTACCTATCTAATAATAAGTGAGGAGTTACTGTAATGTGATAATCAACCTCGACTAGGCCCGTTTTATAACAGAATTCTTACCAAATAAAACACCAATTTCATTAATTTTTTATTACAAATCATATAATTGTTAGTTTTGAAAACTAATTTTTAAATTAATACTAAAAACTGTATAATATTATATTGTTATAAAATATTAAGCATCAAAACGTATAATTTTAAAGCTAGGGCAAAAGCTTACAATACTAAGGCACAATATTAGTTAATTCTTACTAAGAGGTATATAAACATGAGTATGACTATATTTAAAATCAGTATTTGCTTATCATACTTTTTTAAACATTTTTATTTCACATACATATACAAATCATTAATAATGTAATTAAAATATATTTCCATTTAATTTCAATATATTAGTACATAAGTACAAAACATTAAACATACAAACAAATCATTTGTTCAGATCTATAATTACTAATAAATTAAAAATATTATTTGTTTTAGAGAATATAATATTCAATTAGACAAGTATTTATTAGAAATCAACTATAAAACATTCCTGGTCTAAAAAAATATTTTAGCACCATCATAATTATGTTGACATATATTCACCTGTAACAATAAAATTGTATTAATGTTCCATTTGTGTCTTTTAATATCTTGTTGCAATTTTTTATGAACTACAAACTCATTGTTATCATAATCAGACAAGATTATGATATCGCTTTGTGTCTAAGACTATGTGCAAAAGTAAAACGCTATAGACTATAATACTCTTGTTTTAAAATTGTCTTTTTATGTTCACATTAGAATTTTTGTTTTGTTATAACAAAATTGCTTTACGGCAGTGACTATAACGGTTTTAACGCCGCGCCCTCTGAAAGCAGTATGAAATCAATTTTGTATTGAAAAGACGATTGCCAATCGCCGCGGGGGTAAAGTATGCGTTCAATTGCTACAAAATGAGAAGGCAATGCCATGATTGAGTGTGAAACTCGTGTTTCATCCTAACTCACTTTCTTCACAGGAAGTGAGGTACAAAAATGTTAATAGCTCCATACTTTATGGTATAAATTCCATTAAAATTTTTTAACTATAGTTAACATGAGGTGCCATGTCAATTACTATGTACTGGGTCGTAAGTCCTGTGGCAAATATACGACCACAAGTAATAAAGCTCGATATTTTTCTTTTTATATTTTCATATAAAATAGATCCCATATATGAGATGCTGTTTGATGCCAAACTGCAATAATACAGAGACATTACATCAGGTACACGAAGACTACCTTAGGTTATTTTTGCTACAAAACTAAAATAACATGACAGGTAGAATTTTGTGACATGTTCAAAGACTATAAAAACTGTAATTTGAAATCGACATAGTAAATCGATGTTGTGTTTTTGTGTATGTTAATACTATTCAGTGAGCCATTCTTATATATAAATTTATTTGTTCGTATTTCTGAAACAGCTCTATTTGGATGAAATTTTGTATTTAGATAAGATCTTGCTTTTTAAGTTTATCTATATAGTAGTAATTCTTGTAAAAACGCAATTTTACACAAAAAAATTTATAACTATAAGCACCATCTAGTATTACCAGACAGATAATAACTGTTGCGTCAAAATTCTGTGAGACGGCGGTTTATGATGTTAAGAAATTAGGTTAAGACCCAATATTGTCACAGAGTGTGTTCAAATGTACTATATGTAATGATAGATAAACTGTATTATAATATGGCAAATTATTTTTAGTAAAATGTTAAACTAATTGCACTCATGATTTTTTTATTTAAATACCCAGTTCATAAGTAGGCAAGATTGAAAAAAATCATATTTTATCCGTATGATTCTTATCTACATATATTTCCCAAAAACACGATTTTCCGCATGATTTAACTTTGTAATTTTTTATTTCTTATCAAATAAAGTAATATATTTTATAGTGTCAAACAGCCTATTGCATAAGGTATGGAGTTAAGACAATTTTCGCGCTGCGCCCCCTGGAGGCAGCATGAAATAATACTTGTATGAAACCACTATGGCAAATATATGCAGGGGTGAAATATGAGTTCGGGTGCGATAAAAAAAGATTACGTCGTGCGACTAAACGAGGACAGCTGTCATAAAATATGATTGAGAAAAAAAATTGACTCTTGCTCGACCTCACTAACCTTGTTACACGCTTGCTTCATAGTGGTAGGGGGGCGTAAAATAAGCTGTAACTTCATTTTGTATAGTCTGATTTATCAAAAACCAAACTAATCTAGCCCTCTAATTAAAATCATTGGACTGAGAAAACAAAGATATGGTTTCTTGCGTGGTTTATGCAGAAATTGGTGTTGACTGCTTTGCTTACAGTCAAAAGTGTACCTTGTGCAGAGGAACTCATAATAAAGGCAACAATTACGCTATAAATATTCAAATAAGCACTTTTATCCGAGAGCAGGCTAAAAATAATCTCTTTTGATGATACATAATTCGAAAATGATTCATGCATAGGTATTCTCGGTTAATTTCTTTTAAAAAAATTAAAAACCATTAATGTGTAACATGTTTGATTTCGCATTAACGTTGTTTATTAACGTTAACGTTAAAAAATTTAGTATCTAGCAGTAATTAAATTTCTAACTAAAGAGGACAATACCCACCGCCACAAATCAGAAAATGTATGTTAAATATGTTGATGATTCTTGCCTTAGGTACTGATTTCATCATATTGTTTTTGGTTGAAGCAGTTCAAACGACCACCGTAGTGGGCGACCCTTTCGGCTGTTACCGACGGAAGTGGGGCAAAAGTGAAGAAATAAATTTTAGAACACCAGAAGATTATTCAAATAATTAAATAATATTCGATCTGGATCCGACAATGGGATTCTAGTCCGGTCGTGGGACACTAAATTTTACTAAAAGGTTTTGATAATTCTAAAGTTGTTCGTTTTTGGTGAGTGGATAGATAAAGTGCATGGTGAGCTACTGTCAAAAAGTTAGAAGTTTTACGGCTGTGCTAAGGGATTGGCTTAGGTTTTTCTTAATATTTTGTGTAATACAGTGTATATAGAATTAAAATTTGAAATTTTAATCCTACTAATATTAACTCACAATGCACTTTATCTATCCACTCATTAAAAAACGAACACCCTTAGTTAGAATTATCAAAACTTTTTTATGAAATTTAATGTCCCACGACCAACTTATTTTTTTGAATTTTCGTAGTATCCCTTATGTTAACTTTCTAAAAATTTTACAATATGAGGTTAAGATAGTTCTAATTAAAAACCAATCAAAATTTCAAATTTTAATTCTATATACAGTGTGTTACACGAAATATTAAGAAATACTTAGTTACACCCTTAGCACAGCCCTAAAACTTCTAACTTTTTGACAATAGCTTACAATCCACTTTGTCTATCCACTTATCAAAAAAGGAACAGCTTTAGAATTATAAAAACTTTTTTATGAAATGTAATGTCTCACGACCAGACTGTTATTTTTATTTCATTTTCGTAATATCCCTTATGTTATCTTTCTAAAAATTTTACAACGCGAGGTTAAGTTAGTTCTCATTATGACCCAATCAAAATTTCAAATTTTAAATCTATATACAGCGTGTTACACGAAATATTAAGAAATACCTAGCCACACCCTTAGCACAGCCCTAAAACTTCTAACTTTTTGACAATAGCTCAGAATGCACTTTATCTATCCACTCACAAAAAACGAAGATCCTTGGAATTATCGTAAGTAATTTTTCTCTGGCTACGCGACTATTCGAGAGCAGACAAGAATCATCCCAGGGGTTAAGGATGAGAAGTTTCCTTGGAAGTTTATGGTTCGTCCAGTGACAGGGAAACTAATAGCAACTATATTTCGAAGGGATATCACTCAACAATTTTTTTAAAAGATATGACTAACAGATTATTTACAATAGAAATCTGCAATGAATGCCATATATTACATTCATCTGTTAGATTAACTATGAGTCAATTAAGAAAAACGGAGGAGCAAGCTTAGTAGAAGCATATTGTGCTTCTGCTAAGTTATATGATAATGCATCTGTGCATACGGCTCAAATAACAAAGGGAGCCATGAACAAAAATGGCTTTGTAGAAATCAACCATCCAATCCTGTAGTTCAGACTTAGCATCCAGAAAGATTCAACGAGATGACGATTTTTTTACAGATGAGATGATGGCATCAGACAACAAACCGAAGAAATATTTCTTTAATGGCTTAATGTCTCTTTATGAGAAATGTAATAAGTGCATTTATTTTTCAATATAATCCCTGCGAGGTCAAAGGATTACATTGAAAAATAAAAAAGAATTATAAAAGAAGAAGTATTCGTTTTACTATGCAATTAAACAGACGCAGCGTGTGTTGAGTCTAAACAATATGTTTCATTTAATAGAAAGAACGTATTTTACCGTTTAACCACGTATATGTGAGCGCGTCGCAGCCGACGGCGTAACTCGGATGGGAATTTCTCGTAGCACCGGCGACAGGCAGGACGTTCGTCGTACTCGTAGAACTTGGATCGGGTGCCCAGGGGCGAGTCGCAGACGGCGCACGCGAAGTGATGGACGCACCACGCCTTATTCAGCGCCGTGAATACTGAATAATTAAATATTTACATTAAGAGTCGCTTGTAAACTAATAAGTGGGATCTTCATAAATGGGAACTCCAGTGTCGGACGAAAGATATTTTTTGTCTCTCGGGTGCCAGTCGTCATCGCCACTTTATTAGGCAGCTAGCTGAGCCACAAATTGAATTTGTAGTGTTTGAAATATAACACTATCAAATTGCAAAGTTTATTAATTTAGGGAAGGTACTAGGTGGCTACATAATTTGGTCGTCCATGTTTTCACTCGCCTAACCTACACCATTATACGTATAAACGACTGCGTTGTACAGGCGCCGATAGCGCAGACAACCATGATAATGCATAAATAGGTAGACTTTAACGAGCGTTATCTGTCCATATTACATATTTTAGATTTCTTCGTTTTTATGAGTAACGTTTTTGACATAAATAAAGGGTTATATTAATTTATAATGAAGAATATTAATACTGACTCATACTAAGTAAAATAGTCAATTAGTGTTTTTAATTTTAACACTAGAGAAACTTAAAAATAATATTTTTTATTGGTTGTTGGAAGTCAACTAGGTGAAAACTTCATAAAGTATTCTGGCTTACATCAGTATAAAAAACAGAAAATCACCAAAGTGTGATTTTATAAGTTAAATTTATTCTAAATGAATAAAAATCTCGTAATGTTAAGTGTTTATATCATATTTACAGAGGATTACTTATAAATCATATTGTTTCCCATAGGTGTACAGTTCATTTTTTGATAAAATATTGAAGAAAAATAGGTAGGTATGTGATTTAATATTAGAAATCATTAGAAATAGATTTTAATACTAGAAATAGAAATATTAGAAATGAAGCAATACTGACCATCACCAGGTATCACCTGGTTGCAGACATAACACAAGTTGCCAAAAAGCTGGTGATAGTGTTGCTCGCAGTAAGCCAAACCCTTTTTCTCATAGTGACGGTGACCATGGAAAGGTTTTTCGCATTTCGCACACACAAAGTGCTGAGAACATAAATTTTTTTATAAATATGGAGGCCAATATTATTATATTAAATGATATATATTATATTAAATGAAAAATAAATGTTATACTATCAATCACTGGTCCAGAATGCGACTGTCTAATCCATCAAAAAATTAGAAAATGTGTGTTCTTGAGGAATTAGTGCTGATAAAATATAAACCATGATTTATGTGAGTTGTTCTCTTTGATTTCGTAACATTTGAAGTTAAATATTTTTATAAATTGACCAAAACCTAGGTATACAGTCAGTCCTATATTTTCCTGTTATTTACGCTGTAATGGTTTTTTTATGCATTTGAAAAAATTTCATACAACTATTCTTTTTTTGGTACTCATTAAATAACTCCAAACACGCCTACCTCAACATGCCAGTGCTTTCCGAGGGCGGTCACGATCCGCTCCTCAATGGGCCGGCGACACGCGCCACAAATCGGTATTCCCATCTTGTCATGGCAGCGCAAGCAGAACAAGTTATTCTGAAAATATCATGGTTAAATACATGTATAGAAATACAAATATGTTAAATACACTTTTACTTAAAGAGCACTTAGTACATTACGACCGATCCGAACATAGACATTGTGTAGTGTCGCATTAGGAAATTTTAGCAGAGATGTTATACCGCTGCAAACTTGGATTTGCCTCACGTTCCGAGTAGACATAAAGTTTTGAAGTCTTTAGAGTCTAAAGCAACTGACACTGATCAATATGAACAATTCGTTATGTTGCTCATTTTTTTTCATCATGAAGATCAATCGCACAACAAAATATATGATTTTTAACTATTAAGATGGTTTTGCTATAGAAACAAGCACCCACGGCCCCAGGCATTCAATTCAAAATTGCCATTTAGAAAATGTTTAATAACTTCACTATTTGTTGATGGATGGATGGATATGTTGATTTTAATATTTTAAAAAGTATAATTTATAATGCATCAATCTTATTAGTAAAATATTTTGTTATTGTGTGGTCAATATTCATTATTATATGCATTAATTTAGTTATATTGTTTGATCTATCACATATTGAACATGTCAACGAGCAATGGAACGGAGCACCTTAAACCTGAGAAAAATACAGAAAATTAAAAGTGAAAATATAAGAAAAAAAAACGAAGTTGGCAGACGCTCTTGAATACTGCCTGAAATTAAAATGGCAATGGGCAGGCCACCTTGCCCGAAGTACTGATAATAGGTGGACACTGATAACAACAAAATGGGCTGGACCACAAGGAAAAAGAAAGGTTGGAAGACCAAAAAAGAGATGGGCTGATGACATTTTCTCGGTTGCCGGCACAAAGTGGATGAGTGCAGCTCAAAGTAGAAGAGAGTGGAAAAAAATGGAGGAGGCCTATACCCAAATGGGATCCATGCAGTGATACTAACATACTAACAAAAAAAAAGTAGAAGAAAAAAAAAATACTTAAATAACTAACACATACTGAAAGTTGTAGTTTTAAGAAAAAAATGTATGGAAATAAAGAGGCTTAAATAAAAAAAAAATAAAAATCACATATTATCATTATGACATTTGAAGCATCTTATATATAAAAATGTAATGAAGCTTTTTACATGTCACACTATCACTCGAGAAATGGCTGGACCGGATTGGCTAATTTTGGTTTTGAAATATTTCTGGAAGTCGAAGGAAGGTTTAAAAGGTGAGAAAATGTGAAAAAATTGCAAAGAAAAACAACAATATACTAAAAACAACTTCATTTTCCCATACAAACTGTTCGTACCTGTCCAACAGGGTGCATTCAAAGATTGATGTCTTAACTCTTTTATAGGCTATCTCAAAAACGGCTCAAATGATTTATATGAAATTTTGTATCTAGATAGATAACATTTCAAAGCAGGTTTCTAAATAGGTTGTATGCTTATTAAGCACCAGGGTGCGCGCAGTAAATGTGTACCTTTGAAATGACTGGACTGATTTTGATTCGGTTTTTTGCATTACATGAGTATCACCTGCGAATAGATAAATAACTTGTGCAGTTATGAGTCACCAGGGGGTGCTGCAATAGATATGTATCTTCAAAACGACTGGGACGATCTTGACGCGGTTTTTTATGTTATATAGATATCACTTAAGAACAGGTTCTTAGATAAGGATTGTGGCTATGAACCACTAGGGGGCGCTGCAATAAATACATTTCTCTAAAACAGCTAGGAAGATGTCTACATGGTTTTTTGCGTTATAAACATATCACCTAAGAGCATGTTCTTAGATAAAAGTTAGCGGTCATGGGCCACCAGGGGGCGTTGCGATAGCAAGTTTTTATAAAACAGCTTTAAGGATCTTGATGCGGTTTTTTGTGTTACATAGATATCACCTAAGGGCGGACTCTTAGATAAGGATTGCGGCTATGAGCCACCAGGTGGCGCTGCAATACATACATTTCCGTAAAACGGCTGGGAGGAGATCTACGCGGTTTTCTACGTCATAAACATATCACCTAAGACCAAGTTCTTAGGTAAAATTTGCGGTAATGGGCCACCAGGGGGCACTGCGATAAATATGTTTTTCTAAAACTGTTTTGAGGTTCTTCACACGGTTTTTTGTGTACATAGATATCATCTAATAGCAGATTCTTAAATAAGGATTGCGGCTATGAGCCACCAGGGGGCGTTGCAATAAATACGTTTCTCTAAAACTGCTGGGAGGATTTCTACGCTGTATTTTGCATTATAAACATATCACCTAAGAGCCTGTTCTTAGATAAGGATTGCGGTCATGAGCCACCAGGGCGCACTGCGATAGATATGTTTCTGTAAAACGGTTGGGAGGATTTTGATGTGGTTTTTCGCTTTACACGTAAAAGCAAGTTCTTAGATAAGAATTGTGGTTATGAGCTCATAACCACAATTTTTATCTAAGAACTTGCTTTTACATGATACCTATGTAAAGCGAAAAACCATATCAAAATCCTGGTAGCTACCAGGGGGGGGGGCCTTTATAATACATATATGTTTTAATCTGTTCTGAGTTCTGAGGCGGTACAAAGTTCGCCGGGTCAGCTAGTCTCAAATAAGTATTGAGATTAAAAGACAGCCCTCATATTTATTTTTCTTTTCTTTTACTGTTGTGATTGAATAACAGTGACAAGTAGGTGTCAGCAGTGTGAATCAAATATAATTTGTGAACTTGAATTTTGCAACTGAACGAATTTTCATATAACTAAGAGAGTTAATGTTAATGCGAAACAGGAATGAATGAAACTCACGACGTCATTAGCAGCATAGCCAGGACGATGTTTGACTTCACGAGCAGTGTGGTCCAATTCCACACCGCAGGTGGCACAAGTGAAGTGGTACCCGTGGTACACTTCGCCGCGGAAACGTAGCGGTTCGCCGTCTATCACGCCGCTGAGAAAATACAAACAAACATTATAATGTCTGGTCCTGCTGAACTAAGAAATATATCTCAATAGAGTATGTACATAGGAAATGAATAGTGCATCATTTTAAGCTAAATATTAAAATTCATGAATATTACACATTCTCATAGTATAAAATTGACATGGTTCCTATGTCATAAAAGGGGATAATAACTAGGTAGAGGCGACCAAATGCCCGATTGCATTAGGTTTTTGGCTAACCCACTTAAGCCAAAAATAAAATGCAATTGGGTATTCCGGTATCTGACGTCAATATCTCCTCTACATTATCTACTTTTGTAGTGCAGTCTAGTACATGGATATATAAATATATTCCTTACTGGCACTTATGGCACATATAGTTCTGAAGGCCGTCAGCCTTGATGCGCGCGTTGCAGGCATGGCAGAGGGCACGGTTGCCATGCTTTATGAAACCGGCATCGGCCAGTTCAAGGCCACACTCCTCGCAACGGAAGCATGCCGGGTGCCAATTCGCATTCATCGCTTTTATCACGCGCCCGATCACAAACTCTCCTGAAAAATAATTGTTCATTTTGTATATTAATATTTGAGAATGAGTTCATTTATTATTTAGTTCTTAATATAGTTATATGTTAGTCCTCAATATGATCATAGAAATCCTGTGAAAAACAAATGATAATTGTTTATATGGATTTTCTGGTAAACAGTATAATGTCTGAACCTTCAAATAAGACAATGTACTTTACAACAGTGTCAGATGAGGCCAAAAGTGAGAGTTTTAAGTGATCCATAATTAACAAGAAGGAAAGAAAAAGAAGTTGAAATGAGAAGACCAAGAGAAAAAAGGAAAACTAAATTCTCACACAGATATCAGTTGAAATGTGTCATAAATATTACTGATCAGTTATGAAACCCGTGAGGTAGTAACTATGCAATAATTAATTGTACAATAGTATAAAATCAGTTTTGATCATCAGAAAGAATTATATTTCACACATTCAGAAGATTAATCTTTTCAGAAGATTAATCTTTTCAGAAGAACCATTTTATCTTAATAATTTTTCATATGTGTAAATGATAGATTTTACTAAAACACATACCACATTTCCCACAACAAGGTGCAAATAAAACTTGGAAGTCTCGTTCACAGTATTTTCGCCCTTCAAATTCATAAAAAACCCCATCTGGAAAAACTCTGAAGCACTGGGCACACCTAAAAGAATTCACAAAGATTATGATTTTTGTAATAACAGAGCTGTGAAATTGTGATTTACAGATTAATTGAAATTGCATAATGATTATTGGTAGATACAGTCCAACCCAACTTAAAACAACCATTGGCTTTTTTGTGAAGTACTTAATCATAATACCTGAACTGACCGTAAAGTTGATCTTTAAATCTATAAATTTTAAAATCCATTTAGTTTTTATGTATGTACAAATAACATTTATTATTATGCAGTTCTTTTAATTATTTGCTTTAATTTATGAAGAAAGCCAGTGGTTGTTTTGTGTTGGTTCGAAATGTAAATTTACAAAATATGTTTTCTATCTGCTAATTTTTAAAATGAGCATAGTACGCGGTTTCCATTATACATTTGATAATTCAACTGAGAGGGTTTGGATGTATCTAGTATTGTATTAGGGTAAATAAAGATGACAAAAATTTAGAACAAGGTCAAGTGCAAATAAGACTTGCATAGAAAGGGTTCCATACAAATTTTAACTTGTTTCGTCCAATAGATTCTGAAAAAATAGGCTATCATATGCGGGCAGACACCAGTGTTCCTATAAAGGTTCTGATTTTTCATCAGAAATGTATTGGACCATAAAAAAATTGAAACCCTAATCACACCACTACCATTCATTTTGTTTCATTTACTTTATACTAGCAAAATCAAGCCCATGATAGATTTATAACTACACTTACACAAAACAAGATGTGTGCCACAGTTCTCCATTTGAGTTTACAATTTTTTCATTGGGTTCAAACCCATCTGTGCATCTGGTACAGAACATGTTATCTAAAGACATTGTCGCTATCCTGAAAAAACAAAAATGATTAAGCTAGTGAATCAATACCAAACATTAAAAGACATATTATTAGTATAATTAATATCAGTGCTATGAGGAAAATGTGTTTAGTATTTTATGACATAAGGTTGTTGACTTTCCTGGAGTAAGCTAATATGGTCACAGATAATTAAAATTACTCATGCTTTAAATTTTTTTCATTGAGATTGAACATTGATGGTTTGAAAGTCTGATAATTATTTTAGTGCATTTTTATTTACAAAGTTGGATATTTTTAGTATTATCTTAATGGTACAATATGGTGTCATTCAGCTTAAGCTTATGATAGAGGCCATTGCATGGCCATTGTTAGATTGTTACATCTAATTTCAATGTAGGTTAACCACTCCCACTAGGACACAAGTGTTGCTTACCCTGGCATTTTCTCTTTATATAGTTTAACTTTATAAAATTTATATGACTTTAATGAAATGTCCTTTTAAAAACAAGACAATTTTATAAAATGGTGTGTATTTCTGCGATCAGAAACCTAGAAATTGATTAAACACAATACATCAGTGTGTCAATGATGTAATGTTTAAAAATAGTTCAGTTTCCAAAAAGGTATAATTAATTACTCACCTTCAGTTTAAGTAATTTATTGCACGATAATGTATTAAGTATTTGCATTAGAATTACTGATATGCACAAACATGCAACCACAGTTTTTATTTCTGTGTAAACTTAACTAACACCACAATCTAGGGACGCAAATGGGACGCAATCACAAAAAGTGACAGCTCGAAAATAGGTTTTACTTGACAGCTTGCTTACTACTACAGTGCTACCTACTACACGCACAGGTAACACATACTTGGCGCTATTACCGAACTAATTAGTCTTGATCATTATTATTTTTATTTATTTAAGAATTAGTTTTCTTCTGTATCAGCTTTTTAATTTTGTTTTATTTTAGATAATAACTAGCGACCCTCCCCGGTTTCGCACGGGTAGCAGAGCCATAATGTTTTTACTGTCGTAGTGTCGTATCAGCTTGTTGTGTCGAACACGTGGACTGGATTTAATTAGATTTGATTGTAACGCAAGTTCGTCCTACATGGATTTTTTTAAATTGTATTTTAAAATACATCATAAAGGCTATCATAATGTGCATGAAATGTTGAAGGTAAATATCGTATTAAACCACTTGACCGTTATTAGAAGCTTATTATATGAGATAGGCACTACCGTTTCCCGTCCTATTTTCTCTCCTTTTTCTTCTTGTTTAGCCATTTCGCTCGCACACAATCGTTACCGGACGATAGAGGGGGGTGCGCGAGATTTCGCGTTCGCCATGTTGTTTCTTCATTGGCATTTAGTTTCCCGTCGAGTCAACTTGTGCTCTAAGACACGTGAGTACCTAGTGATAATCACCAATAGTCACATTCATATTAATTTCTTAACGGCGTTAATGCCGTTCGTTTATTTCTTCAATTAATAGAATGGGAGCCGATAAGAAAGTCGATGACCCTGTAACCGGGGAATCAACTACAAGCTCGCGTCAACGACGTCGCTCGCGTTCATGCACGTCTAATAGCGTTAATAACCCTACTTCGTCATCGACATCTTCAGATTCCTCGTGTGAATCTCGTAAAAAAAAAGAGATCTCACCGTCATAAAAAACAAAAACGTGGTGATCGCCGTTTATTGGAAAAATTGGCACAAGAGGTAGAAAATTTGAGAAAAAAGGTATCTCCTTGTGAAAATAATTGTCGAGATGATGATAATATATCTCTTTTCTCAGGCATAAGCCACAATCTTTATAATTCTTGTGAGATAATGGCGAGTGATTCAAATGCTAGATATGATCACGGTAGTGATTTTAATATCGAATTTAATATTGAAACTAAGCTCAAAGAACCGACGATACCTAAAACCCCGGACCAATACCTTAAGCTATTGAACGAAGTTCAGCATTTCAATAAAAATACATGGTCCGAAGTGAGATATACCGATACACAGAAAAATTACAACCACTTTCCAGGATTTACAGAACTCGAAACAAACGAGGAGGTAAAGGCGTATGACACTTTACGCCAATTAGCGTATTCTGATAAATCTTACGCGGCGCTTACTTTTGCTATTTTAAAACAAAAAGAAGTGTTTATGAGCGCGGTTACAAACCTTGTTGCATGGTCTAAAACAAATCAGGCTTCCTTAGACAGTCTTAACGAAAAAATTGAGGTTATTTTCTTTAAAGGAGATTTTCATAAAGTCTCTTCGGATATTTTACAACTAGTTTGCGGCCACCGTTCCGAGGCAATAGAGATGCGTCGAGATGCGATTCTCAAATACGTTAAAGACCCATTAGTAAGAACAGCGCTGAATAAAGTTCCGCCTTCTGACACCCATGTGTTCAAGACCGAAAGTTTAACAGCTGTTATAGAAAAAGCAGGTGGAGTAAGAAAATGTTTCTGGCCAATAAATAAGAATGGAACAGGTAATGCTTCGCGAGCAAAACCTACCCATACTAACAGGCACTCCTCGCGGGGGCCCGTCTCATACAGTAATGTACCGTCGCGTGGTACATCGGACCATTACTGTGAGCCTGGTTCCAGCACTTACACCCATAGTGCTGCAGTTAACCCACCCTCGCGGGGTGGCCGTCACTTCTACTGTCCTTCGCAAGGACATCAACTTCACGCTTCTCATGAGTATCACTATGGCCAAGGACCAAATAGTAGACGCACCTTTCGACCTCGCGGGTCAAAGGGTAGGTCCACTTCTCAACGAGGTCAAAAGCGCTCCTTTTCTCCCACAATCAGAAGCGGTAAAAGGCAAAGACAATGACTCACACCAGTTTCAAGTCGGGCGACTAGCACTTTTTTACCATCAGTGGCAACAAATGAAAGCACCAGATTTTATCTTACGAATAATAAAAGGCTATCGCATACCTTTTCGTCAAAAGCCACCTCTTCGAGTGCCAAACCTGAAAAGCGACCAACATCGCACTCTGGAGTCGCAGGAAATGTCAAAAATCATTCAGCAACTGAAAGACCAAGGCGTACTGTCAGTAACACGCCTCTCTCCGAGTTTCGTTTCGCCGCTATTCCTTGTTCCGAAGAGCGACGGGACGGCCCGTCCCATTTTCAATCTCCGGCCACTGAACCAGTTTGTGCAGACCGACCGATTTCGTCTCATAAACATGCATCGCATTCCAGATTTCATTCAACTGTTCGACTGGATGTGCAAGGTGGACCTATCCCAAGCATATTTCCACCTACCTATAGTTGCCTCTCACAGACGCTTTTTAAGAATAATATACAAGAATCAGTTACTCGAGATGACGTGCTTACCGTTCGGACTAAACACGGCGCCGAGGGTATTTGCATGTATCACAAATTGGATAGCCGAAACACTACGAAACAAAACTGTACGTGTACTGGTGTATCTCGACGATTTCATAATCGTGAATCAAGATGCAAACACGCTCCGCAGTCATGTTGCCATATTACTGAAAACTCTACAAGATCTAGGTTTCCAAATAAATTACGACAAGTCCGTCCTGACCCCACAGAAAGTCATAACTTACCTAGGCATACAATGGAATCCGTGGCAAAATCTAAAGAGCCTACCCGCGGAAAAATTGGCAACCATTTTAAAAAAGATCAACAGCGTTTTGAACAACGGCAAAGTGTCCTTAAAAGAACTTCAAAGTTGGATAGGTCTACTCAACTTCGTCAGTTTTGTCATTCCTCGAGGCAGACTATATCACCGACAAATGCTGAGGTTTCTGAATACTATTCCCAAAGATATGCCCACAAGACGACATGTCCTTCCTTGGCGTGTGAGAGAAGAGTTGCTTTGGTGGGTCAAGCATCATCGACTCACATCACCGATCTACGTGCCGCCTCCCACACAGTTCCTGACGACAGACGCATCAGATTTGGCATGGGGTGCGCAACTCAACAATATTTCATTGAGCGGGATATGGAGAGAAGACGAGAAGAACCTTCACTGCAACCAGAAGGAAATGCTGGCAGTCTTGAAGGTGCTCGAACAATATGCACATCACATGAAGCAACAATCCCTTCTAATACAGTCAGACAGCAAGACTGCTATTGCCTACCTACGCAACGAAGGAGGAACTCGCTCACAGTCACTCATGAGTCTTACTTACAAAATTTGTCAATTATTAGACGACAATCAGATTCACCTAAAAACCCATCACATTCCCGGCCTATACAATCACCATGCGGACCATCTTTCTCGCCATCGGTTAACGCCGGAGTGGCATCTGGTACCTTCGTGCACGGAGTTAGTATTCGCGAAGATAGGTGTCCCCGTGATAGATCTATTCGCCTCCGAGAGAGCTCATGTTGTGGAGAACTATGTGACGTTAGACCTCAACGATCACGAAGCTATGCTGCACGATGCCTTCAGCGTAGAGTGGAACTATCCCCTAGCTTGGGTGTTCCCTCCACCCTTCCTAATACCTCGAGTGCTGAGGCACCTAAATCAAGCGACCGGTTTTTACATAGTTGTAGCACCTCGGTGGGAAAAAGTCTATTGGAGGGCGGACCTCAAATCGCGGGCGATCGCTCCTCCCTTTACTCTAACAAACTTGAAGCGATTTCTGATCGACACGACGACCGGCCTATCACCTCCACGGGTTCAGGAAATGACCCTTGAGATTTGGAAATGTGGGGGTGGTCGGATAAATTAACTGAATGGACACCTGCTCAAATCTCTTTATTAAAATCTTCATGGCGTGCGTCTACTTTAAAAACCTATAAAACCGCATGGAAGCGGTGGTTAATTTGGGCTAAAAAACATAATGTTAGCCCAACGCATCCACGAGGTTCAGATATGGCTCAGTTTTTAGCTGATTTACATTTAATCTTTAAATTATCATACAATACTATTCTCCTACACAAGTCAGTAGTCTCTACTCTTTGCAACTCTGACTCGTCTGAACATTTAAGCAAGAACACTTTAGTAAAACATGTTTTGAAATCAATATCTATGAAAAAGCCTAGCACTCCAAAACCTCCTATCTGGAACATTAATATATTTACAAATTTTCTTTCTAGTTATTCCATTAACAACGATAATATTTTCTATACGGTGCGGCACACCGCAACCTTATTGGCACTATGTTCAGGACGCAGAATTCATGATCTGACTCTGTTATGTATAGGTATAGGCAGCAATCGGTGCATAATTAATGATAATTTTATAATTTTGTGGCCAAAATTCGGTTCCAAAACTGATTGCAGTAGCCACAGACAGTCAGGTTGGAAATTGCTGCGCAATGTTGAAAATCAGAACCTAGATCCTATTTACTGGATCAATCGTACAGTACAGGTGTTAAATGAAAGACGTGTTAGTTCTGGATCATCGAATTTATTTGTCAACCTACGTGGTTTACCGGTACCAGCCTCACGCACTGTAATAGCAGGATGGATAAAATCTCTCATGAAAGAAGCAGGAATCTCCGCTACACCCGGCAGCGTGAGGTCGGCTGTCGCATCTCGGAATTGGTTAGATAATTTCCCTCTCGACGATATTTTAGAGAGAGGAAACTGGAGGTCGTGTAAAACCTTTCAAAAATTCTATTGTCGTGAAGTAATTCCTTCAAATGTAAATAATAATCAGTCCATTACTTCTTTATTCAATGCAGTTAGTTGATGTCATATACCTATTATTGATTTGTTAAATGATTCGGTCAAAATGACCCGGTCATTCATGACCGACACACGTCAAATATATATAAATAATTATGATTTGTATATCAGTGATTAATATAGCTTACATAGTTGAGTTAATACATACTTAAGTTTTTTCTTTGTAAGGACCCTAAAGGTCATTTGCTTTTGATTAATTTATGAACAAGATTGTTCTTTAATTGTTCTCCTTTTGGTTCATTTATTATACGAGCCTTATCGCACACTACATGTACCTATTTTTATTTACATCCTTTAGCCTGTATATTTACTTACGATCACATTGGCATTACACCAGACGATAACAAACAGGTTTCATATAATAAGCTTCTAATAACGGTCAAGTGGTTTAATAGGCGCGTTTTACCTGAAATAAAACGCATATTAAACTACTTACCTTATTAGAAGCTTAGTTTTTATCCCTGCCTGGTGGATATTCGACCCAATGAAGAAACAACATGGCGAACGCGAAATCTCGCGCACCCCCCTCTATCGTCCGGTAACGATTGTGTGCGAGCGAAATGGCTAAACAAGAAGAAAAAGGAGAGAAAATAGGACGGGAAACGGTAGTGCCTATCTCATATAATAAGCTTCTAATAAGGTAAGTAGTTTAATATGCGTTTTATTTAAGGTAAAACGCGCCTATTTAATTTGATAAGGATTAATACCGTATCCGTATAAATTGCTTTCCAATTACCTCATCATATTACACCATGAAAATAGTATAGTAAGCTATCCATAAAAGATAGATATAGCCATCGCGGACTTTTCTTTAGTCCTATAAAAGAGACACAATTCCTCCATACAATATTTTGTTAAATCTCAAAAGGATTAGGCAGCATTTTCGATGAAAGCTCCCAACCGGCTTGATTTTTTTCCGACTTCTTCAACAATAATCGTCATATTTCAACAAATTTCCTCTTGAATCACTCTGTCCATTGATGTCGGGGGGATCGGGGGACTTTATAACTTATAGTGATAATAATAATACCTGGGACATCCCACACAGCGCTACCTAGTCCCAAACTAAGCAAAGCTTGTGTTATGGGTGTGGGTTAAGATATGTTTTAAAGTTTAATAAAACAAAAATATTAGACAATATTATACTGTGCCACAGTTATCGTATGAGGAGTTTTGCAATACGAAAGCATTTTGTTTGTGATAAGTGGCGATGGCGAAGCCGAGTACCCATTGAATGAGGTGACCTTTTCATTTCCCATTTCGTCAAATTCTACTATTTTTGATTCTGGACCGATTGTTTTCAAAATCAATTTCTAAGAGTCTACATGGTCTTTGATCACGAATCGCTGCGGTCAAAACTGAAAAACGTGTCTGCCATTTTGAATTTCTTTCTTGCTGGGCCTAACACTAAGTACTATAATAAAGTCTGTTTATAGATTAAAATTTTATTATTATTTGGTCCATGTTACAGAAAAAAAAAACAAGTCTGTATGCATTATTACAACAATGATTAATACTGTTTCCAATACAGTCGCTATTAGTACCGTCTTTATGACATCGAAACTTGTACCGTAATGTTGTATTTTACAGTACTAAGTCTTTTTACTTTACACCAATCACAAACGAGCATTCTGTAAGCACCGCATGCGTAAACCGCGAAAAGCAACCCGCTCGCGCCCTTAGCTCCCACCATCGTTTATTTCTATAAATAGAGGAACCGCGCGAACACCTAACTTGCCCTTCAAATTTAACGATCATTCAGACCACCTTCTAAAAACATTATAGTTTAAAAATACTAAAAAACTTGCGCTTTAATACCAAATCGATCTGTAAAGAAGAAAATAACTTTTAGAATAAGAATAAAGTGTTTAATGAGGAAAAATAATGTTATTGTGAAAAAGCGTGGGGTGCCCGATATCAGCTGTTTTAAATATTCCATTGCACTCCACGATTTTTCACATTAACATAAATTTTCTTATTAATCACTTTATTTATTTATTGTTGTTTATTCTTATGCTAAAAGTTATTTTCTTTATTATAGTTCGATTGTCTATCAAAGTCTATTTATTTCTTTTTTTAAATAATATTTTTTTTCTTTTTTTAGTCTTAATATTTTTTTAACTACATTCCATCATTTACAAACATAAAGGTGGAACTCACAATTACCTATAAAATGATGAAATGATACAAACCGATACAAAGCTTCATATTGGTGCGAACCTAACCACTGACGAGTTCCCTCGTAAACAAACTATCCTGTTGCATCATCAGTTCATGGTGAAAGTCATGGTTAACTATTAGAATCCAACCTATATACAAAGTTTGTATTCGTTCTATTAACCGTTGAGGAGTTTCCTCGTGAGGAAACAATCCTGGCTGCAGCATCAGGTTGTATTTATTCATTTTAGTGTATTGTCATCGAAGTTACATAGGCAGGTACGTATTTTGAATTTCAGCCCAATATCTTTAGTAGAAGTGGGTAGTAATCGCGTTTAAAGATTCCATTACATACAAAAAAACATACAGGTGTAACTTACAAAAGCATATTAAAATTAATATGAGCAGCGATTTTTTTTTGCGTTTTTTTTTTAAATATATTTTATCCTAAATTTCCTTACCTACTTCGCAGTTGCCCCATTTGGAAATTTCTAAATGAGATGTTACCATTGACAACGCCTTAAAATTACCAATTGTGGTCATTAATAACATAACTTTCAGCGAGCAAGTTTGGACCCAAGCCTCTTTACCAATGAGATACGGCGGCTTGGGAACCCGCAAAATTTTAAGTGTATCTTTACCGGCTTTCCTATCTTCGATCCATAGTACTTCTGACCTCGCAGGTAAAATTCTTGAAGCCTTTGTGGCAATAAACTGCAAAATAGCGTATTTGGATGAAGCTCCAAATACGGCCGAGTGCGCACGTGAATTAAGCGCCCTTTAAGCGTCCTTTACATTATACAACTGTCGTACCGATCTATACAACTGTTGTATGAATCGGTCAACCGTTGTATAAAGGCTTGTCGTATGCGACCTGTCGATGGTCGTACAAATCGCACGGTCGGATCTAGACTACTTCCAACTTGTGCGACTCATGCGACGTTTGTACAATGTAATGCAAATGCACATTCATACGACTTGTCATTTAGCTTCAAATTTGGGCAAGGTTGGTTGTGTACTACAAAGTGGTAAACGAAAATAAAAGTTTCAAAAAGGAAAGAATGATTATAATACTAATATTGAAAAGAAAGTTGGCGAGTACGATAATGTGATTTATTACGATTTTTACTTATTACAAAAATATAAAGAGACTTGAAAATAAAATAAATTACGAAAAACTTGTATTATTGATAAAAATGTCTAAAAATTTCAAATCTGCATAAGTTCGTCCAATAGTCAAGTATCGTAAGGTGACGACTAATCTCTCTTCAGCAGGGAAAGCGTCACGTAAAAATGTATTTTTCCTTCCATTATGTCTTTCACTAAATTCAATAAATGGTAAAAAGTCTCGTTAATCATACGGAGGTAAGTAATTTTTAAAATAATCAGGGCTGTATATTCTAAGTCTCGCAATAAGCCAATGTGAGAAAATGTTTTTCTGTTCATTAGCCAATTCTTCACCCATTGGGATATGTTTTTTCTATTTTTTTTACACAATAAGTAGGTACATACAACCAACTGCCGTAATTGCAGCACGATTTCTGTGATGCATTCCGAGGCCATATATAGAATGAGTCACTTTCGTCGTATTTGTTTGTACAACGTATCGTATAAATGTAAAAGCACATTCGACGGTCGCAAACAACTTGTGCGACCGTCGTACGCACGACGGTGGTATACCCGACCTCTGCTTCATCTCCTCCGTGCTTTTATGTCATGCTACCTACTGCGACGCTTGATAATTTCACACATCAAATAAAATTCAGAAAAACGATTATTCAGCAGCTTTTCATGGTGAAGATTCAGTTTGGTTGAGGATTTAACAGCTTTTAGATTTAATTTGTTTGTGGAATCTAAATAAAGTAAATAATAATCAAATAAATGTAATTAGTCATAAAGTTTGTATTTATTGCTTATCAAAAATTTAATAATCAGTTTTCTTTAATATAAAACAGTGTTATATCTAAAACAGAATATTTTTATAAAGAATGTGTAATAGTACTCAACAAACATTATTACAGTCATAGGTGTTTGTATTTGTAAGTAGTTTAGTGCGATGGTCAAGTCAGTCTATTTTATTTAAACACTAGCGACCCATCGCGGTTTCGCACGGGTAACAGAGCATCAAGCCGTAGTGTTTTTTTTCTGTATAGGGTCTTATCAGCTTATTGCGTCGAACATGTGGATTGGATTCAATTAGATCCAAATGTAATGTACGTTTATCCTACTTAGAGTATTTTTAATGTATTTTATTTTCAATCCTACAAATATTTGAAAAAGTAATGAATAAATACATAAAAACAAAGAACAATATTTCTTTGTATACATCATTGATAACTTCAGTCCAACCATACGTGTTGCATCGTCTGGCATGGACGGCCGGTGCAGTGCCCAGCTGCTTGTCGCGCGATATTTATATTTCCCAGTAGCTCCTAAGAATTTAAATTGTATAGTGTAAAAGGCAATCATAATGAGCATGAAATGCTGAAGGTGAATAACGTATTTAATTTGATAAGGATTTATGTTTTAAATAATTAACTAATTATAAAATTATAATAAAATTAAAATCTAATTAAAAACTACGGAAGCAATCTATAAATATAAAGTCTATATATACAATTTTAAAAGCTAAAAATAACCTGTCCCTGGCGAACCCGATGCAAAGGTACCCATATCGCTCGCGGCATTACCGCGCTGGATCGCTATGGCGAGCCTCTGCATCAGAAATGACTCCGAGCGGGGACCACAGCCCCTCTCCTTAAGTCGCCGACCGATGCTCCTAATCAAATTTCTGGCCTCGAGGCTTCAACAGCCCGTGGTCTCAACAGCAAAAGGAACAAAGATATAGGATTTTTCCAAGTTTCTGTATTTATTGTGTTTTAGACAGGCCGCGGACTCAGCGGCCGCCCCTGCCACACGCATTGTTGAGTTGAGGTGGGGAGAGCGAAAGTGCTGACGCAAGTTACGTCCCATAATAAGCACCTCCCTTTTTCCCAAGGCACCAGGGTCAACCCATCAGGCCTCTTTCCGTCCGTGCGACTAAGACCCCGTGGTTCAGTAACACAGGGCACATGGGCCGAAATGAGGGCACGACGAATGATATATCATTAAGTGTGTGGTGACGTGGAAACCTGCCCGAGCATCTATTACAGCTCAAGGCGTGATGACCGTTGCCTTCCACCATGGCACCACACGAGCACTGGTGAGGTTCACACACCTTACTAATATTAAGCATTGAAGTGTTAACTATTGTTAAAATCAAGCGTTGCCCCCCTGCCAGCTAATCGCGTGTTTTTGGATACCTATGCGAAAAATTCACGGCAATAGTATATATAACTAAGTTCAAAGGAATAATATAACAGCTAAATAGGTTTAACAAGTTAACAAGTAATAGTCGATTGACTTATAAAGTAAATAGGTACCTATTATTCATAAAATCAAACAATCAGCACCCTTCTAAATCCGCATATTGTGACGCGCAATTACGAAACCCTACACCCCCTACACTGCGAGTGGCCCAACACGCAGTTATATATTAATGACATTTATTATTATTTAGTCTTATTTAGTATATATTATTATAATACAATAATTATTTAGTCATTATATTGTAAGTCAATGAATTTAAGCATTGTTTTATAAAAGAGCCTGAATAAAAGAAATCTACTAAATCCGTATAAATACTTAAAAGCTGGTTACCTTAAAATAATTATCTTGCGTGTGTAGCGTCATCTATATAAAGATAATAAAACTATGGTGTCTAGTGCTGGTACCTGTATTGGGGACTTTGAAACAGAATTATAATGCTATTAAATTGAAAAATAACTGGATTATAAGCAAATTAAATGATCTTGATGTCTTCTTAAGGTTGCACACTTATTGGAAACTAATTACCTGATATTTCTAAGATTGTCATGCCTGAACTTGATCAAACTAGTGCTTTGCACCGGAGCGAATTTTTGCCTCCGGAGATTTTTTAGGTTTTTTTTTTCATTAATTACCGGTGATTCACCGGTAATTCACCGGAGATTCATAATTTCTTAAAAAACGTTAATACTTGGTTATAATCTAATGAAAACGAAATATTTTTTTTATGTTTTAATCATAAGTAGGTAAGTACAAAATTTTAAATAATCAATAAATTATAATTATATAGGTACAATTTTGCGAATGTAGAGTTAAATGTTAAATGTGTATTATAATAAAATACTTGCCATATTAAAGAAAATAAAAAAATAAAAAAATGAATAGTTATTTCAGGAGGACCATCAACATTTTTTTTGCGTATTTTTTTTTTGTTTACTTGTAAAAATATTGTATGAAAGAAAATTGTTTATAATTTATTTTTTTACGATTTTCCCTTAATTTCTTTTTTTTTTAACAAACAACGGTGTATTTGTTTCTGGGCCAAACTATTTGAAATATATAGCTTTTTAGCAAATTTAATCTAGTTCATACATTAAAATGCAGAAAATAGGTTAAGAAGCACGCACGTGCCCCTTTGGGGCCCCACATGAAAAATTGCTTGCTATTCCGCGGCTTTTCACTTTTTCGCTTTGCTACTTCCGGGGAATAACCACTTATTTTAATTAAGGAAAACAAGCATTCTCACGGCATCACTATGCAAAGAATTTCTCCTATCGCATAGTATATAACTCGCTGCCGAAAACACGCGTTCCGACCGGACATATGTTCCTGAAATCGACAAATTTTTTCGCTATCCTGTCTATGGGAGCGAGGTGTTTGTTTTCTTCCCAGTAATTATCACATGGAAATTTCCACCATATTCTTGTAAACTTCTTGTTCATTTGTCGCAAATGGGGCTTGACAGGAATGGATATGGTGATATAAGGACATAAGGTATATTGATAATTATTGAAACCTGAAAGGTTCTTATTATAAACTAATTATAGTTTAATATAATAAAACCATTTATATTACTAATAGAACCATTATATTCAGACACCATAATGGAATAGAAACAAAAAACAAAAGTGACAACCATATGACAAGTGTCAAACTCAAAATATATTCTTCATCCCCTCTCAATTCTGATTCAGTTAGAAACAGGAATTGTACTTAATATTATTAGTAAAAACAAACAAACTAAACTTCAACAGCTCTCTAGTTAGAATAAAATTAATAACAAAATTTGGATAAATAATATACAAAGAAATTAAATACAAAAGCAAAATTTTAGACATAAAATAATTCATGAAACCAAATTTAATTTATTTACAAAGTAACAATGTTTTGGCTTTGCTAGTGCTTTTGTTAACACATCTGCAATGTTTTCATTTGTGGCCACATATTTAATAGATATCAACTTTTTACTAATTAAGTCCTTTATAAAATGATATTTAATATCAATATGTTTTGACCGCTTACTATTTTCATTTGATTCTATCATTTTCATAGCACTTTGATTGTCAATATATAGTATGCAATCACATTCAGATCTAAAATCTTTTAATAAACCTCTTACATAAAGTATCTCTGTAGAGTTAAGAGCAGCAGCTATATATTCAGCTTCGGCAGTAGATAAAGCGACAACATTTTGTTTCTTTGAATACCAAGAAATTAAGTTATTCCGATAGAACACTACCGAACCACTAACGCTTTTCCTGTCACGTTTATCACCAGCCCAATTTGCATCACTATACGCAACTAAACTACTACTAGAGTGCTTTCTGTATACCAAAGCCTTTGACTTTGTTTGTTTTAAATAACGCAAAACTCGCTTTGCAGCTTTCCAAAGTGATATAGTAGGCTTATCCAAAAAACTGCTTAAGTAAGAAACGGCAAAACTAATATCAGGTCTACTTGAAGTAGACAAGTATAAAAGACATCCAATTAACTCGCGATAAGGTTTTTCAAAATTTAAAGTTTCATCTGCTTCATAAGAGAAATTTACTTCCATCGGAGTATCTGCACCCTTACAATCAGTCATATTAAACTTTTCTAGCATTCTGTCTATGGCACTCTCTTATTTTATTGCAATAGAATCAAATGATCTTGTTATTTCAAGTCCTAAATAAATTCGTAACTCACCTAAGTCTTTAACATTAAATTCAAGTTTCAAGAAATTAAATACTTTATCTAAATTGGTTTTACTCTGTGACATCAAAATTATATCATCCACATATACTAGTAAAAATGTATCTTCAGAAATATATAAGCAAAAGTCATGTTTTGATTGAACGAAACCTTTACCAACCAAGAATTCATGTAACCTTTCGTTCCAGCACCTTGGTGCTTGACGTAAACCGTACAGCGACCGATTTAATTTGAACACAATGTTTTTCTCAGCAGTCACTCCTAAAGGCGGTTTTAAATAAACGTCTTCTTTTAGAAAGCCATTTAAAAAGGCTGTTGGAACGTCGAGCTGTCTTATATACATATTGTCTTTTTGAATGGCTTGACTAAGCATCATTCTGATGGTGGGCATCCTTGCGACCGGAGAATATACATTAAACAATGTCTCTTCCTGAAAACCTTTCGCCACAAGTCTAGCTTTTTTAGTTCCATCCTTTTTTGTCGTAAACACCCATTTAGTATCTATTGCTTTCTTACCTTGAGGTAGCACTGCCACTTTCCATGTTTCTAAATTTTTCAAGGAAGTCAATTCTTTGCTTATTGCTTCTTCCCATCCGTTTCCTCTTTCAATTGCTTCTTTGTAACTAACTGGATCCCCAACACATAAACAATAAGCCATGTGAATCTCATAGTCGAGTAGTTTTTTTTTAGGGGGTTTAATTATTCTTCCACTTCTAGTCTGAACATAATTTACTTCAGGATTTTTCTGGCAGTCTTCAAAATTCTCCTCATCATTTTCATTTTCTGTGCTCTCAGTTCGTATTACATCCTCATTTTGCATTGGATCTCCTTGTCTATTAAAACCTTCTTGGTTGACCTCAATCCATCCACTTGTAGCCGTGTTCGGTGATTTATCTTGATTATAGACAAAGTCCGTTTCATCAAACCGTACATCACGTGATTCTATCAATTTATTTTCTTTAGGATCCCATAAGCGATATCCTGTTCTAGCATATCCCACCATTCTCGTTTCCTTTGCTCTAGCTGATAATTTGTCAGCTTTTGGCAGTATGTATGCCCATGATTTTGCTCCGAAAACCCTTAATTTCTCTAAATCTCTTCTTCCGTATAATATTTCACATGGAGTGTTAAAATTTATTGCTTGTGATGGGCAACGATTCAATTGATATGCTGCACATTTGACAGCTTCACCCCACAAATATTTCGGCAAATTACTTTCTATCAATATTGTTCGTGCTTTATTATATAAGCTTCTATTCAATCGTTCAGCTACGCCATTGCTTGAAGGAGAATATGGCAAGGAATATTCTAAGCGTATACCCTTTTCGGCAGCAAATTGCTTTAATTTGTTACATGTGTACTCGGTCCCGTTGTCACATCTAACCCGTTTCACAGTCTTACCAAATTCGTTTTCATATCTACGTATGTACTGTATAATATTGTCGGTTGCTTCAGACTTCCTTTTTAATAAAAATACCACACAGAAATGAGAAAAATCATCTAAAACTGTTTGAAAATAAATTTCATCGCCTAAAGTTGGTATATTTGAAGGACCCGCTATATCACTGTGAATAAGCTCAAGTATATCGTATGATCTCGGTCTTTGCAAACGTTTAAAAGGAATTCTAGTCGCTTTACCTTTCATACAGGGCCCGCACACTGTATTGTTCAATGGTAAATTTAACCTACTTAAAGTTTTTGAACTAGTGTGACCAAGCCGTCTGTGCCAGAGAATACCTTTCTCCGAATTCATAGCTGCTTCTCCATACTCATCACACTTTAGTTTACCCTGTAATATATACAATTTTCCATTATTATATGCCCGAATAGTTGAACCATTAAAAAATATTATTTTTACAAAATCACGAGAAAATACAATTTTGTTATTTTCTTTCTCCAGAAATTTTCTTACAGACAGCAAATTAAATGCTATATTCTGTACAATCAAACCTTCTATAATAATCTGTAGGTTTTCACAAACAATTTTTAATTTACCTTTGCGATAAGCAATTAAACTATCACCATTTGCAGTATTTATATTTATCGGATGATCTAACTCTATAACATCAAACATGTATTTTTCATAATGATGACTCATAAAATTTTGAGATGCACCTGAATCTACTACAAAAAAGATATCATCTTCAAATGACTTACAAGTCAAATTATACTCTCCACAGTCAGTCACAGTTAATCCGGCAGTATCAGTAATGGTTTCTTCTTCATGACTAATGATAGCTTGATCTCTGCTTGGTGTTACGAACGCTGTTCCGCAGCGACGCTGTGGTCTTCTATGATTACTGAAAGGGCGTCTACTTGCTGTGGTACCACGAAAAACATTTTGTGAAGTAGAAGGTCTCTGGTCTGGCAAATTACGACAGTGATTTGCTTTGTGACCTAGTTGATGACACTTGTAACATTGTATATTAAACGCCGTTTCATTATTCATCGGATGCATTATCACTTCACTCCTCATACTATCTGTTAACCTTATTTCTGCATCTAACAGAGTAGCTTTAGTTTTCTCTAGTGTAATATTCTCAGGACTCATTGCTTCAATAGCGGATAACACGTTATTGTACTTAACTGGCATACACAACAGCAAATGAATAACTTTGTCTGCCTCTTCCATTTTTGTCAAAGAAATCACATCAATATCGTTGATCAGTTTGTCAAATTTAAAGAAAAATTCTTGTAAGCTGTCATCTTCATCACATTTGAGGTAAATTAACTTCTTTTTCAAATTATATTTATTCATGACACTTTTTCTTTTGAATACATTCTCCAATGACACTATCATCTCGTGAGCTGTCCCTTTGTTTTTAACTACGTCTAAAAATTTATCTCCTATGCACTGGACTACTAATGACCGGGCTTTTATATCTGATTTCTTTTGATTTTCGTCTATTAATTGTACGTTGTTCAACATATCTTTAAGCCCTTTTTCTTCTAAAAGAAGTTCCACTCTGAATTTCCAATTTCCGAAATTTTGTCCATCTTCTAATTTTGGAATTACATCGGACATTTTCGATGCTGCCATTTTCTTCAAAAATATATTATTATTTTTGTGTTCAAATCAATCTGGGCCCATAACCTATTGAAACCTGAAAGGTTCTTATTATAAACTAATTATAGTTTAATATAATAAAACCATTTATATTACTAATAGAACCATTATATTCAGACACCATAATGGAATAGAAACAAAAAACAAAAGTGACAACCATATGACAAGTGTCAAACTCAAAATATATTCTTCAATAATTGATGTTAATTGAACATGACATTGGCTTAATAATGCAGACTTAACTACAACTATTCCAATGCGGTTGTTCAATTGTCAACAGCCCCGCGAGTAGCAACCGTCCATTTTTGGGCCTCGGCGTTTTGGCCCGGAAAAGCAAGCGTCCCTATTTGGGACGATTCCTAATACATTTTAAGGGTGCTTGCGCTTCAAGCATTTTGAAATGCCAATGTCATTGTAGATGTTACAGAATGGTTTTAGTAGAAGGTATGATAAAATATTAGCCATATAAAAGAAAAAAAAATGTAAAAAATTAATAGTTATTTCAGGAGGATCGTCGACATTTTTTTTTAATTGCTTTTTATGCTTTTTTTTCTTGTAAAAAATTGTGTGAATATTTTCTATTGTTTTCTGTTTTATGTTTTTGAATGTAAAAACATAGCTAATACTACAAATATAACATAATTCTGACAGTAAAATTGTTTAGCTTTTTTTTTTTTTGCGTTTTTCGCCTATTTTTTTTAACAAACAGCGGCGTATTAGTTTCTGGGCCAAACGATTTGAAATATAGATAATTTTTTAGCAAATTTAATCTAGTTTTCAGCAATATATAACACTTAACGTTTCATACATTAAAATGCAGAAAATAGGTTAAGAAGCACGCGCATGCCCCTTTGGGGCCCCACACGAACATCGCTTGCTATTCCGCGGGCGGTTCGCTGTTTCGCCTTGCTACTTTCGGGGTTCAAAAAAAACCACATTTTTAAAAATTAATACAATGAAATAAGTTTTTATTTCGAACTATACTTTCGATAGAAAACATAAAAATTATATGTTATAAAAAATGATCTTACCTAATTGCAGTATTACCATAAAGGTATATATACTAGCGTAAGAGAGGAACACAGTGTGCGAATGACATCCAGCTCTTTGCGGAAATCCTACATGCGAGAAAGAAATGCAAGAAAATCTGACATAAAACCTCTTTGAACACATTTAGTCTTCTTTACTCACTTGTCAAAATAAGGTCCAGCTTTGTTTTCTATTTTGTGTTTTAATCGTTTTGAATTCTACAAAAATTAATTCTTGTGATAAAAATGGTGTAGTGTTCAGTTTTAAATTGCACTGTAACATATGTTAATAATCCAAATAAAGAGACATTTCACCGGTAAGTACTGCCAATAACATATTGTTATCTTAATGCTTATTTTTATAAAAAGCGATCCTAAATTTACTTGGTTATACCTCAGTAGTATACGGTAAATACTTTATTTTGTAAATAATTTGTTATTTTAAACAATTATGTGTACGATACAAAAATATTGTGTAAAATTACAATGTAACAATTAAGCATAGGGATTGCACAAAATCTATCGATATGTCGATATTTTCAAATATAAATATTTTGTAAATTTGATATTACCTAATTGCACCTGTTCCACTGGAATGATGTCGTTAACTGTTTTTAAACATATTGTGAGGTTTATTTCGCCTGGCAGCACATTGTAAGAGAAAGTATGACATCTATACATATATACCACACACAGGATATATATGTAAATACAAGACTTTTTCAAATGAAAATATAAGATATATACACAATTAATTTTAATCGTCATTTATTTATGATTTAAAATCTGATGCTCTATTTAATTTTAATCGTTATTTATTTATGATTTAAAGTCTGACGTTCTATCTGTTCTCTGATTATGAACGTCGTAAATAATTTAACTTTGAATGACAAAACTACTGTATACAATAGTTTAACCTCATTTTCCTCCAAGAAACTGCGGTGTTAAAAAATGCTTCATGATAATGATGACTATTTCATAATATCCAGGTTTCCTGTAAACACGGTTAGCATAGAACAATGGAAAAAAATGTTAAATAGAACAGGTGGGACTCCTCGAAAACATTCTTTGGTTTGCATTAGACATTTTACGGATAACTGTTTTGTCTAACTAAATCACCGACGACTTTTGAAGAAAGGATCTATACCTACTGAATTTGTGCTGTTAGGGGTTTCTTTTTTTTTCATATGTGCTTACTAAGTATATTAAGTAATATACTAATAATACTTAATATCTAAAGTCAGAGCATTTATGCCAACTGTAATTTCTGTACAGGTCAATCTGAAGACCAAGCGATCGGTGTCAGCGTACGTTTACCGGGATATATCACCAGGACCTTCAACTTTAGAGCCTAAACCTTTATTTCAGCACTAATATAAAATGGATTTGAAGAAAAGTCCATCACAGTGAAAATATCAAATTATCACTTTGTCTTTTACAAAAACTTGTTCCTTTATATTCAAATAAAACTTAATTACCTATTACACAAAGAAACAAAAGATATTATAGACTAGTCCAAGGCATCCAAGGCATAATTTGTGGTGTAGTGAGACGACGCGACACTCAATCGAGTAGACAATGTGACGTCATGGGCAGTAAGAATCCACCAGTCAAACCGCACGAAAATACATAATAATAATAACGTGCACATTACAACGTCGTGGCCCCAAACTAAGCATTAGCTTGTGTTTTGCGTACCAAGCGAAGACATCACATACATATAACAACCAAGACCCGGTACCAGTATCGATATTCATCATATAAATACTGACCCGACCTGGGATTCGAACCCGGGACCTCCAGCTTCGTAGGCAGGGTCGCTACCCACTAGGCTAAGCGGTCGTCAAATTAATAAATATCAATAATTTATTTCTCAGTCATTTATTGACGAATTTAAAAAAAAACTTTCACTGTTTTATTAGTTTTGGTTTATCTTTCAATTCTATCGAGTTAAATTGTATATTTTGAACATCATGAACTTCTCTATTGTAAATGTTTTTGTTTTGTACATTCTCATTTTTTTGTTTACAAAAAGTTAAAATTTTGTTGTTATGCGTTGCAACGTGACGTATTGTAATTAAAAATAAAAATCGTTTATTTATATTGTTTTATTTATTACTTGGCTTGTATTCAACTAAATATTAACATTTCCATAATGATGTTAACGCTTTCTTTACTTCTGCAAATTTTTTATTATCAACTGTTAACAAAAAAAAATATTTATTGGAGTAAAGGAAATGGCATTTGAATTGACTGATTGATGATTTGTCATTTTAAAAAACTAAAAGTTAGGAAAAGTAACTCAAAAAAAAAAGTATGTAGTATAGCAGATTCAAAATAATAAATAGGATTGCCGATTTCGACTTATGATATCGCGGTAATTTCAACGACACATTATCATGAAAGTACTACGTGCTATCGATAATATAAAAAACACCCATGCACATCACTAAAACTGGCTCAACCACATGTGAAATTTGCACACATACTCATTTCCGTTTCGGTCATGCGATGTTTAGATGTCAGTTGGTCTCCTACGCTAGTATATATATGTCTATGAGTATTACTGGGTTATTTGGAATAAAAACCGGTGAATTACCGATTTCAACGTTCACCGGTTTTTCTCCGGTAATCTGTAAACCGGAGCAAAGCACTAGATCAATCAAACCACTCAAATCAATTTAAATCTGTGATTTAAATTGACTCAAATATAAAATCAAATCCACATTATATCTATGCATCAAATCATAAGAAAATATTGTGATGCTCTGTGTTAATAACTGTATTGTATTAATAATATGGAAAGTGGAAATTAAAAGGTATTGAATGTTCTTTAGTTACCTATGCACAAAATAGAAAAAGAGATGACTGAAAGTGAAACAAAAATGGATTACGAGGTTCTTAAAGATAATTTGGACTCACTGTCCGAGTTTATTCTTGACGAAGAGAAAATAGTAACGTATTCATATTTGAGTAAAAAATTGTGCATCCATGTCAACGAAAGTAAATTTCTCCTTAGAGTATTTCTTGAAAACATTCGAAAAAGTAACCCTGGTTTAACTTTAAATGTGAATTATATTATATGTGGCATTGGCGCTAATAACAGAGCATGTGTATGTGTGGTACCTGAAAAAGATATCGAACAAATGCGAAGATCTTTCACTACAGTAAATTTTGTACATATATACAGTATTAGTAAAAGTCTTGTAGATGATGCAGCTTTATCAGCAACAAAAAATTTTGAAGATATAAATATGCTTATTGGGTTTATTAATAATAATTCCTGTGCTAAATATTCAGCGAAAGAAATGAGAGACATTAAACAAAACAGTCAAGATTTAGAGAAAATTATAAAACAAAATTCTAAAATTGACAGTGAGTATCACATCAAAAAAGTGCCATCAAACAAAATTTCTAATATATTAGCATTAGAGAAACCTAATGAAGATGAAAATGTGAATAGGGATCTTAATAATGTTCCAGAAAAAACTATTAAGCATGAGAATTCAAACAAAACCACAAAAGAAGAATCATCGCCTAAAAACTGTATACTGTCTACTAAAAGTAGTGTCAGGAGTCAGAAAGGTATAGCCAATTACTTCAATAAGCAGAATGGATTAGCAACAAAAGAAACGCTAGCAGTGAAATCAGATATGAATATTAATAAAATAAAAATAGAGCAACCCTGTGGTAATAGTGACAAGCAGAAGGTATCAAACAAAAATGTATTGTTAGCATCTGATAATATGAAAAATACTAATCTTGCGGTCAAGTCTCTGCAAACAAGTAGTATAAAAAATAATGCCAGGGTAGATAATAAGCGGAAAAGAATATTAAAAGTGTCTGATAGTGAGAGTGAAGAAGAAGAGTTGAAACAGGCCACAAATGGTAAAGAGTCTGTTGATTCTGATGATGAAATACCACCCACGCCTGCAAATAAAATCATTAAAATTACAACAGGTATAAAAAATTCTAAGAAAAGAAAAATTGTTGATAAAACCTATACAGATGAAGATGGTTACATTTTGACAAAAAAAGAAGAAGTGTATGAAAGTGGTTCTGATAGTGAAAATAGTCACGAAGCAAAGGAAATTACTGTCCAAAATAATGTTTCAAAGAATGATTCATCAACAATCAAGATAGAAAAAGAAGTAACTAAAAATAATCGTAGTAAATCTAAGAAGAAACTTTCTTCTCCACAAAAAGGGAAACAAGCAACTTTAATGAATTTCTTTAAAAAAAAACCTTAATATTCATTTAAAAAAACTTAAATGTATATATAAAACTTGAATTTAAATTATAAGAATGTTTATTATCTTCTTCAGTGTATGGTCAATTTGAATTTTTAAAGGGCCAATATACAAGGTGTTGCAAAACTACCCATAAAGCCAAAAGGAGGTTAAATGGGGCCTTATAACGAGTCCATTCACAATATTTAAGAAAAGTAGTAACACTGTATAACATACCCCAAAAAATTATTATTTTCACTGATGTACAAATCCTATTTTAGTAAAATTAAAGAGTAAACTATGCAGAATGTACCTACATTTCTACCTAATGTGCGGAATGACAAAAATTTTAAAAGACCCAACCTAACGAAACAACCTAAACGAACACTTTTTCATAATAAACGTCAAATTTACAGAAACGGCTCAAAGTGCGCTCCGCCTTGCTCAATACACAACCTCCCTTGTCGGGATATGGCTTGTGTGGCATATTGCACCATCGTCATTGTTATTGATGTGAAAACCGATCTAACACGCAGTTCCATCTTGGCAACTTACTGTTGGGCAATCGGAGAAATACACTGTCCTTCACATAATTCCACAAAAAGAAGTCCAAGGGTGTGAGGTCCGGAGAACGAGCAGGCCATAGCACCATATCGTAATATTCCGAGTTAGAAAGCATCATTATTTTGCAAAAAATGTTGGAAAAAGACTTCGAAACAGTTGTAGGATATCGAATAGATTTTAAATTGAAAACATTTCTTTTCAAACTTGACAGTTTTTGAAGCCAGTACTTGAGTATAACAACATCCTTGTATTGAGGAAACATTTATGAATGAAAAATAGAAAATCTAGTAGACAATTATTAGGTAAAATAGGTATGTTGGCCTTTCTGTTAAATAATCTGGTTCCCTGACATGACAGCTTACCAGGATTGACAAAATTTTTGGCTTTGATAATTAATTATATTTTTTACGGGGTATTTTGTAACACATTGTATGTAAATGTTTATCTAATTGGTTCATATATTCTGTCACTACTTTAAACATATCAAAAAAATAAGACTTTAGACAATAGATTGATTTATTTAACAAAATTAGAAAGTGTAATAGACAATCAAATTATCATTTTAATACTTAGTGACTGTCTGACCAATTATCTTTAGAAATATGAGTGATTTTGTGTGGCTTTGAGCATACCTTTTCCTCTAGCTCCTGCCATATTTTATAATCCAGAGAATTTAGATTGGGGCTAGAAGAGGGCCTGTCTTCACGGCTTATAAAGTCAATTCTGTTTGTAGCCCTGAATCACTTGAGTCAGCTTAGCCTTAGGCTAGTGCAGAGTTTTGCAGGAAAGTGAATTTTTGCCCCATAGTGTTTGAGACAGGGCATTTTATACCATTCGATTCAATCTGTTAGTACACTTTTGTGCTGGTTTTGACACCTTTTCCACAAGAAAATATCTGTGTGGACCCCAAATAGGATACCCCCAACTAAATGATCCCTACAGATGAATGATGGCCTCTCTGAACTACAAGAACAGCTTAGGCAGCTTTAGCAGAACTTGACGCATAAACTATTATTTTGTTTATTAACTTCCTTGATGTCAAAAACTTTTTCATTCGAAAACAATAGCAATGTTTTGTTTGGCCATGCTTTTTGAGTAGCCTATGACATTTTTCAACTCTGGCCATGCAAAAACGTGCATTGAGTGGCCGGTTTTACTCCTGTAAGCCTATAGTCTAAAGCCTTCATTAATTATCTTTCTGATGGAGCTCCTACTTATACCCATCTGTAAGGACATCAACTTATGCTTCAGGAAGTGGTTTGTTTGTATTCGGGCCTTGATTGCTTTGATGGTCGCTAGAGTTCTTACTGAGCGACATCAGCCGGTCCTTTTTCGATCATTAACACTATACACTTTATCGTACCTTTTGATAGTTAACGGTACACAAATCTTTTGCATATTTTGACAGTATGTAGCAAATTGAAGATCTTATTAGCTGTGTCGTACCAATGCGAATGAATTACTGCCACCTTTGTGTGTTAAGCAACCACTCCATATTTATCAACAGTGAAAACAGGACCAAATAAAAAATTTAATTAGTGCAACACCATGCTTTACCTATTTTTTTTTAGATCAGTTGTTTCAAATTTAAATTTTCCAGTCAGTGACAGTATATATGAACCGTCTAAGTACAATGTATCACTGAGAAATTCATCATAATTCTCGATACTTTAGCTTTATTAAAATTGTTTAAATACCTAAAAAAATATAAAACATTGTGTGTATATCAGGTTTATCACTCTTAAACTATTACAAGGAAATAAGATAGTGTTTATTTGATAGGCTACTATGTCCCCAGATTTTTTTTTTTATTTATAGAATTGAAAAATCTTGCAGATATTAAGGAGACAAAACAAGTATTTTATTATGACTTTAAAATTGTTATATTATGTTCTATGGAATACTTTGCATACATTTGTGTTTATTTTTTATTATATCTTTCTGGTATCATGTTATGATGAAATCTTTATTTTGTATACTATAATTTTTAACATCTCTGTTGGCCAGTTATTAATGGGATCTTAAACTCTTGGATTGTAAGTTTAACGAGGACTTTATAAAGCAGTGACCTGATTCTGTTTTCTTTAATATGTCTATGTTGCATAAAATTTTGCTTGCGTTAGCTATTTAGTATTATTGAGGTATGTTTAAGTTGATTTTTTTACAATAATAAAAATAAATTTAACAATAAATTCAGATGTATCTACTATGTTAACATTTAAGGCATGAACTACTTTTATTGAATAAAACAAGTTTGGTGAATTTATTTATTTAATTTTACATCTAATAACAGCTTATCTCTTGGCACCAATGGCAACCACCCAGTCAGGGCACACTTGAACATCAACAAGGTATGAACATTTGGTGTTGTAGACTGAAGATACCATATCTTGACTTGACACTGGCCTGTAAAAATATTTATAATTTAGCAAAATTAAGAGAAACAATTTTATAGCAGCATATTATAGTAAGCGGCACGAGTTTTAAGCGCTGGCTCTCAAACAGTGGTTTTTTTAGGCTGTTTGGCTGTATGAAGTGAGATCATGATCATGGATAGCATAATCGGTATAATTCTTACGCCCATTACACTTCCTACTATGAAACATTCAATAATTTACTCCGCATAGGTCAACTTTGATTATGTACACTAATATATAACGCTCAACTTTGAACTCGACACTTGAAATGGTAGACTGTTGTGAAAATAGTATGAAATCCTGAAAAGTTTTGTTTATTAGGAACCCTTTGTTATACATAAATGAATACAAATAGCCTTTAATTCGAAAATCAGAGTTACTTAAAAATATTAAATTCATATACTTAATGTCCGTGTGCATCTTGGCAAAGACCTCTAATTAATAGCGTCACAGTAGGAAAAATAGGTAGCAGCGGGGCGAGAGCGACTACGTACTTGCGCAAAACCGCTTCAAAGGGAACAAATGTTTGGCACGATCCGTGATGAGAATAATAAAGGGTAACTTATAGATGACGATTTCTCATGTTAAAATAATTTTGATAACGTCTTACTTATTTTTAGTTTGGTTGTCCCAAATCCTAACTGTTGCATCCATTGCCGCTGAGCATAATAAAGAGTTATCTAGTGGTGACATGTTAGGGTCATGTACTATTCTGTTGGTCAGGCTGCTCTTGCCCAAAGCCGACCAGTCCAATGCCGTCACTTTGCCATGATGGCCGCGGTATTCATGAATACAAGTACATGCAGCGAGATCCCACACTTTGATCTTCTTATCGTCACCTAAACATGAACGTTACATATTTTACATATTGCTAAGTGCCGTCGCCTTCTCTACACAGAACTAACATAACCGAGTATCAAAGAAACTGCACGTACACTAGAAAACTACTGTCTATTATTATTTAAATTTATAAAATTTTCCTTTTTCTATGTTCAGTAACAAAGGAAATATTGAATAGTATAAATTTAAAATAGCATCATTAACATATCGAAACGATCATTTCGTAAATATTAGGGTTGAAGTATGAAATTGCTGTTTGATACAGAAAAAAAATTAAACCATAAATTAACAGGGAAAAAAGTATGTATTTGTGAATGCCTTTGTGATAGAAATCTGTCGAGCAGGACTCGTAAAGGCAATTGCTGCTACTTCTCAGAAACGAAATTTTGTCCTTGGTAAATTGCGAAAAAATGGTAATCGGAGTTCAAGTTTGGTCAGTACGGACGTTTTATAAGTGTAACTACTGTAGTATTGAAACGATATCTTGCACAGCACAGTATAAGATTTTGTGTTATTGTAGTGATAATATTGAAGATCGGTAGCCCAGTCTGGGCTATTAAATTTTAGTTTTGCTAATTTGGAATTGGTCTGTATTGTGAATATGCTAACTTTAAACCATGCTGCTAATTCCGCAATTGATTGATTCGGATCCCCGTCTATACACAGCCTTGCATTCCTTCATTGATGACTATGGTGTTAATTATCATTTGGTTCATTTTAAAGTCTAAACCACTGCAAAAGAATTAAACAAAAAACGCATGGTGCATTCATTAAATATGTTTCCTCTAAACACAGTATTGATGTTGCAAGGAATTATTGATTTGTCCATGTTTTAGTACAGATGCGATTGTATAAATAGTGTTGGAGCGATTATGAAATTGTCTAAATTATTTTGTGTGTAGAACACAGCGGCTTTTATTTGAAAAAAGTACAAATTAAAAACTTTCAGATTTTATTTTCATTCAGAATGGACCAGTACCTAAAACAGCTATTTCATAATTAAACTCCTATTATAAAGTCATTCTTCTGCGTACTACCGCGCCATTGATTTACTTTGTTCCACACAGCCGTCATCAAGTTAGTTCTATAGTAGGGAAGCGGGCGGTGGCGCTTCGTAATTCTATACAAAAATGAAAGACCAGGGTCACGTTAGCTCATAGTAAGTGGTTTCTCAATTAGTAGGTACAACTTGAATTAAACCACATGATGGTCAGTTAAATTGACTGTCTACATGGTGCAATGTAACTGGTTGGGGCTTCTGGTAAGCCGCTGACTCAGATTGTATGCGAATGTAGGCAGAGCCCAATAGTTTTTGTAATGCCAAATCCTGATCTATATAACATAGGCGATTTTATGACTAACTCAATACATACCACGCAAGAGATACGACGTCTAGAAAAATAAATGCTGTGTGTCAAACTGGTCTATATAATAAAGGCAATGTTATGACTTACTCAATACATGCCACGCAAGAAATACGATATCAAGAAAAATTAATGCTGTGTTAAAAAAAGGAAGACACTGTAGACCAGCCACAGATGAACTCAGGTTTCCACTTGCATTAGTTACTTTAGTTAATTTCACTTTATCTGTGATTAAATGATTTTATATACCAGCGCTAGCGAGATGAGCGCCCGAAGGTGAGAATGAAAGCGCACGCACGGCGCCGCGGTGTACGAGCAATACGCGCACGAGCCGCGCATCCCGAACTGCCCACAGCCGCACGCTGCGATCCCCGCCTCCGCCGCCAGTCGCCACGTATGACTCGTTTGGGTGGAACTTTACACACTACATACACAATAATAACATTTAGTACATTGTGTTTTATTGTACATTATACGTAATTTTAGGTTTATAAGATTTAATTGAAAAACAAATATGTTAGCCGACAGACATAGCGACAGCAAGATTGGTGTATTTCAATTACTTCCACAGTATTATGTTATATGGTGTTTTGTTGTGGGGTAGTGCTGTTGATGTTAATAATATTTTTGTCTTGTAGAAGAGGGTTGTACGCGATATACATAAAATGGCACATAGAGATTCACTTAGAAATAAATTCAAAGAAATTAATATAATGACAGTGTATTGTGATCACAGATTGTGATATACACAATGTTAATACTAGAAATAAACATAAACTTGCAGTACCCACTGCTAGGTTCCATGAGATGAGTAATTCATGCAAAGGTAATTAGGTAAGATTTTATAATAAACTTTCAAGCAATATCATTGATTTGTCGATAAATAAATTCAAGAATTATGTAAAATGACAACTTATGTCTAAGTTTTGAATATATTTATATATATACTAGCGACCCACCCCAGCTTCGCCGGGTAGCAGAGCTATATGCCTACATTTTTTTCTGTCGTTATGTCTCAGCTTGTTTAATCAAGCATGTGGATTAAATTTAAGTCTAACATTTGGTTATCTTACTTGGAGCATTTTTAATTGATTTTATTTCTAATTCTGCAAATATTTGAAAAAGTAAAGAATATATACATAAAAACAAACTAAAATATATCTCTGTATACAACATTGACAACTTCTGCTTGATTAGATCACACGTGTAGCGTCGGTGTGAAACTACTTGAATTTATTTTGTCGTGTAATAGTTGCAATTTTGCGATCACTCCTAAGATATTAATTTAAATTGTATGGTGTAAAGGGCAATCATAATGTGCATGAAATGCTTAAAGTAACTAACATGTTCAATTTGATAAAGATTAATATCATATCTGTGTAAATAGCTTTCCAGTTACCACATTATATGTGACCATTTTTTTAAACGGTAAAATAGGTATAGTAAGCTATTAAAAGATAAGACATATGCCATAGCTGACTTTTCTTTAGACCTATAAATGGGGAACAATTCCTCCATATATTGTTTTGTTGTGTTTCTAAGGAGTTAGGCAGCATTTTCGATGAAAGCTTCCAGTCGGCTAGATTTTTTCCGACATCTTCAACAATCATAGTCATATTTCAACCAATTTACACAAAAATTTACGAATTATACACATGACCCTTCCTTTTGAATCACTCCGCCCATTGGTGACAACCATATGAAAATCTGTTTGGTAGTTTTTGAGTTTATGGCGTTTAGACAGACAGATGTGGCGATGGGACTTTATTTTATATCATCATCAGCCCATTTTACCCCACTGCAGGGGCTTAGGCCTCCCCAAGGGTGAGGAGAGGGAGTTTGGAGCTTAAATCCACCACGCTACTCCACTGCGAGTTGGGGACTGTAACGACCGCCATCTATTGACAGCGTCCGGGACCGACTGCTTAACGTGCTCTCCGAGGCACGGAGTCAGTGATAGTTAATGTACTTAAGTCAGAAAAACTCATTGGTACACTCCAGATTCGAACCATGGCCCTATAGCCTTATAAATTTGAGACAGGTTCGTTGCGCTCTGGGCTATCACGAGACTCTTGTTTTATGATATGTAGTGATATATGAAGTGGAGTAGTCACTAAGAATAATACATTGCTACTACACATACTAGTATTTTTTTAATGTTATAATTTAATCCAAATAATACGCAAATATTTTGTTTACTCACAGTAACATCTGATGTGTGTCCAGCAAATATTCTAACGGGAAATGTTCTATCAAGCAACCAGAGCTTGGCAGTTTTATCATGAGATCCTGTGACAATATACTGACCACTTCTTGAAATATCCATGCACCATATTGGGTAATTATGGCCTCTGTAAGTAGCAATAATAATAAACATTATAATGAATGTATTGTAAATCTTGAGTTTAATGAGTAGAATTACAATATATTGATAGAGCACACTAAATAATTTGTTTTAAAATTGGGTGAGAACCGTGTGAACAGGGGTAGAAAAATTGGACAGACAGAACTGAAGAGTGGACTTGGGACATAGATATTTAATTACATGGATGCGATGTCACTGTAGCTGGACGTGATAGATGGTGATAATCCATCACAATACAAGAAACATAGTCACTCAATAGTCACCATGTAGCAGCCAAGTACCTACCTACTATATTGTGTCATAGGAAATGTTTTATTTATTTTCGTTTTACCAATTCAAATGCATCATGTGTAATGCCAAGCTGTAAAAACCATTCCTTGAAGGATAATAATAATCAAGGATTCACTTTTTATATGTGAATAGACCGAGTGTAAATTATTTTATTACTCTGAAGGACCCGCCCGACAGTCATTGAAATGAGCACTAGGATTAACATATAATACTACCCTATATTTGTACCTACTGTGCTATTTATCGCTCCGGACCAACTGACCACCAAATCTCACCATCAGTGGTCAGTTGAGACAAAAAAATTCCCCTTTCACCACTGGTGGTGAATTGGGAAAAAATTGCTCCCAATTGACCACCAGTAGTCAGCTGGGATTTTTTTGTCTCTACTGACCACTGGTGGTGAGATTTAGGGGTGAAATGGTCTATCAAGTCTCTCCACTGGTGGCAATTCGGCAGTCCTATTTCTCAATTACCTATTATTATAAAGATAAAGGCTTTAAGCTTTATTATTAATACAAAAACGTGCAATACACAATTAAACCGTTAGAAATAGTCTGCTTGGAGGCTCACCCCAGTCATTATTTGCTCACCCCAGCAAATAATGACAATGAAGCATGTATAATTTTCCTCTAACTTATAATGAAACGACAAATAAAGTGGTATATGTCTATTAAGAATCATAGGTAATGAATTAAGGCTCCCTACTGATTTGAAATGAAAAGCACTATTTTTTCAGGTCAACTCAATAACCATTAATATATTCTATATTTTTTTAATGTATAGTCATACATCACCTATTTATCTAGTAAATCTATATTTCATTTAGATAACAACATAATATATGTATAACAATATATAACAACGTAATATAAATAAGTAAAAAATAAATTCTAACATACGTTTTTGAGTAAGCACGAAACAATATATTTTTCAGGTTTTTTTTAGCGAACAGGTTGCGAATACCAATCACAGAAAAATCAAACGTACGAGGCATATAGTATATTTGTAAATGTACAAAAAATTGTCTTATTAATTAAATAGTATTGTAAAAAGTATGTGTTCCATGCTGAATAAACGCAAAAAAAGTCGTGTAAAATCGTCGTCTACGCGTTACAATTTAATGAAAATAACATGAAAATCTATAAAAATTAAAATTTGAGGTATTATTTCCCAAATACTATTTTTATATTTTATTTTTGTTTGTAAACCCCTTTGTAATAAAATTTATAAAATTATCTTATTAACTTATGTATACGCTCGCAGCGTCCAATCGGACTCGAAGGCCTACTCGACGACAGTCAACTTACAGGACTCATAAATAAGATTAAAAATTGTTCCTAATCGACCCCCAGTAGTTCTATGCCCAATTCATCACCAGTGGTCAAATGGGACAATTCACACCACTGGTGGTGAAATGGGAATACTATCGTGTCATTTGATCACTGGTAGCCAGTTGAGACATTGAAGTGCCAACTGACCACTAGTGGTGACTTTTGGTGGTCAGTTGGTCCGGAGCGCTATTTATAACCGAGTTAGTGTAAAAGAGGTAACAATATACAATCAAATGATATGAAAAAAGAAATAGCTATATAGCTGCCTGGTTTCGAAAATTTTCAGACACAAGTTTGACCGAAGCCATATAACACGGTCTCTCTCTAGATAGCTTAGATTTAATAGTGCTATTGAATGAAATTTGGCCCACATTTAGCTACCGTGACAACCGATTAATATGTAATAATATAGATATCTATAGTATAGGACTCAAAGTTTCACCTGGCTATAATGAGATAGGACGTAATATCTAAATGAGGATAATGCGTTCAAGAGGGCAGAAAGAAGCTCATGAAAACGGGGAAAAGCATTCAAAAAATCTATTTAAGGAATTCCCTTATAGTAAAATAATAATAATATATAGGGAGCGCCTCCGCTGCCGACGTCGGTACCCAAAAATAACGCCATCGGGAACCGGGAGTACATTACTGCCAGCAGCCGATATTAAAAACATCGGCTGCCGGCGCGAGTGGCCCAATCAGTAGAAAGAACATTATGATAACGAGATAACACTATCACAAAAAAAAATTATTGTAAACACGATGTATATTAACCGTAATTTAAATTTAAAAAATGAATACATTTCCTAACCTAACTTTAGTAAAGGTGAAAATTCGATTTACGTGGCGATATTGCGATTTTTGTATTCGTGGTGGTTGGGAACATTAATCGGAGTGTTTATATTCGGTTTTTATTGTATTTTTTTTATATTCTGCTTTAGGGAATATCTTAAGTAACCCGTAAAGGGATTCACCAAATGGGAAATTGGGCGAAACATTCCACAATTAAGAAGACTGATCGCCCGCCTGCGTCAACCGGCGTCCTCGAAGATAAATAATAATAATAATTTTAAGTGAATTTTTTCAAATTTGTTTGAAGAAAGAGGGGTCGACCAAAGGGCTTATGTAATACCGTAATACGTTTAAACCGTAAGAAAAAATAAGCGTGAAAAATAAATAATGCTATTATACTTTGATTACTAGAATATGGAAATTATTGGTTATGGAAATATATTAATTGATAAATAGAAAAAAAAATCCTACTACAGGTACATGTTTTTTTTTTAATTATGCCCGCCCGCCTATCTACTCCATATGCCAAATTACCAACCCCATTTTCTGCTTTTTTTCCAAAATCAGCGCCTGCAGCCAATTTAAAAACCGGCGCTGGCCGCCGATTCTGGATACGGCGCCGGCAGCGGAGGCACTCCCTAATATATAATATTAATAATAATAAGGGGATATCTCTGATGGAATCATATCAAAAATGACATCATCCGTCAGAGAACAAAGGTGATCGACTTAGCCTACAAGATTAGTAAGCTGAGTGGCAGTGGGCTGGTCACATCTGCCGAAGAATTGATGGACGATGAGGAAGAAAGGTTCTTGAATGGAGACCACGAACCGGCAAACGTTGTGTGGGACGCCCGCCGGCTCGCTGGACCGCCGATTTAAAACGAGTTGCCGGTAGCGGCTGGATGAAGATGGCCGAGAACAGAGGAGTGTGGCGTGCCTTGGGAGAGGCCTATGTCCACCAGTGGACAAATGTCGGGTGATGGAAAGGAATAAAAATATCTGGAACACCTCACACACGGCCATTTAGTCTCAATTCTGGCAGAGGTCGCGTACTACATGACTGATATACATACTTAAATATTTACTTTTTATCATACGACATTTCACACCCAGACATATAACAAATAGACACGCTCTCGCCGCACATATTAGTCCTAGGCCGGAATCGATCCCAAGACCTTTCGGCACGCAGTCGGCGCCTCCGACCACGCAACCAACCACTCAGTCAAATATCAGTCAATAACTTACTTATAAATAGCTGTGCATGAGTAGTCTAAGAGTTTCCAAGCCCTCATTGTTTTGTCGTGTGATGCACTTAAAATTAAAGCTTCACGAGGTAGTATATTCACAGCCTGTACTGGTCCACAATGTCCTCGCAATGCTAAACCAGCTCCTATGTGACTGCAAAAAAGCTTGATTTATAAACAATTACAAAGACATACAATAAACATTTGTTTTTAAATCAGCCAAGAAATAATTTTAAAAGTGGTTTTAATATTAGTTACCGGCTGTAGCTGTATTATTAACATAGAATTTATGTTTATTTTAAAAAAAGGCCCAGTCATATACTGCTATTAACTTTTTCACCATATTTAATACTTTATCGGAATGAATCATCAGACCCTATTATTTTGACTGCATTATATCACAAAACGTAAAAAATATATAATTGTATGTATTTGGAATTACAGTTCAGTTTTACCCTTCTTTTACCCTAAAGTACTTAAAAAATTAGAGTTATCTTTTTTCGTACATCCTTCAGCACAGAATTTCAGAAAATAACTGTAATTTACAAAGCATCGTCCGGTGGTCCTTCTGGTTCTGGAGTGATATTGCAGGAGATTTCCACTTCTGATACATTCCTATTTATTTTTCTCATCACATTGTTCTGGCCGAGATCCCATATTCTAATTTCTGAGTTACTGAATCCTCCGCACAATATATTACATTGGAAGTCTGCTTTGGCTGAAATTAAACTGATATAAAAAAGACATAGTTTAGCAGCACTTATACTAATTGCAATAAGGCAAACCATATTTTCCATAAATAAATACTAACTATGAATCTGGTGCAGCTACTTTATACAATTTCAAAGGTGCAACAGATTCTCGTACATTTTTAATCGCTTCTTGAAGTTCCCTCAATTCCTTGTCTACACTTGGATATTCTGCATGTCCATTGCATTTCAAAAATATGTTATCTGCAAATAAAAAATATATTTTATTCATAATTAAAATTACATAGATAGAAATTAAACAGAGCATTTATTTGCAACTTACCGCTACTATCAGGAACTCTATCGTTAGAATGAATGCTTTGAGTATCATTCATCTCAGCATTCATATTCTCATCGTCTTCCTGTTGAAATGAAAAAGAAATCAATCAATTCGTCAAACGTCTCTGGTACATGAGAATACTAGTGATTTAAACTCGGCGAAACGTCCGCGGTACACATTAATATACCAATAATATAACTGGATGGGCTGTCCGCGTTCTAAAGTGTCCGCGCAGGAAGTCATCCAAAACCACAATTTCCAAAATGCAAAAAGTCCACCAACCGGCTTTTAGTCAGTGTAATGGCTTGGCGCCGAACAAACGTGCGCGATGCCGATTTGCGTCGTAAAAATTTGTAAAACTACTTGTCAAAGACGCAAAAAAGAGTTGAATATCGTATTTGTGGTAAGTAAACATTATAAGTCAACATTAGTGTATGCCTGCAGACAGTTATTCGATTATTTTTAATTTAATTTCAATATTATAACGATTTAATTCTCGTCACATTCCCGTTAACAGTGTGACACGTCCAATCCGTAATAAGTATTTGCATGCACTGATCTGACCACTGACACTCACAACGGAGCCGGGCCTCGGCCATATCAGCCCACGCACGGTGCGGACGCTTTTATTTCGTTTTTGTTTACCGACTAAAAATCTTTATTATTAAATTGTTAAATCAATGGCGGTACACCACAATACCAAGGCGGCCATGCGTTGGTGTTGTTCTTTTTTTTTTAGAGAATGTGTGGATAGGATGCATTTCCTCAAAGTTTGAAAATGTTCTGTTTTAAAGAAGCGACATTCTGTATTTTTTAAATGCGCTTATAGTATCTCCTCGACATCAAACATCAGAAGACAAACTTTTCGTTTGACATTTCGCGGCCATTGTTGCTAAATATTAGTTGTGCGAAATATTCACAAATGGCGCATAAACCGTGAGTATTGTAACATGTGTTATATATAACAAATTGTTTTGTATGTCTTCCGTAAATAAAATATGAAAGTTTTACAAGATGGCGCATGTGAGGGAGACCTGTTTTCTGACGTCATCTTGTAAAACTCCGCCAATAATTCGTTTTTTATTCGCTTCGTATTTGGGCTAATTGTTCTAATTAATGCCCTTACAATAAATTTAATTATATATATATATATATATATATATATATATATATATATATATATCTAATATGGCGTATATAATATATATATATATAACGTCTATCTTTATGAATCTGTTAGATCCGTCTATAGTAAATTTTGTAATGTATTCGCGTGTAATCGGTTCCAATGACAAAGAAAGTTATATTCTTGATTCTAATATTTACAATGGAATATATGAAAATAATATTTATGGTAAAATAGAATACTCATGGGTCGAGCCATTAATCTGAACGAGAGACCGCGATGTTTCGCCTTTGGGTTTTCGTATTTATTTTAGTATATACTAGCGAACCGCCCCGCCTTCGCGCGGGTAGCAGAGCATATAAGCCGTAATGTTTTTTTCTGTCGTAGTGTCATATCAGCTTGTTGTCGAATATGTGGATTGGATTTAATTACATTTAAATGTGACGTAAATTTAACGTACTTACTTGGAGTATTTTCAAAGTATTTTATTTCCAATTCTATATATATTTGAAAAAGTAAAGAGTAAATACATATAATGTAACCTAACCCAATTTGTCGTCCCGTATGGCCGGCCGGCGTGGCGCGGCACCCGACTGGTGGTGCTATATTTATATTTCGCGATAGCTCCTAAGATATTAATTTAAATTGTATAGTGTAAAGGGCAATTATAATGTGCATGAAATGCTGAAGGTAAATAACGTACTATTTAATTTGATAAGGATTAATAATGTATCTGTATAAATTGCTTTCCTCATCATATGACATCATTTTTTTTAAACATAAAAATAGGTATAGTAAGCTATCCATAAAAGATAGACATATGTCATCGCGGACTTTTCTTTAGTCCTATATAAGATACACAATTCCTCCATACATTATTTTGTTATATTTCAAAAGGATTAGGCAGCGTTTTCGATGAAAGATCCTAACCGGCTAGACTTTTTTCTGACTTCTTCAACAATAATCGTCACATTTCAACAAATTTGCACAAAACATAAATAAATTATACACGTAAACCTTCCTCTTGAATCACTGTCCATTGGTGCCAACAATATGCCAATCCGTTCGGTAGTTTTTGAGTTTATCGCGTTCAGATAGACAGACAGACAGACGCGGCGGGGGACTTTATTTTATAATATGTACCTAGTGATTGTTAGATTTGTGGTGTGAAATGTAAAAAAAATAAACTTCCGATTACTAGGCTATCGCGTATAAGTATAATGTAAAGTTTTACTAAAATAATAAACCTAATCTGTTTTATACAGTGTGAAAGTTCAGTGATCACTAAAATTGTTGTGAAAGTGATTTTCACAACTTATTTTAAAGCATTCACAGGATAGTCAAGCTATGTACTTTCTTTTTATTACAAATTTAATGTAGAAACTAAATAATCGAGCACGATCCACGAAAATATCATCACTTTATCATAATATTAAAAAAAAAACTTAGGAAGGGCATGCTTTTCATTTTTCTGCTAACAGATTATGGATGTGTAGAGGCCATGTGTGATATATAGGTCATTACGTAGTACTGGTTAATAACAACAAAAGCAAGATATATTTAACATTAGTAAAAACGTACTTCATCCTGTTTGGTTGGATCAGATATAACATCAATGTGAAACCATGTTTGAAAAACTTGCATCAGAAGTACATGTCCATGTTTGGCTAAATACGATTTCAAAATATTCAAGGCATCTTGAGATAAAGTTACGTCAAATTTACATGATCTAGAATCAGAAAAAAACATGTTAAAACATTTATCACAATATTAGATTTTTTAAACATTAAATTTTACCTGAATGCGGCTATAGATGGTCTTGTTTCAATTTCCTGTAAGGAGTATACAGTGCCAATGTCATCTAAAATTTGGTTCATAAAATCTTTTTCAGGAGTTTCATTGTCTATTGTTCCATTTTGAAGGGAATTAAATAGTTGTTCTAAACTATTTGGTCGGTACAATGCCGAAGGAAGATTACCATCAATGGGCTGATGATATGAAAGGTCTCTTTGTGGGAGTGTGGATGAGTGTCTTTTGAGGAACATTTGTGCAGCACCACCATGGCCACCTCGCAGGATCTCTAAATATAGGTGGCATAGCAATGGACATAAGAGTCCTAATAATTCATTCCTCACAGTTTCCAATTTTACATCCTTTATGAAATTCACTAACCTGCAAGATAACAACAAAATAATAACCTGACATTACTCAATCAGTGGAGTGCCTGGGGTATTTGGCCTCAGATTCAAATTACTTTGAAAGTATTAATGCGAAACCTTCCGGATTATGTTTTATAGATAAAATACTAAAATGTTCACCCATTCTTTTGTGTTTTTTTTTCCTGTAATATCGGTAAACATTCAACTTTTTCATTTAAAATTTTTTTTTTTCAAACATTTTTATAATATATTTGGCTAAAATGGACATTTATTAGGAATTTTTTTTTAGACGGGCTTCCAAAAAAGGGTCATAGTAGCAAACAAATCCCTTATAACTTTGCCGATTTCATTTTATATATTTTTACATTTATTTATTATCACAAACATGCATATTATTTAATTTTTATACAAAAAGGGATATAGTTTTTAAATACAGTTTTATTTGTATCTCTTATGGTTAAATATATGCCCATACTGTACTAATTTCGAAAAACATAATGTATATGTTGTGTGCTGTTTTGTTTGATAACTTGTAGCCATGGTGTAAGTAGTGTCATGATCCCGTGCTATAGAAATTTTGACTGTTTCCTCGTGGTCCTAATAATTTGTCATGAGGAAGAATAGTTCCTCATAGTCGTATCATTATTTATCTGCTGCCTAAATATAAACTAAGGGTACAATCACACTAAAAATTCAGTTCGAAGTACCTACGAATAAAAAAACAAATAACTTAACATTTTAATAACCATGAAATAATTTAAAAAAAAGTGACTATATTAACTTTTGTAGAAAATGACCAACGCTTATTTTTCCGTGCATTAATTGTAGCAGACAACTCATTGTAAAATCATCGCGATACATATATTGTTGACGTCTTTTTGTTAATAAATTTTCATCAACTTCCTTCTCAAATAACACATTTAACAATCATAATAACAATATAATATAACAATTTAAATGAACACTGGACACTGTTTCTTCATTTGTTTATTCATTGCGAGTGCCCACTTTCAACAACATTATTAGTTTTGTGCCTTTCTCTGTACACTAGTGTACACACAACATTGAAATTCGTAATCATTGTTTTTTAACCAAATGCTCTTAATGTATTTCATACATATTGAAATTTTGCGGGGTTTAGGTAATTCACTGTTTATGTACGCTACATCATCATCTATTTGGGGTTTAGGCAACAGAGCTAAAGCGGCGCAGAGACCCACAATTCGATTTTCAGTTTTGGATGTGATTTTTAATTCTTTCGCCTTCTTCCAAATACTTTTTGAAAAATATGCGTAGCACTTTTTTAATTCAACATCCGGGAAGACTTCTACTGGTGCATTTGCCATTGCTGTAAATCCAGGTGGACTTATTTTTTCGGCCTCCAATCTGGTACTTGAGACTTAATCATCTCAAACAATCTATACTTAATATTATAAAGCTGAAGAGTTTGTTTGTTTGTTTGTTTGAACGCGCAAATCTCAGGAACTACTGGTTCGAATTGAAAAATTATTTTTTTGTTGGATAGTCCGTTTATCGAGGAAGGCTATAGGCTATATTACATCACACTACGACCAATAGGAGTGGAGCATCAATGAAAAATGTTGCAAAAACGGGAAAAATTATTCCTTTTAAGAGCTTCCGTCGCACGCGCTGCGTAAACGGTTGATGTTAAGCAAAAATCATGCATTACGGAATTGTAACCCTTTAAAAGTTCTAACCAAAAGTCCGCGACAGCATTTGTGTATCTTTTAAGGTTAACTTACTATAACCGTTTTTATGACAATCAAATTTCTTCAAAATAATGTACTATTTGCGAAGATGTTTTTTAAACGTGATATTAATCCTTATCAAATTAAATACGTTAGTTGTCTTAAGCATTTCATGCATATTATAATTGCCCTTTATATCATACAATTTAAATTAATATCTTAACAGTTTTTATTGAAATTTAAAAACTATAGCGGGAGAAAATAAATTCGCTGTCTGCCTCTGTTCGTTAACTTTTTACTTCCAAACCAATAGACTTTGATACAGTTTTTAGTAATATCTTATTTTCTTATTATCTTATAATCTATTAATCTATATAATAGAAATACTTATTATAAAGCTGAAGAGTTTGTTTGTTTGTTTGTTTGATAGATAGATTGATTGTTTGATTGATTGATTGATTGATTGATTGTTTGTTTGTTGGTTGGTTGGTAGGTTTGTTCGTTCGTTCGTTTGTTTGTTTAAACGCGCAAATCTCAGGAACTACTGGTTCAAAAAAAATTATTCCTTTTGAGAGCTTTCGTCGCGCGCGCTAATTGATTGATTGATTGATTGTTCGTTTGTTTGTTTGTTTGTTGGTTGGTTTGTTGGTTGGTTGGTTCGTTCGTTCGTTTGTTTGTTTGTTTGAATTTGTTAATCTCTGAAACTATCAGTCGGATTTGAAAAATTCTTTTTGCCTTTGATAGCCTGATTCTAGCGGAGAGTTATAGGCTATATACATGAAAACGAACTGTCTGTCTATTCGCGCAAATCGGCTTCGGCCAAAACGGCTTAACCGATTTGATGAAACTTTACACATATAACAGGATGTAATCTTTTGACTACACCTTTTCCATATGTGACATACAGAACTTTTTGTATGTCTGTCTGTACGTCCATATGTCTAAACCTATTTAAATGAAACATCAATGAATATGAAAAGAAGGTCGTTAAAACTAACAAATGTTGCTTTTTGTCCGTCTGTCTGTCTGTACGTGTATCTGTCTATTTGAGCTAATCTCCAAAACGGCTAAACAGATTTTAAGGAAACTTTGCAGACGGGAAAGAAGGTTGTCAAGATATTTGACATTAGCTACTTTTTGTCCGTCTGTTTGTCTGTACGTCTATTCAATTCAATTTTATCTATTCGAGCTAATTTCCAATACGGCTGAACAGATTTTAATGAAACTTTGCAGACGTGAAAGAAGGTTGTCAAGAGTGTCATAAGCTACTTTTTGTGTTTGTCTGTCTGTCTATCTGTCTGTCGTTTGTCCTCACTGATCTAGCAACGTACAGCCGAAAGTACTAAGTCTAGGAAGCTTAAATTTGGAACATAAGTTTATTTTATAACGTGAGCATTATAAAGTCAAGAAAGGCTTTTTTAGAAATTTCAAACTTAAGGATGGGAATGGAGGGACTTAAATAATGACATGTTTCAGGGTTTTTAGATTTTCACATTTTAAGAGTGGGAAACGGGAGATGAAAAATTGTATCGGTTTTTTAAAGGGTGGAAGGGGAATGAAGATTGAAAGTTTGAATGGGTGTGACCAAAATTGGTTCCAGCAAAAAGTACGTATAAACCATCTCGAACGTTAATAGTACCTATAACAGGAATTTGTAGTCTACGCAAGCGAAGCTGCGGGCGGTCGCTAGTGTTGTATATGATTCCTGATTCTTTTTAGGCATAAGAACATATACGAGCAATCTCAAGTTTGTTTCTGCCGATGAGGAGCCGCCCATATCCCCATGGATACTGAACAGCTGCTGAAACGGCGCCGGGCAACTATAAAACGTTCCATTCATAAAATATTCCTTGATGTTCTATAATAACAATCTTCTTTTCTTGTGAGCAAAACACTATGATGCGACATCCTTGGTGATAATAGTCGGAGAGTAGCACTCTAGGGCTTTCACAAAACTGAGGCGGTACTGTCACATCCTAAGGGTCTTTGAAATGTGTTCTACTGCGATATGTATATATAGATGTTTTTATACTTTTCATTGGTGGTATTGATATTACCAGATTAATACCCTTATTTTTTAATTATAAATACTCTGGTCATAAATTTGTGGAATCGGTATGTCTGTACGTCTGGCTTGTTCCTTCATTGTACCAACAACCACATCAACTTCATTTCTGCCATAGTCTGCCTGACAGGAATGTTTTCTTCATTTTATTACGTGACTATCCTAAAAAACAATCAACAAATAGATAAAACAATGACTTAAGTAATAAATTAACACCCTTATTCAACAATAGCAAGAAACAAGCTGTATGCTCTGTCTTTAATGACTATTTTATGAAATTTAAAATTGAAGTGTTTATTTCAGACATAGTCCACACATATACTTTATGACAATATTTGTTAGTTATAGACCTAATTAGCTATGTTCGTAGAATTTAAAATGCTCATTGCTAATGCTAAGCATTTATAATTCATTTACTTAGGATTTATTTTTAACCTACTTACTTAAAAAAAGAGTATGTTATCAATTATACCTGTATGTACATAATATTGTCAGAATTATAAAGTTTTTGTATATGTTAGTCAATAACAGCTTCTAAACATGTGTGCCAAATTTCATAAGTGTATGTATGTTTGTCCGCACATATCTCAAAAACTATAAGTCGGATTACAAAAAATATTTTATGGTTGGACTAGGTATAGACCAACTTATATTATATATATTATCATATTTTTCTGATTTACCGTTGATATTTATTTTATACTAAATAATTAATTATAAAACATAAGTAGACCAAAAAGTTTTTATGATTACCAATATTTTATAGAAAGTTCGAGTGCGACTGTACTTTTATTACATATGGGATCATGAAAATTTATCATTTAATAATTTTACTTCGTAGTAGGACTACGAGAAACTAAGATTTTTCATGGTCCTGCTCATCGACTTATATGTACCCTCTAGGGTACTAGACTTGAAGATCCCTTGCAATGTACGGCGGACGGAAGGTAAACGAGTATGTCCGAACGGGTCCGAAGATAGTCGATTGCACTGTTGTTGCTGTTCACCAGGGCCGTATTGTATCAGTCATTTAAATTAATGTTTCTTTTTTTGTTAGGGAGTAAAATAATTTATTATTGCTATATCAATTCTTTTTTAAGTTACAAGAAAAGTACAATCACTGTTAGTATAAAATTATTTATTAAGAATAAGAATAATCAAATGACAAATACAAGGGTCCTACCTACACTTAAATAATTACATGTAGCACTTTGCAAACATTACAATCATATTATTAACAATTAATAACATTACATTTTGTAAAAATCAAATAGATTTTAACTAAGAAAATTAAGAAATTAATAGTCAAAATTTGACAAATATTTAAAAAAAAAACCTAAACTTAACTTACATTACTGTATTACATTTACAGTAATGTAATGTAATACATGTAAATGTATTACATTACTGTAGATGGTGACAATCTATAATAGTTAAACAACTCGACTACTGTATCGTTGCGGGAACAAGGGGGTTATTCTTGGCCAATCTTAACGTTTTTAATTAGTCATCTGTTTTTTTTTTTTTTTTATTTTATTTGTTGAAAGGGCATTAATTAGAATAATTATCAGCCCAAATACGAAACGAATAAAAAACAAATTATTGGCGGAGTTTTACAAGATGACGCCAGAAAATAGGTCACCCTCACATGCGCCATCTTGTAAAACTCCTTAGTCATCTGTTAATAGAAAACACGCCCATTGGTCGACAGTAACCCCTCTCGGTCCTCGTAACATTTCTTTTTGTTTAGTTTTTAATGTTACAGGGAGTTTTACAAGATAGCGCATGTGAGGGTGACCTATTTTCTGGCGTCATCTTGTAAAACTCCGCCAATAATTTGTTTTTCATTCGTTTCGTATTTGGGCTGATAATTTTTAATTAATGCCCTTTCAACAAATAAAATAAAAAAAAAATTTAATGTTACATGTAATCTATGTCAATAAATGTTTATTGAATGGTGATTAGAAACAAGTAGAAGTGGGTGAAATCAAATTGCATGGATTTCATTATAATCACACGTATACGATACGAGTACATGTGAAGGGACCGTGAAGCTAATAAAAGGGTGTTAAAAATATTTCAATTTCTTTCATGCTTGTTTTATTGGTAATTTTTAGAATTTCGGGATTATGAACATTCGGGATTTTGAACTTTCGGAATTTCGAATCAAACCCATAAAAACAGCAATAAATTCATACAAGTAGAACGATAAAAAATAAGAGAAGATGGTAAATGATGTTAGTTTTGAAATTTGCATTTAGCATAGCAAAAAACCTACAAAATTAGTACCTACCATGGCAATTTTATAATTTTATTGCGTACCATTCGTACATGTTCATTTTCTGATATTTTTTACCATTTCTACTAATAACAAGAATTTCCTGCCATTGTCTACCATTTCTATTTTATTTTTTATTTTTTTTTTGTAATTTTAGACGATTTTTTATCATTGCCACCATATATAATTTCAAAACAAATAATTTAACCCAAACGTACCTAAAGTGGATAACTAATTCAAAACAATATTTCATATCCTCATTTATTTTTATGATTAATTAATTGTTTCGAATGCGGCCCTGGTCCCTGATCTTTCAAAATTTGTGTCAGAACCGTTGAACAAAATTGCGAAAGAGAAAGGTGATGCGGGAGGTGTATAGCTATCTAATAGATTGAAAAGAGATGAAAAGACTGTCATCGTTGTGCTTACCGAATAATTAAATTTATGTGCAACTGTCAAATTGTAATTGTCAAAAATTAAATTATTAAAAACGAAATTAATAAAATATTATAAGCTTACGCGTGATAAGTGATCCCATCTACCTTTTTGGAGTCCCGGATATTGTTTTTGCACTGTTTGAAAACACAGCTCGGCATTTTCTTTCTATAATTTTATGTGATACGTGGAAAATACAAACTGATTATAATCGACTAAACCAACTAAACTGACACAAGGTCTACAAGCGACTATTTTGTCTTTAGTCCCCGCACCGCGATAGGACTAAGTTTCATATGCAGTTTCATTCTGTGACACTTACAGTCTAGTGATAACCTATAAGTCGGTGGTCCTGCTAGTAAAACAAATCAGTAGGACCACGAGGAAATGGCTGAAATTTTGAGGTTTATGGAAATAAAAAAAAAGTAGTTTTGACAGTCTTCTCTTGACGTTAACTTACACTATCTAAGTCAACATAAAGACTGAAACAAGTGGAAATCTTAGGGTGCAAGATCAGGGCTATATAGTGGATACATTAACACTTCCCAGTGAAACTCTTTAAATTTTTCCTAGCGGCTAAAGATGTGTTATTGATCAATTCTATACGTTTTTTTTAATTTGCATGCTCTAGTTTTATAAGCTGTTGGCAGTAAACACCTTAATCAATGGTTATGCCCAGCGGTAAAAGCTCGTCATAAACGATGCCTTTCCAATCCCACTATAACCTCAACATAACTCTATTTCACATTAAATGGGGTTTTGTCACAGTCTGTAGAGCACTGTCGCACTTTGACCATGATCTTTTCCATGACCATGTCGCATCTTTTGGATATGTTCTTATTGCAAGTGATCTAGTTCTCACCACCAGTGATCAATCTTTTCAAAAACAGTACGCTTTCCGTGAGTTTGTGTCACACCCAAATATCAAGCTTTTATACCCAAACTTTTTCAAATGAGTCGAAACTGTTTTATGGACAATGCCTAGTGCGTTAGCAATTGCAATATTACTAATATGCCCATCTTGCTCTACTTTTTCATAAATGGCATCAACTTTGCAAATAGCAGGGCGACCAAAGCCAACTGCATCTTTAATTCGGCAAGCATCAGGTGAAAAAAAATTACATCAAGAATATACTGTGGCAGGCTACAACATACCTAATTTATTAATGTACCATAATATTGTTTGCTATTAATTTTATTTATTTTTGTTGATTGTATATTGTAAAACAATGAATTATTTAATGGAAATAAATAAATAAGTGTTTTATTATGAAATAATGACTATTTATTCATGTTTTTCATAAACTAGGTAATTATAGAAATAAAACTTTAGAGGTTACAAAAATTAAAATTAAAAAAAATTAATTATTCTTTGAAATGTAAATCAAATGAAAATTGAAAGATAATGACATCCTCTTCTTTGAAAAACATATTATTTTTAAATTAAATGAAAATTAATAATCATAAAACTAATAAATATAATAGCGTTATTAATAAATTTGAAATAAATATAACAAAAAAAATATTTACAAAAAAGAAATGAATTAATAATTTACAAACCCATACAGTAAAATCATAAAAAAATGGTAATAATCATATAACTAGTAAATATAATAGCATTAATAATAAAATTAAAATAAATAAAAAAATAATTTATAAAACAGAAATGAATTGACGATTCACAAACCCATGTAGTGAAATCATAAAAAAGTTATTATAATAAAAACCTAATAAAACAGTTCAAAATTCATACATTAAAAAGCATGTCAAAATGAGGCATACAAGGTGAGATTTTAGTAACCGGCCAAAATTTTTCTAGATGTTAGGTATCACCAATAGACCTCATTGCGTAAATAAAAAATATGGTTTACATTTTCATAATGAATTATTTTATCTACAGTGTATAACGTTTGGTTGCCTTCTTAACGCTATAGTAAACGTACGCGCCTGAGGACTTGAAACGGAACGGGGCGGCGGGCATGAATGGTGACTAGAGTTATTGGTTTTTTCGGGAAAGGTTTGCGTAGTCATATCTCAATATTTTTCTATAGAACGATACTAAAAGGAAACAAGACGGCTATTGGTTTTCTACCAAAGATCATTATATTAAAATTTGGCTGGTCATTAAAACCTCACCCTGTATACCCGAGACAGGTTAATGCACGTATATTCCGGCCAGTGGCCTATGCCAAGTTGTGATCCTGCACGCCTCTGCCCCCAGCTAGGGAGCGTGCTAGAGTTGTGTGAAGAGACTATATACTTTATGAATGCTTCATGACCAACCTCTTTCCTATACCTATGGGTAACTGACGGTCATGTTGCTATAGTAACATTTTGTGTTTTTCTATATATAAAATTTATCTGTCACATGAATACACTTGAACATAAATCTTGTAATAATATTTTCCTTCTGGGATGGTATGTCTACTCTCAGGGTTGGTGATCAGCTAGCGAAGCCAAAGACAAACCTTAATGTGTCTTTCATCAACCGAAGCAGAAATTATTGCAGCCAGCGAGACTGCATGCAAATGCTTAAATCAACTTTGTGCTACTCTTACTAACACAGCATTAGATACATAAGCATCACAACATTTTTTATAACAAAAATTCAAAATATATCAAATTTCCATACATTCACTGATTTCATTTTATTCTTCAAGGGCAGAAAAACATTAAATAATGCCAAGGAACAGTTTTTAATAATATTTCTTTATTTATGCGAAGTATGAGAAAACTTTCCTCCAACACAATATACCTACCTATGCATAATAATATTCTGGGTTAATGAGATTGCCCAATACTAAATTTGAGATACCACATCTGTTTTACATCATTCCATTATATGAAAATCTGACAATTTAACCTATGGGTTTCTGTAAAACTAGAATTAAAATTAGTCACTATAGGTTAATAAGCCCCAATTTTTTTTTCTATGAGCTTTTGCTAGGATCACGTAAAGATACCCCTCATCAAATGACCCTCATGTCTAATATATTTTAAGGTAGATACTTACTTTATATACTGAATATCATACTGTGCTGGATCATTGTTAATGCACGAGAAAAGAATAGAATTAGCCCTGCTTGATTCACACTGAATAAGTGTAGCTACAGCCATCTCTTCTGTAGTCTGGCTTAAAGAATTTGTATTTGTGCACATGTCAATATCCTGAAAAACTAAGTAATATTAACAAACTGAACTTAAACAGTAAGTAAAACAAGCAAGTATTCCAATGAATGAAATTACAGGATAGTTCCGGCGCTCTAAATATGAATTAAGAGCGGTTTTTACTGCATCATTCCTTGATTTTTTCATTTCTAATATTAAACTGTTAAGTATGTTCACTATTTTCAGTATTTCTCGCACCTCTGACTCGTACAATAGAAACTATAAACCACTATAAACTAAAGTAATAAAAATAAAATTTGGCTCAATTCAACTAGATTTGACGTGGGCCACAGACGAGGACGAGGGGACGAGCACAAACGCACAAACTTTAAAGGGTTGGGACGAGCATGGGACGAGGGCGGCACGGCACCACACGGCACTAGGCTACACAGAACAAAACATGCAAAAATGGCAAAAACATGCACGGATGCACGGTAGGTACTAGGTATCATTTTAACAGAGCTACACTGCAGTGTTGCCACATGTATTTTATGGATAGGATAAAAAGTCTAGATTCAGGCAATTATGGAGTGCAAAGAAGACCAGATTTAGAGCTTCGTTATGGCGTTCTCTGCATTTAAAGCAATTTCGCCAGAGTCGAGTATTCTGTTCGTATTTTTAATAAAAAATAACAAGAATAGGCAGCGTACGCTGCCTATTGTTATGGAGCTTTTTCAAAATAACGCCAGAAACCACGACGTTCCACGTGCGCCAGTTAGTTACTTCATGAGAACAATAAATATGCTTACCAATGTCCAGGTTAGGTAATCGAATTGTCATATATACATCTCATGACGTAAAAGTTTTCTGGATTACTACTGCTTCGCATTCTATTTATAATACACCAGTCATATCGGCTGATCGCTGTGACTGTAGTTCATGCCTGAAATAAATAAATTACCGGGCAAACACTGTCGTAAGACAATGTCTGCCGTGACCGCGAGCACAACCACAGTTAATAACCATTATTGAAACATCGGCTACTATACCTTCAATATTCTTTCTTTAGTGGACTCTAATACTCTGTATTAAGATAAGAATGAAATATATACATTTATACCTCCCTACTCCTAGAGTGCCCGACATGGACTCTAGGTGAAACAATGTATGTTATACCGCATAGGCATTGACCTCTCAAGGTTCAATGACCTTATCGTAACATATATGAATAGGAATTAAACGGCGTTGGACTGCCCTCGTCCTCCGCTGATCACTAGTATCAAATACTCAGCGATCCAATGAGCATTAACCTCTCAAGGTTCAATGACCCTATCATAACATATACGATAGGAATTAAACGGCGTTGGACTGCCCTTGTCCTCCGCTGATCACTAGTATCAAGTACTCAGCAATCCAATGGGAATTCCACAACTTATAACTACCTAATCCATATAAAGTTAAGCGCTTATCCTTACGTTTACTCGAAACAAAGCATTAAGTTCGACACGTAATTTCATAGTTATTCAACACACGATTTTACAGCTTTAATTATACTTTCTATTCTATTCCATGTTAATAAAGAGTCATATTATTCAATTCGTAGACACGTGGCCCTATGCCGACGAATCGAGATTTACTTAGATTCAAAGGCAAATAGAAGCATGTTATAAATTTAGGCTAATACTCACTCACCTATAGGTTATACTGCACGATAGGCTCTCGTATGTTCTCAGATCTCTTCCCAATGAGAGATGACGGAAAAGTAACACTAACCTCCATTTTGAGTCTCTTTTATATACCTTGATTTACTACTAATCCAACCAAAATTATATAAACTTCCTATACCACATTTTTTAATAATATTATTTTTATTAATATTAATAATTTTTTTTTTTAAATGAAATAGACTTTCTTTACTGATTTCTCAACTTCAAGTACCCAATCAGGGATGCAACACGTATTTAATATCGATATATAAATATCGCAACCAGGCAAATATCGATGTTCGATATATCGACCGTTAAAATATCGATAGAAATATCGATATTTTTATACGTATAATATCGACATTATCGATATACCGTTGCATCCCTATCTCGCCCATTGTCTGCACACGAAACAAACGGCGAAACCACTATACAGTGAGTTCTTTTATTGCCCGTGTTTATCCCATTCGAAATTTGTAAACGAAATAGCGGAGTTTTCCGTTGATCGAGATTTTATAAACACGGTACCCTCCTCGGTTAGAATTTAAAACGCGCCCTTTGTAAAAAATCAGATTCGGAATCAAATTTCCGAATCAACAGTTGTTGAGATATGCACTCCTAAAGTTCTAATTTTTGTTAGAGTCATGTCCCCCCACTACCACTTAAGCCGTTGTTTTTGGATAGGTATGTGGAAAAAAATTATGACAGGAGTATATACATCATCATCAGCCTAATTTACCCCACTGCAGGGGCTCAGGCCTCCCCCAGGTTGAGAAAGGGGTTTGGAGCTTAAATACTATATATACTTATATATAACGTAGTTAAAAGGACAATTATCACTGCTAACTAGACTGTGTTATTTAACGAGTAATAGATTAACTTATAAAATGTACTTTAAAAGTAAAAATTTTGTAAAAATTTCATTGAAAATTACAGATAGTGTGTTATTTGCATTTCTTTGCAGAGCTTCTCTTCACAATCGATACTAAAAGTCAAAGGTTCACTGCAATAAAATAAGTACTTAATAAAATTGTCTCTAGCTATCAGTGTATTCATGTTATTATTTTTCGGATTAGCCAGGGAGGATCGAGCGCCTTCTAAATAACTAACGAAATAAAAATGAAATATATTTATACAATAATTCTTAAATTACTTTAATAATAACGATTAATGGCTAAATACGATTAAACGTCACGCTCGTTTTTTTTTTTATATTGTATGATGGTACGGAACCCTTTGTGTGCGAGTCCGATTCGCACTTGGCCGGTTTTTGTATGAAAGACCGGGCTGTTTAATTGCCTCTTGAAACGATTAAATGTGCCTACATACAGTATTAGGTATTTTTCTCTAATTTTATAAATAGAATTATTGCTCAGGTATAGCACTAATAATTAACCGATCATAGCCATTTTCATATCTCTACACACATCAAAAAAGTCTAAGCAACACATACTATTTCAAATTATTAATCAAATAATATATCATTTCTTACCAAGTAGGTAATACCTATGTAAACTTTTTTGATCTAGAGGACCTATACTGGCTGGTTGTAAAAAAAAAATCGAGTATCATTTGTTTTTTTTTCACAAATTCAAAAGCGAATGCATTTGTTCGAATTTTAAAGCGTTTTCTTTGCTTAATAACATTTAGTATTCTGTATCAATTTCATGATTTCACTACATAGTATAAAACAAAGTCGCTTTCTCTGTCCCTATGTCCCTTTGTATGCTTAAATCTTTGAAACTACGCAACGGATTTCGATGCGGTTTTTTTTAATAGAGTGATTTAAGAGGAAGGTTTATATGTATAATTACATCCATTAAATAGTGGAGAAGTACTGTTATTTTTGAGGTTTCTAATGTGATGTCGTAAATAATTACATTTTTTCCGCTTACATTGCAAACGCAGGCTGAACCCTACGAGTTTTATCAAAATAATGTACTAAGTATTGTACACATTAAAAAAATCTACAGAAAAGTCCGTGATGGTATATGTCTATGGATAACCCACAATAACTTTTTTTTGTCATTTACTTTTTACGACAAATAATGGCTAATTTTCGAAGCGATTTTAACCAATACAGCATTAATCCTTAACCAATTAAATACCTTGAATACATTGTTCATTTAATATAGATCTATATGGCCCTTTACACCGTATGATTTAAGTGAATATTTTCGAAGATATTACAGATTTAAAAATTGCGGGACGTAACGTTTGCGGCGGTACCGGCCGGCCGCCCGGTGCGGCAAGAGTGTGCCTATAAATAGCGCCTAATAATAAATAGTCTATAAAATAAATTTAGATATTCCAAAGATAGCAGGAAATCTTCATGGTATAGGGAAAGGGGGATTGTTTTACTCCAAATTTAACGCGTGCGGGCCACGGGCAGTAATGAATAAATCAAAACTACCGAATCGATTTTAATCACATAGGCTATATATTTTATACCCGTGCGAAGCCGGAGCGGGACGCTATGTTTTTATATACAACGTTCACAGTTTTTCTGTAGTGTATTTAGTATCAGCATTGCACCCGTGCGAAGCCGGGGCGGGTCGCTAGTAAACAATAATTTGAAAAAAGTTTTGAACAAATTTGGATTTTGAGACATTTTTACGTCACGGAGCGACGTCATTTGAACGCAGATAAAACGCAAAGAGCTGTAGGGATGTTGCAAGCGGGAAGAAGTCAATCTCAGATAGGTATTTTAATGTCAACAGAAGCGTTATTTGCCGTCTTCATCAGCGTTACACTAACATGGGAGATCCTGCTGAGCAGCACCCAGGTCGAGGAAGGTGTACAACCACACGGCAAGATCGATACATACAACTGACTACAAGACGCCAGCCGATTTTAACCGCCCGAGAGATAGGTTTAAGGCTACAAAATTCAAGTGGTGTTGTTGTTAGCTGCTAAACTGTGCGAAATCGACTGCATGAGTATGGCCTACGAGCACGACCGACGGCCAGTTAGGTCCCACCGATACGTCACGGGAATCGCGCTCGTCGAAATGAATGGTGTAGGGAACACATAAATGGACCCGGGAACAATGGGATAAAATTTTATTTTGCGATGAGTCTCGATTTGGGTTCAAGCCTGACACTAGAAGGGTAAGAGTGTACCGTCGTCCTGGAAATACTGAAAGACTGAGGTGCGTTCAGGAAGTGCATCCATACAACGGCTCAACAGTTATGGTATGGGCGAGTATTATGAAGAACAGACGAACTGAGCTCGTTTTTGTAAATGGTAACATGAACGCTGTAAATTACGTTGAGGATGTTCTAAGGCCTCCGTCCACTCGCACAAACGCTTGGCTCCGATTTCACTTTGAAGCATGACAATGCGCCTTCGTATACAGCTTTGCACACACGGGAGTACTTGGCAAGGGAAAACATCCTGGTATTGCCTTGGCCTGCACAATCGCCAGACCTTAACCCCATCGAGCATGCCGCAGAATACCATTAACAGTCTCATCGATTCTATGAATAATCGGTGCCAGCAAGTTCTCCATAACAGAGGAGGCCACATTTTGTATTAATTTATGTAATTTTTGTACAACCATTTAATTTTAGTTTAAGTTTAGTTGATTAAGCACCTTACTTTGTACTACGTACATACAGTACTTACTCGTAATTATTGTTAATTAAGATTATTAAAAAAAATATATATAAAAAAACAATTGTTGTTTAATATCAAAAAAAGCATTAAAAAATAATATAAATAAGACAATACTAAGGATTTAATGCGAAAACACATTGTAAAATTGAAATTTGTATGTGTTGCTTAGACTTTTTTGATGTGTGTATATACGGATAGAATAATAAACCACATCATGACCTTTGTACCTGTTTATAACAACTATCTGCAAAAATGATAACTCGCTTTAATTGTATTTTATATTTCGACTGGTGAACAGTGCGATAAAATTATAACTGTACAACAACCAATTTTATAATCGTAAATTATAATGTCGGATTTGGTAACCCTCTGTTTATTAACTTTATGTTTCAAATCATTGTTTATTTCTTGTGCAACGAAAACTTCTAATGATTTTTTATTCAATGGCGAGTTTGATTTTGTTGATTTAACACATGCATCGGACGAGAAAACCATAGGTTTTGCGGATATATTACAATCTATGTTAGAGAACAAGAAAAGCAATGTATCGGAAATTCGAATATGGTGCGTACTAAATAAAGATCTGCAAAAATTCATTCGAGTTTATCTGCCTATTTAATCTGTTTTCTTTGCAGATAAATTATTGTCTATATACAATTTGTCTAATTTAGATTTCCATCGCGTGGTTATCTAGTTCAGAGAAGGTTCAAACTAAGAGTTCAAAGTTATTGAAAAAACCCAGCCAAATGCGAACTGCACTGAATACGTACCTACACACAGTGGTGTATCGAGGATTCAAGCTTGGGAAAGGGGGGCGGGGCATATTTTTCAATGAGCTTAAAAATCTATATTAGTGGTATACATACAAGGCACGTTCCATGATCTTAATATGGACACTCGGGAATTTTCATAAATTCACAAGACATCCGATATAATTAATTAATAAAAGCACAGTATTTGATACTAATTTCAACTTGGTACCTCCACGCGTTCCGGTGAAAAAGGGTCTAGACAGACCGAAAGACTAGCAGACGGACAACGGAGTGATCCTATAGAGGTCCCTTTTTAGGGTCCCAGTACATCAAAGATGAGAAAAGGAACCCGTATAGTGTCATTTTGGTATCCACCTGTCTGTTCATCTGTCACAGGCTACTTTCTCCGAATCTACTAGATGCAAAAGTTGAAATTCGATACATGTACAGAGTTTGGTGACCCAATAACAAACGTATAACGTAAATGAAAGATTTTCATTTTGGGGAGCAAAATAGAAAATTAAAAAAAAAAACCTTTTCTAAGGGCTCCTAGTAACATGTCAAATGAAAGTGTTTATTATAAAAAGTACTTACAAGCATATTTTATTTATAATTTTAATATTCAGGGTTTCAAAGATATTAAAGAAAATTTATTATCCCCCTTATCACCGAAACTGTAGTGTTTAAAATTTTGAAAAAAAAATATGGAACGTAGACCTTCATTGATATTTTATAGAAAAAAACTAAACAATAAACAAATTAAATAATTAATTTATTATTAAATTACATAATTTAAAAAAAAACTCAAGTGCGTCATGGTTCATATTAAATGAAAGTCTCGTTAGATAATTTTTTTATAATATACTAGTGACCCGCCCCGACTTCGCACGGGTAGCAGAGCATATAAGCCGTAGTGTTTTTTCTGCCGCAGTGTCAGCTTGTTGCGTCGCCCATGTGGATTCGATTTAATTAGATTTAAATGTAACGTAAGTTCATCCTACTTGGTGTATTTTTAATGTATCGTATTTACAATACTGTAAATATTTGAAAAAGTAAAGAATAAATACACAAAAACAAACTACAATATTTCTTTGTATACAATATTGATAACTTCTGCCTAATTTTACATCACGCGAGTCGCGTTGGCGGGGGCCACCGGCTGCCCTGTTGTAATTTCGCCATAACTCCGAAGATATTAATTTAAATTGTATGGTATAAAGGGCAATTATAATGTGCCTGAAAAGCTGAAAGTAAATAACGTATTTAATTTAATTAGGATTTATATTGTATCCGTATAAATCGCTTTCTAATCACCTCGTCATATGACACCATTTTTAAAAATATAAAAATAATTATAATATATATATATATAATAAAATAAATAATAATTTTAAAAATATTTTTAATATAAAAATAGGTATAGTAAGCTATCCATATGTCATTGCTGACATTTCTTTAGTCCAATGAAAGAGGAACAATTCCTTTATACATTATTTTGTTATATTTTAAAGGGGCAGCGTTTTCAATGAAAGCTCCCAGTCGGCTAGATTTTTTTCAACGTCTTCGACAATAATCGTCATATTAATATTACGTTATAGATAATCAAATAGGCAGGTCGGTAATCAATGAGTAATTCGTAACTTTATTTATGATATCTATATAAATATGATATTACAGTATAAAAAAATTGTTGCAGGAATTATTTTGGAACCAACAAACACATTGGCACCCATATCGACTCGCCGCTGCTGTCTCCGAGCACCAGAATTTTTATTGCGGATATATCGCTACACCAACTTATTTTACCACGTACGTATGTGTTAGATATAAATGGGGATTTTCCGTTTTTTTACATGTAAATTGTCTATTGAGAAAACAACTTAAAGAACTTTCATTTTACAGTGATAATCGTAGACATCAGTTCCGTAGTAGGCGGGAATAGTAACTTTGTATTATACAAATACCACTTGGATTATATGCTAAATAACTATTTCGGACGCAAGTGGCAGCCTTGTCTTATTATTTTCAAGTTCGGCTGGTCCGAACTATATTACGATCAGGAAAAATATCTTGGAATAAACACAGACGAGTATGGAATACCAAACTTTCCAGGTAGGTATAAAATTAATATCGGCCAATGAGTTGACTGATATGATTTTTTTTAAGTCGAAATTTTTTGGAATAATTTATTGTTTTTGAAAATACCTGGCGTGCCGCACCTATAGTTGCTGTTTGAGAAATATTCGGCTAGGTATATACAATACAATTTGCCTTTTTGCGTGAGTTGCATGCAATAACCTAAACTCTAAAACCACTACTCTGAAAGATCATAAAAAAAAAACTGAAATACTGGCACGAATTCATTAATAAAACTATCACGACAATCTAGAGTAGTACAAGTTACCTATACTGGTACAGCTGACTGATTGGTCGAGTGGTTGTTAGAGAATCTAAGTACGTAACGAAAGGTCCCGGCATCAATCTTCGATCGACACTCAATAGCATGAACGAACATATCTATTTCATCTGTTTTTGTGTGTAAACTATTTATAAAAGTATATATTGTATAAAAATATCTAAGTATGTACCTACATCAGTGTTTAATACCCATATTACAAACTCTATCTAGTTTTAAAACCATCAGATACAACTCACACACGGCGACCTTTAATGGCCGATGTGTATCGAGATATTCCAGGTGTTATTATTATAGCTATAGCCAACTAAGTTAATGAGTGGGTTCTTTATTCCGCGTCAATTCTAAAAAAAAATCCTCAGTGGACCAACTGGTAGTAGTACAACCTTGGCAATACACGGGCAAGTCATGATTTGTTGGTGGCATGCCTACGGAACCCTTTGTCATGCGTGACCCATATTTTGCCCGTCACACACTTGACCAGTTTTTGTTACAAAACCGTAAATTTAAAAAAAGTTATTTGCAGGCGTTAACTGAGAAAAACCCGGACGGAGCATCTCAAACTAATTTACCGATCCACCCCTATTAGCTCGTATTACACGACACCACAGCACGAAACGCTCCAATCTGTGGGTCGGGACTCGGGAGCGATCGCGCAAGCGAACACTCTGGCTCTGGAGTGCGCTTCAAAGTACGCGGATTCAGGCGCGACATACAGACAATCGCTCTTCAGGATCGAATACGCTCCTGGGAGCATTCGATCCTTTTAGTTTTGAATCACACGCGGTTTTAGGCCGCGCATTTTGGAGCGTACGCACCAAGTGCGAGAAAAAAACCGCTGGTGTAATACTATCTATTATGTCAATTAGCTATAGACGCACGCGTCAGCTTATACACACTCATTTTATAGTATGTTTGTTCAAGGTCTATACAAACCGCTTGACGAAGTTCCACTCACACATAATTACGCGGCCGCCATTGCAATGCTTCATTAGTTGTTCAGTGACAGGACAGCCAGTTTTTGGCAGTCTTTATGTTTTTAATAAGTCTCCGTTTGCAGGTATTAGTGACGAAATAGCAGAATGGATCACGACGTCATACACGAATGTAGTGGGTGTGGGCGTCGACGTAGCTTCTGTCGATCCTGGAGCATCCACAGATTTTCGTGCACGTAGAATATTGCTCGATGCGGGTCTATATTTACTAGAAAATGTGAAACTAGATGAATTTGTGCCTGGTTAGTTCAAGTTCCCAGTCTATTTCTTTTATTATTCACGTCATCAGGTCGGCTCTACGGCGGTGCGAGCGCTGACGTACCTACAATGGCATCAGGCTCCGTCTTAAGGAGGCGCTGAAATTCTCAATAAATACTAATTGAAGCACTGGTCATTTCGATCGAATATGATGTCTGTCAGCAAATTAAATAGACCCTCATCGTACAAAAACCCACTGAGAAAAGTGTTCTTCAAAAAATAAGATGATTCACCATCAGTAGAGCAATTGATGATCGTGATCATCGTAAATATGATGCATAAATGTATGACGCATATTGATGTGGATACGTCTATGTTTTTTTCCTCTTCGTATTCCTCGTTTTTATTATGGGGGTCATCCATTGCTCGACTAATGATGAACACTTTTCTCAAATTCATGTTTTTGTCGTCGACAGTTGGTCTGACTGTTGCTTCATTACGCGCTGCATAGAAAGAATTTTAATTTATAACGAGGAGGAGAGGTTACCAAAAAATCACGCTCCCCCGAGAAAATAATTTAGGGTCGCCCCTGCGCACGTCATATACTATACAGTGTAAATATGATCATGCGTCGAATCGCAATTATTTATCATGTCCTGCTCTTTTAGATCTGAGCTTTTAGACAAGTTTAGATTTAATTAAAAAACGGTGTACTTAAATGAAAAAAAAAACTTGAAAGAAATTCATTTTAATCTCGGCTGTGACACCCATGCGCGCGCCGGGTTCGACTTTTCTTAATTTTCGTTAACAAATCTTCAAAAGGAAAGACCCATTCTGCCGATCGACTTTTTCTCTCCGGTTCAAAGCAGTACACCCAGGTTTCGTCACCTGTCACGATATTATAGACAGCCAATCATTGTCCTCCATTAAACTTTGCTATCATTTTGCGACACCAACACGCAGTCGTTTTTGGTCCTCCGTCAAATCATGCGGTATGCATCGAGTGTAAAGCTTCCGCACCTTCAGATGCACATGTAAAATCTTTTGCACTTGACTCATTTTAATGCCTAATACAGTATGAATTTGTTGACTTGTAATTTTTTGTAACTAATTGACGTACGGTATCAATATTAAATTCGGTAACCACAGTCGCTGGTCAACTTACACGTACATCGTCATGGAAATAATTACTTCCACGTCTAAAATCACTGAACCACGTATACACAGAGCTACGAGATGGAGTTTTATTACTAAATGCCAATTGAAGTCTCTGCAGCGAAAATCATAAAAAATCATAGCGCGAAAATTTTCTCTAGGTGAGTTTATTGTAATTCCGACACACAATTTTCAAACCGACGCGACGCCACAATCAAAAAACAAATGACTATCTCGCAATTTAAAAAGTCGTGTTCCCAGAAAGTTCCATTTTTAAATTTCATAAATGGCTCTCTATTTTTTTTATTGTAAGTGGCTAGTTCCACAAAACTTTAAGTATGCTCTACGTATATACTCGTAGTCACGGACACCCGGTTTGAGTATCACTAATATTGATCAAAAAATAAAATAGCGGGACATATTAGTGGTATAGTGTTTAGGCTATAATAGTTTAGACACGTAATCCATACGCAATCATAATAGAAACGACTGGTAAAGTTGTTCAGGGTGGTATACATAATAAATAAATATAAATTGTCAATAAACACAATGTAAGTATATTGTAAGCAAATAAAGTGGTAGGTATTACTAGTACTTAGTGAGGCAGAAATAGCAAAATAATGATTATTCTAAGATTTCAGTGACATAAGTATAATTATTGTAAGGTCAATTAAACCATAGATTACATTACAGAATCGTCGTGTACAGCATTGGTGATGCCCACGAAGGTCGCCCGCGGGAGTAGCAGTGCGGTACGAGTCACTGCCATCTGCCCCAAAAAACATCTGCTAACTACTGCACGACCGCCACATACCCATTTTTAGATTAATTTAACAGCTATTGATTTATTTACACCAATAAATTCGAAATAGGCAGTGGTGAATTTAGGATTTAGCTCGAGAGCATTATGAATTTTTACAGCTCAGTAACTCGATGGCAAAAAATGAACCGTTTCAAATTCGAATGTCCATTGTCCGTATGTCATATCTCGACCATCTTTTCAATGAATCTGATTAAATTTCACAAGCTAATCTATTATTTTAACCACCATACACTTCTGCAGATAATTTGTGAAAGTGAAATTTTTAAGGGATGGAATTAATTGAAAATGCAATGAAGGTTTTTAGAAAGTTTTTATCTTCTTAACCGTGTCATTGAAAAATTGGAAGAAAATCTAGGAAGGTGGTATGGGTAGGTACATACGACAAAACAACCACTATTTGAAAAAAAAAATTACTAAGAAACGTTTAGAAATTTTCAGTTGCCTACAAACTTAATTTTGTATGATTGGTGCATGATTATGCTTGTAGTAGATAGGTACATATTAATAGAGTTAAGTCGAAGGGTTCTATTGTGAAAATGGGAGTTCCTCAGGGATCTATATTGGGTCCCTTTCTGTTTCTAGGGTAATGACTTACCTTATTTGGTAGAAAAATCTGCCGAGATAGTGTTGTTTGCTGATGACACTTCTCTCGTATTAAAAATTAATAGAAATGAAGAGGAATTTTTAATAGTAAACTCTTCACTTTTGCGGGTCTTAAATTGGTTCAAAGCTAATAACCTATTATTAAACGCAAATAAAACAAAATGTTTAAAATTTACATTGCCCAGTGTTAGGCAAGTTGAAGTCAATTTGAGACTTGGTGGGAATTCATTAAGTTTACTTAATGAAACTGTGTTCTTGGGCATTACTATAGATGCAAATTTACAATGGGGTCCTCATGTTATGAAAGTGGCTGGTAAACTGAGCTCTGCTGTTTTTGCAATCAGGCAAATAAGAAGACTAATCGATATGCCTACAGTGAAGCTGGTTTATTTTAGCTACTTTCATAGCATAATGTCATATGGCATTCTGCTCTGGGGAAAGGCCGCTGACATTCAAACAATATTTGTTCGCAGAAAAGGGCTATTCGAGCTGTATATAAATTAAAATCTAGAGATTGTGTGAAGGCTCACTTCAGAGAAAGTATCATTTTGACAGTCCCTTGTCAGTACATTTATTAAAATATAATTTATGTACATAAAAACTTAAATACTTTCTCTGGGGTGGGTGATAACCACCACTTAAATACAAGACATAAACATATGTTATCGATTCCCAGGTTCAGACTGTCAAAGGTTAATAATTCTTTCATGGGAAATTGTATTCGTTTTTATAATAAAATTCCTATAGAAATGTTGAACTTAAATTCAAATCAATTTACAAAGCAAGTTAAAGTCCAACTCGTGAAAAAAGCTTACTATTGTATTAGCAAGTATTTAAATAATAAGTACGCATGGACATCATTGTAATAGTTGTAAGCATATTAAAAAAAAAAACAACTAAGAAAAACATATATTTAAATAAAATAAACAGGGAGGAGTTTCTTGCCGGTTCTTCTCCTTCTAGTTTTGGAACCGGTACCTAATCACCTAATCAATTCATTTTGACTTTCAATAAGTGTGTGTAAACATCTTATATTGAATAAAAATTTTTTGCTTTTGATTTTGATTTTTATCCAAAGTTGTCCGACATGCACTTTCATTACCCGGTTTTTATTATAAGATTTACAATTTTAATTGTAAAACCTTTCATAAAATAGTCTACGTAACAAATGACTAAACATATGTTTTACCAATTATTGAAATTTAATCTAATAACGAAGCGTAAAGAGGTATAGGTAGGTATCAACGTACAGCCCGAGCTGTCGTGTAGAAAGAAGCCTTCAAATACATAAGGAATTCGAATGTAACGTATATATCCATTAATAAAGATTTTTTTTTAAATTCAATTACTAAAAAGGTAAAACGGGGTGTTAAAGTTTATATGAAAATAATTTACTTGAATGAAGAGCTTAAATGCAGCCAACTTAAAATATTGTAGAAAATCAGTTAATTAATGTACCTATATTGCAGTATATTCGTTATATGAATGTCAGTGTCTACCAAGAAATTATTTGTAAATTAAATTACCAATAGGGATGAAAAGGGAACAGAAAATTATGGGTCATATAACCAACCTAAAACTCTTACCAAAGCTGCAAATTTAAAAGAATCTGGACGAAAAAATCTTTAAAAAAACATATTATTGATTCAATTCTTGTGTAGTGAATTTGGTACTATCGTATAGAAAAACAAATAATGTGACCTCTCATATTAAACAAGACTCACAATTTCTGCATTTTGTCATCCTTAGTTTAATTGAATGCATTTTTGCTATCAGTACATCATCGTTCTATAATATATATAAATGCCAATGCGGATATATCACCTAGACGTCTATACCTATATGTCGTAGGATGATTTGATAATTCGTATTTTCGCGAAAATTCTAGGGATTTTGCGAAAACACGGATAATTAGACAATGGTGATTGTATTTTTCAATCTGACTGAAAAAAATTAGGTTTTTTGCGAAAACTCGAGTCGCCTCAGTAACATTGAACATTCGTAAAGCTGATTGGCTTGATTTTTGCTAGCTGGCCAACTCTTACTCTGATTGGTTCCTATCTTTTCCTATGTAGCTTTAAGGTATTATATCAAAGTTATAAAGGATAATTTTACTTTTTATTTAATAAATATCAATCATAGAAAATTTACTAGGTACACTATCCCAGCAGGTAATAATATAAATGCAACTACGAGTACGCTATCTCTTATTACAAATCACATAATTATCAGCCTTCTTTCATAAATTGGTGCTTAACTTATTATTAAATTACATGTATGTACTACCGCCTACTCTAGTGTTGTTGTGTTGTACGTTAGATCTTAAATATCAAAATTATTGGTTTCTGATTCTGTTGAACATTCTGCAATAATTTCACTTGTATCTGTCATTTTGTATTTACAGACGCACATCTACATAACTTTTCGCACTATTTTTTAAGTCCAACTACAAACTTAAATACATTAAATATCAAAAAACTGCTGGCTCGCCATTTATATTTAAGTCGTCAATCAATCAGAGAAGATGTTTTTGCGGGGCGCTCATACCGGCCAATCAGTTTTCTTTTTTCATAATAACTAATGATTCTCTTCGCAATCTTACTAAGGCGACTCGTGTTTTCGCGAGAACACTATCTTTTTTCAATAAGATTGAAAAATATAACCACCTTTGTCTAATTATCCGTGTTTTCGCAAAATCCCTAGAATTTTCGCGAAAATTCGAATTATCAAATCATTCTACGACATATATAATTCAAATACTTAGGTGTACAGTTCCAATCAAACTTTATGGCGGATCCGAACGTAGGCACAAGTCGCGTTGCAGTAACCAGTTTTAGATGTAGCGAGACGCCGTGGAGCGAGGGGTATATGACTGTACCTGCGCAAGCACGCCTATACAGCGTTGTATTCCGAACCGCCACAACCTTTGACGCGATCTGTACAAAATTTGTTATTTTTAAGTTAATATTAAACATTAAATCTTAAGTTAATTTTTAATCAGTTTTGTTTGTTTTTGTGGTAGTTATAGTTGGGTGAATATTTCATTTCGTACATATTACCATGTTTTGGAGAATATTAAAAAAATATCGCAAAATCATGTTCTTCGCAGAATTTTCAAAACTTTGCCATCGGTAAGTATATTGTAGATGTGTCAAAGGGACAGTAATCAGACTTTTGATTTTCAAGATATTGACGTGTTGATTTTTTCTTAGAATGGATTTCACGCATAATAGTAATTAGAAGAAAAGGAAAAATTTATTAATCTTCTTATTATGTGTTAATTTATTTAATTTTAGCAACTTTAGGTATATAAATAAGTACCTACTTTACTTTCACACAATTAACGCCCTTTAAGATCAAAACAATAATTGATAAAAACTATTTATTCAATAAACAAAACAATAACTACCAAAAAAAAACTGTGTCTTTAAAACTAGAACTTGAACATGGTGGCTTACTTGCTTATAAAACAACATATTATTACAAATTGACACCGCTAATATCTAAATAATTTAATTGTAAAGAATTAAGTCATATTGAGATCAAAACAATCATTAATGTAGGAATAGTAAGAAAGGGTCACAAATATAATTCGCACTGAAACTTCAACACAAACTTATATTAGACACTGTAGTTGCATAAAAATACCAATCACGTCGGTCGTTGAGTCTAAGTACCTACCTATTCTATTATTTTAGATGTTAAAAAAAAAATTAGGTAGACCTTTTTCTAAAATTGTGTGGCGTTTAGACTAAACGAAAAATTTTCAATTGAGATTAAAATTGGTGTTATCAATTAAAATGTTTTTCTTCGCTGGGAAAAATCTAAAACGCTATCAGAATCGGTCTCGCTCAAACGTCGCTTATGTGTAATTTTAGTCGCCTTAGTTTTTTTAAATAGTGCCCCTGATTAACCTTTTAGTGGTGATGATTGGAGTACAAATTTGTCTTCAAAACTATTTTTGACGATGTCCTCATCCTTCTCCAAACTCCCACATGATCTCGGTTCTGCTTCCCCGTGTGAAACTTTATGCAGCTGAATCTGATGTTTTACTAATGAATCATATTGTGTATTTATCTTTGAAACCACTTTCAATGTTAGTCTTTTAATTGAGTAGGTACATTTCACATAGCATTGATTTTGTAATTACCGTGTAAAGGTTTTAGGGTGTCATTAATTGTTAGGGATGGCTGGGACACAAGATCTTCTTTGTGACATATGCATGTTCCAGAATTTTTTCTTTACTTCTTTTTTTTCTAGCCATAATGATTTGAATAAAAATTACACCTAATTACTATTCATAAGCATTCGCAAATAGTGTGGGCAGGAATTAACGGTAAGTTATGAGATAAATGGTAATTAGATTTGTAAACATTATGATCAATTACTCATTATTTAGAAAAGGTTTAAATAATCAAGTTCACTAGCGAAAAGTAACCGTTTTTACGTACATATAGAAGCCACAATATTTTGAAAAAATAATTTAAAAAAATAAATAAAAACCGACTTCAAAAACACAAACTAAAAAGTTAAAAATAAAATTTTCACTTTAAAGAAAGGAGCATTAACAGGCGGCATATAGTTAATGAAGTCGGTGCCTACTCACTCAGACACTTTAAATTGTGTTCTATATTTGTTATAGTTATAAATATATCATTGTTGTAATTGTTATTACTTGGTAAGTACCCATTTAAAGTGTCTGAGTTGGCACCGACTTCATTAACTATATGCCGCCTGTTAATGCTCCTTTCTTTAAAGTGAAAATTTTATTTTTAACTTTTTAGTTTATGTTTTTGAAGTCGGTTTTTATTTTTTTTTAAATTATTTTATTTTTCAATTTTTAGTTGAACGCATCTGTAACTCATTTGTATTTAGTATAAATAGGGCTACTAAACGCGCTACTGTAATGAGACAGCACCGCAATTACGCACCGTAAATTCAGTGTCAAATTGACGCATCAGCATGCCTAGTAGGCAGTGGTATTGCTATGTAAAACTTCAATCTTAATTATTATTTTTGTGCGAACTGAACATTTTGGCATATTCAACCGTATGAAGGAAGCCCAACAAAAGGTAACTGCTGTAAACCGTAGAGGAATTCCCTCGATTGTGTATGGTCTCCATCATCAGACCTGTAATGGTACTTATAACCCATATGGGTGCAAAGTTCTCTTCAATAGAAATGAATTAAGTCCAAACACCAGGTAATTGCTGTAAATCGTTAAGGAGTTCCCTCGATTGTGTATGGTCTCCATCATCAGACCTGTAATTGCACTTATAATCCATATGGGTGCAAAGATCTCATCAATAGAAATGAATCAAGTCCAAACACCAGGTAATTGCTGTAAGTCGTTGAGGAGTTCCCTCGACTGTCTTTCAGCTCCATCATCAGATCGACTCCCGATATTCATTAAATAGTACTAGTAGTAGTACTTTATCAAAATACTTACAATACGATACTTTAGAATACGATTTTCGAAGGTTGCCCTCGATTTCTCTGGGATGCCATCATCAGATCCTGGTTTCCTTATCATGGTACCACTCCGGAGATATCTCCCTTTCACAAAAAAAAAAAAATCATCCAATTCGGTTCATAAACAACGAAGTTATCCCTGAACACACATAAAAAAAAAACATATATACGGTCGAATTGAGTAACCTCCTTCTTTTTTGAAGTCGCTTAAAAATAAAGTATGTTACTACTACCTTTTTCAACATGAACGGTATGTAGAAATATTCGAAATATTCAGAATCAAGTCCCTTTTTGGAGAAGTGATTTTGAATTTTTGTCGCAAAATTCGCTCTTTGGACGCATGCATTTCACTTTTTAGGAAGCGACAACTACAGACAAACGATGGGTGCGGAACTGGTTTCGTTATGTAGCGTAGTTATCCAAATACAAGACTGAACATGTCGAATGGTAAGTATGATGAAAGGTCAGGACATTTTTAGAATACCATAAACCGGTCAAATACATTCTTCCACCACCAATTGTTTTTCCCTGGATACATTAATTATTCTATTATTATACAAAAAAAAATTCTATTAGAATTAATTTTTCAAACACAGGTTTGTATAGTAGGGTAGACTGGGTACGATTGAAACAAAGGACGGTTGAAACAGAGCAAATATCTCGTAAACGGTTACGCGGAGAGTAAGGGATGCAAGGGGAATAAGAAACGGACGACAGGTCCGAACACGAATTCAGTACCGCGCCGCTTCCCGTACGGTGTTGTTTTGTGCAAGACGTCATATTGTTTTTTATTACCCAAAAGTAAGTATTTTCCTTCTGATATTAACGCTTATATTATCTGTTCTTTTTAAATGAATGTATTGAGTGTGTGTTTGCAAATACTATGACACTTGTAGTATAAGAGATGGTGACTATTTTTAATATGTTATTATTACTATCGTAATTTTAAAGTATATTTTACCGAAAGTGGGGTTGGGGACGGTTGAAACATTTTTTGTGGGTACGATTGAAACAGAAAATATAATCATGTTTATTTTTTGTAGATGCCGAGAGTTCGGGTAAGGAAGACTTCAAGAGGGAAAAATGACTTGTCGAGCTATATTAATGCATATGAGGAGGTAAAAGCTGGAGATTCACTACGGAAAGCGGCGGAAAAGCATAGTATAAACCACTGTTCCCTGTTGAGATATATTCGAAAGCGAGATGCGACCGGCAGACACGATGAAGGTATGGGGTATAAAGCACACAATCGTGTTTTTAATGAAGATCAGGAGCGAGAATTATCAAAGTATTTGATTCGATGTGCTGATATATATTTCGGACTGTCAAAGAAAGAGGTGCGAAAATTAGCTTACGAACTTACCATTAAGTATAATTTATCACGACCTCGAACTTGGGAAGATAATGGAATGGCTGGTGAAGAATGGTTTCGGATGTTTATGAGAAGAAACCCTGAACTGTCCGTACGCGCCGCACAAGCTACAAGCTTGTCAAGGGCAACGAGCTTTAATAAAACTAACGTAGACGTCTTCTATGATAATTTGTCCATTGTCATGGACCGTTATAACTTTGAGCCCCAAGATATAACACAGATGAAACCGGCATAACCACCGTGCAAAAGCCTGACAGAGTTATAGCTAGACGTGGTGCTCGTCAAGTCGGTTCAGTAACCTCAGCTGAAAGGGGTACTTTAGTGACAGTAACCTTTGCAGTGAACGCCATTGGAAATGTTTTCCCACCATTTTTTGTGTTTCCGCGAGTGCGATACCAAGATCATTTTGTTAGGGATGGCCCAATAGGGTCTACTGGAACCGCAAATCCCTCAGGTTGGATGCAAGATGAATCATTCCTGCATTTTCTAGAACACTTTCAAAAGCATTCTAAGGTTTCTCCGTCACACAAAGTGTTACTCATACTAGATAACCACTCATCACACGTACACATAAACACACTGGACTATTGCAAGAACAATGGAATTGTCTTATTGTCCTTTCCTCCACATTGCTCTCACAAGCTCCAGCCACTCGATCGATCCGCGTATGGCCCTTTAAAGAAAGCTGTAAATTCTACGTGTGATGCGTGGATGAGAAGCCATCCAGGAAAAACCATGTCAATATACGATATACCAGGGATTGTAGCGTCTGCTATGCCCCTGGCTATGACGTCGTCCAACATTCAAGCCGGCTTTCGCAAAACAGGAATTTACCAATATAACCGGAATCTGTTTTCTGAGATCGATTACAATCCTGCATTTGTAACAGATAGACCTAATCCGGAAAATACAACTGAGAAAACAGATAGACAAAATCCAGAAAATACTATTGAAGATGAAACACCATCATTATCGCCTTCTCTTTTATCTGAAGAATTACAGTTATCTCTCCATACAACAGTTGAACAACAAGCTCTCTATGACTCACCAGTTTCAATAATCCAGCAAGTAAACGTTCATCAACCTCAAGAAACTATAAATACACCACTTAGACTTGGCAGCATAGGTATCTGTCAAGAAATTTCACCAGGACCGTCTACAAGTGCACAAGCTAGTAATGACCGTATCGTATTTACTCCGGAGGAAGTAAGGCCATTACCAAAAGCACCAGCAAGGAAATGCAATAAAGGGCGTAAAACTAGAAAATCAACTATTTATACTGATACACCAGAGAAGGAAGAGATAAGAAAAGAACATGAAGCAAAATTAAAACGGACCAAAGCTAAGCAAGTTAAGAAAAGATTAGACGAAAGAAAAGGTAAAAGAAAAATTTCAAAAGGCAAAAATAAAAATATTCAGCAGGAATTGTCATCGGAAGAATCAGAAGAGGAAGAATGCTACTGTATTGTTTGCTTAGCACCATATTCAGAGAGCAGATCCGGAGAAAAGTGGATTCAATGTACTTCATGTAAACAGTGGGCTCACGAAGAATGCACAGAAGGTGGTCTTAGCTACGTTTGCCACAACTGCGACTCTGAATACTCTGATTAATCTCTAGGCTAAATGTTTTCTTTAAGTTAATTCTCAAAGTTTATTTGATTTAAGAAGTGCTTTCTTTAGTTTATTTTGAATGCTTATTTGATTTAAAATCGGTCGTCTTTTAGTTTATTCAGAGTGTTAATTGTATTATTAATGTTTATTTGATTTTAAAAATGTCAATCTAGTTTATTTGTTTTAGAAACGTTTTCGTTAAGTTAAATCTGAAATTATTATCGTATTTTCTAATTTTTTTGAATGTGTACTACTCATTACAGGCTGATGAATGTTTTAGAAGTATTAAAATCTTAAAGACTGATTAATGTGGTCATGTGGTGCCATAATTATTCGTATAATTAGTATACATGATAAATAAAACATGTTTCATTAGTATTTATTGTATTATTCGTATGTGTTTCAATTGACCCCAATCGCTGTTTCAACCGCCCCTGGCATGGGGACGGATGAAACAATTTTTTTATTTTTTTAAATTTCATATATTTCTAAAAATAGTAAACCGGGAACTATAATGATACAGCCATATCGTAGCTAAAACTTCACATTTGAATTTCACGTAGCATAATCGCCACTTTGTTTATAAACAACAAAATTATAAACGATAAACGCCAAATTGTTTCAACCGTACCCAGTCTACCCTATTTAATAATCTATTAAAATCTGGGAAAAGGAACATAGATGGTAATGAGGTTATGGATCATTTTTGTTTTTTAAAGTTCATTTCAGTTGTATAATTTGAAATTATATTGTTTGTGCCTTATACAACATAAGTTTAACTATGTAGAAATCACGTATGGTTCCAATTTTTTTTTAAATTATATATATTCTTTATCGTTTGCCGTGCAATATGCACGAAACGAAATATTCACCCAGTTTAAAAATATGTTATTGACGTTTTCTATAGTAGCATAGGCTACGACTGAAAATCTGCTGTGCAGTGTATGACCACTGGACGTAAGCTGAGTCGTGGCCATTTTGGCATTGCTTTTGTTTATTGTGTTTTAGTTTTTGTATTTTTTTTTGTTATGTAAACATGTCAAATAAAATCTTTCTTCCTTTCTATACTTTCAATCAAATCTGTTCATTTTATATTCTGGAATAGGTCTACACTAGTGAATTTAGTCACAGACTTGTCGTTGTCGGTGGAATTTAGTATTATCAAATTTCTAGTCGAAACTTGAAAGTAAAGTACTAAAAAAAGATAAAAAACGTCTAAATCTATTAAATTGACTCATAGCTCAGCACTCATTTACCCAGGAATATGACGCGTGCGTCCGATAATTTCATGTAGACTACCTATATTCATTTTATGCTATTAACTGGAGGTAGGTATATCACACTGTACCTACACCGCCATAATATATACGACGACATCCGAAATGTCTCACTGCTTAATTCAATTTATTTGCTCGGTTCGAGTCAAGGGCAGGGCACGAGACATTATATTAAAATACACGTATAATGGTCAGTCAGTACAGTAGTCAAGTCAGTATTGGTAGCGATGGCTATTATGACAGTAGTGTTTACAAGTGTATTGTTCCTGTTTTGCGTCGCAAACGGAAATCAACTAAAACTGAATGATATTTTATTTAATAACGACTACGAATTTATAGATTTGACCCATTTCTTCGACAATCAAACTATTTATTGGCCTATGGGACAGAATTTTGTTTTTACTAAACAAAGCGGCACGGCTGGCCCGGATGGATCATGGTAAGTATCTAAGTGGCTATACAAAATGTTAATAATAAAAGAATCCGTCATAAAATAAGCCTCTTGTTTACATTTTACCTTATGATAAGCGTTCGAACATAAATTTTTATTTATTCAAATATCGAACATCGGACAAATTTCGATTTTCCCTTGTAAAACCTTTGCTTTTTTGTTTATCATGGAGAGTAGAGAGTTGAAGAGTGTTATCATGACCATGAGTCAATGCCATAACATGGATAGGAATTCCTAAAAAACGTACCTATCTACCTACAGACATACAGAAATTAAAAGCCAAAAATAATATCACTTCATATTATAAAGTCTCCCGTCGCGTCTGTCTGTGTGTTTGTCTGAACGCGATAAACTCAAAAACTACGAACGGATTGGCATTGGTTGACGCCAATGGACAGAGTGATTCAAGAGGAAGGTATAAGTGTATAATTTTTTAATGTTTTGTGCAAATTAGTTGAAATATGACGATTATTGTTGAAGACGTCGGAAAAATGCTAGCCGACTGGGAGCTTTCATCGAAAATGCTGAACGATCCCATTGAGATACAACAAAATAATGTATGGAGAAATTGTTCCTCTTTCATTGGATTAAAGAAAAGTCCGCGATGGAATATGTCTGTATCTTTTATACTTACTTACTATACCTATTTTTATGTTTAAAAAATGGTGTCATATGATGAGGTAATTGGAAAGCAATTTTTACGGATACAGTATTAATCCTTATCAATTTAATTACGTTATTTACCTTCAGCATTTCATGCACATTATAATTGCCCTTTACACCATACAATTTAAATTACTATCTTAGGAGATATCGCGAAATAAAAACTATAGTGCGACAAGCGACCGAGCCGGGCGGCGGCGGCGGCCTGGGGCCCCCGCCGACGTGACTCGCGTGATGTAAAATTAGGCAGAAGTTATCAATATTGTATAAAAAGAAATATTGCACTTAGTTTGTTTTTATGTCTTTGTTCTTTACTTTTTCAAATATTTATAGAATTGGAAATAAAATACATTAAAAACACACCAAGTAGGATGAACTTTACTTATGTTACATTTAAATCTAATTAAATCTAATCCACATGTTCGACGCAACAAGTTGATAGGACACTACGACAGAAAAAAAACATTACGGCTTATATGCTCTACTACCCGTGCAAAGCCGGAGCGGGTCGCTAGTTTGAATTATAAAAATAAGCAAGAATTACTTTCAATTTATATGTTTATGAAGCTTTGATTTTTTGTCAAGGTACGCGGCGAACGATTTTGCAGCGGCCGAACACGGAGGCACGCACGTTGACGCCCCTTACCACTTTGTCAGTGATGGGCAGTACGTTGGAGACATACCGCTCGAGAAGCTCATAGTACCACGTAATGATATAAATTATATAAAAACATTTTTATAACTTATCGTTGCCCATGGTAGGTACATACTTACTACGTACTACCTACCTACGCGTATTATAGTAAAGACAAATTAGTCCCTTAGTTTTCGGTCCGTTTGAGCCGTTATAATATAATATTCGATGCGATTTTTATTTTGTTCTGAACTGTTATGCGAAATGAGTTGTTACTGTTGGAGAGGTGAATACATATATCGGAGCACCGGTAGAGTTAAAATTTTTTTGTACCTTGTTATGTAGCCTTTACTATAGTTGTCCGATTGACATAAAACACACATGTCCATTCCTTCGGCCGATGTGAACAAACTGACTGGCGACTCACTTGTAATTGACCAAAAACGTGAGCGTTTGTCGACCCATCTTTCATCCTCTGATAGATCTCTGATTACCTACATAGTTTAATATAAAATATAATACCTACCTATTTGTAATCGATGATTTCAATTTTCAGTGATAATCGTTGATATAAGTTCCCGAGTGAACGATGATCCCAACTTCGTGTTATACAAAGAACATTTGGATTTTCTGCTTAATGATAATCTGGGCAAACCTTGCGTTATTGTATTCAAGTTTGGCTGGACCAAGTTCTTCAACGACAGGAATAAATATTTGGGGTTGAATTCAGATAGCGGGGCGTTGAATTTTCCGGGTATGTAAATTTTTAAAAAATATATTGTACATTAGATATTGCAATAAATACTGAAGGAAATAGCGCCTAGTCTTGCTTCCGTCAAATTGTGTGTATTGCATTAATCTACATACATACCTATTGGTGAACATTAATCAGTTTATATTTAATTAAGTTACTAGAGTAGTTTCAACCCATTGTTTTTATTCTTATTTTGCTGCATCATTCCTCTTCTAGTATCACTTGCTTTGTCATTTAGAAACCTTCTGGAAATTCTAGAAGCTACCCCGAGTCCTATACTGAGAACATGTTGCGTTATTCCAAGTGTTACCGACACGAACATTGCCACATACTAATCATCGTAGTTTATAAATTTGCTAATCGTTAATAAAAAGGATAAAAAAGAACCAAAACATTTGCTTGCTTTGCTAGTTCTCGTGGCGTGACTCCATCACGTCCATCCACGTGTGGAGGATGATATGATTGGTGAGAATAGTATATCCCAGTTTCTCTGTACTAGTGGTCGCTCAGTGGCCGAAATTCGATCGTATCTACTCCCTTTTTTGAAACAACAAATAATAATTTAAGGCGCTACCACGGCGCTACGTTAATAGAATTATGCTTCTGACGCTGTAAGAAACGGTCATGCCAATTCGTAAGTTTGACATTGACAGTCTTTGTAACACATATTATCGATGATACTGCAATACAGCGTAACTACAGTTTGCAATACCACGTATCTAATTACAGGTCCAGTCAAACTTTATGGCGGATGTGAACATAGGCACAAGTCGCGTCGCAGTAACCAGTTTTAGGTGTAGCGGGACGCAGTGGAGCGAGGGGAATATGACTGAACCTGCGCAAGCACGCTTATAGCGTTGTATTCCGATCCGCCATAAAGTTTGATTGGAACTATACCTACAAATGACTGATTTTACAGGAGATTTTTAAATTTTGAACTCGCTTCCGATCGGCGGTTGTGTACAGCGGTGGCCTTTTATATCGGTGGAGCGTATTAAACTATCAACTGCAATCACAATCAGAAGATAGCTCTGCAATTAAAATATTAATGATGGCACCAAGGCAAAAAAAAAAACAATAATCTCTTAAAAACAAGATAATCTCATGAATGCTATCCAGAGATGACACGTGGTAATTCAGCTGAATACAAAAATCATGACAATCTTTTGGTACCTATAACATCTTTTAATTCCTGCAAATGCATGTAGGTACTTAGTTTTCGATATTTTTTGCGGTGCTTGATGAAGTTGAGGAACATCTGTCAAAAGGGATTCAATTTGTTTGGGGCGCCTGGGTTATAGGGAAAAAATATTATAATCTGATAATATAAGTTTGTAATCAATAGTGCCATTGATGTTATACTTAAGAACTCTTATGTCAGTAACACATTTGTCACAAAGACCCTTCCAGGGCGTATAGAGGAGCGTAAGGCGTAAGGAAAGGATTTATTTTTGGCTTCTTCTGCTAGTTGCATTATGACTGGGAAGGAACATTTCTCTTTTTTTGAGTTTCTTTTTTCTATATCTGAATGAACAGAGTCGGCTTCCATCTGGATGTGTCCCTTTCCAAAAACTTTTGCGTAATCGTTTCCTTTTTTACATAGCTAGACGCAAAAGTGCGTTCGAAACTATATTGTTTCTATTTTGAGCTGTGCAACCATTCGTGTATGAAATTATGTGTTTACGATGTCCGCCTATAAGTTTTTTAAATAGTCTATGATAAATACTTACCTAAATGTATCGTAAGTACTAGTAACTTTCAAGTCGGTAACAGTTTCGTCGAACCAATAACACGTTGCTTGGTGATTGCTTCTTTATCTTCCCTCTTTTCCAATCGAGCAACTTTATTTAAGGCTTTTTGTCTTTTATAAATATCTTCGGATATGTTACCAACTTAATAAGCAAGCAGGTATCCCACTCATATCTTCAAAAAATTTCCTGCAAGCAACAGATGTAGAGACGGAATTCGCATGCTCTTTAATATATAACTGAGTTTTAGATTGAATAATAAGTTCCAAATACAGTTTTTGACTAGATTTTCGGCATGTACGAAAGAAATTCAATGCCGAATTTCTATTTGTAGTCGATTCTGAGCTATTATTTTTTATTGATTCTATAGAACATTATTTTCTTCCTTTTTGTCTTCTATCACCCAGCCAATTCCTTAACTAACTATTCCTTAATACCAAAACTATATAAAAATATATTAAAAAAAAATTGAATGTTTGCGAACGAAACTTGAATATATCCGTTTTGCGGTTAGTTCCGCGGCATTACACTCAACAACAACCAGCATTTGTTACGCGCTATTGCTTCGAAGAAAATAGGTACAACCTGTCCTAAGTCAATTCAAAAATATGTCTTTGCATAAACGTGCGAAAGGCAAAGAAGTGAAGCGAAAGGAGAGTGCAACCCCGCGAAATCGCAAATTCGCTACTTTTGCAGTTGCGCGGTATTGCAAATTGCAGATACGCTGATACGCTGTAGGTATCTATTGCGGTAACGCCGACGGCATCATATATTGATTTTAGCTTCCAGCGCTTCTTCTCCTTGAAAACTTTCAACAATTTATTCCAAATCCCACACATCCCCAGAGACATCTAAAGCTCGTCAGCTACTAAACAAAAGATAAATACCCAAAAATAAAATCGGTTGATAAATCAATGTTTGACAAACAGAGGAGAAAAAGAGCTACTAAACTATTTTGTTTTTGCCTTAGTATAAACATATACAGAAAAGAAGAAAAAGAAGATAAGAGAAAAGAAAAGAGACGAAGAGAAGGTAGAAAGAGATAGAGAAAAGAGAAGAAGCGAAGAAAAGCAGAAGTAAAGAAGATAATTAAATCTGGTGTGTTGCGAAAGGATTATATCTATGAGTTGCTACAAACACCCAAATGCATAGCGTTCGAGTAGGGGGTATAGGTACTTTCTTCTTCTCTGTTGATATAAAATGCCACGCTGGTGGAGTGGCGCGGTTCAAGTTTTGAAAACGATCCTCACGTTCACATTTTTGCCCATATAAACTTTTTAGGTATCTACTATAGTTCCAATCAACCTTTATGGCGGATGTGAACATAGGCACAAGTCGCGTCGCAGTAACCAGTGTTTTAGGTGTAGCGGGACGCAGTGGAGCGAGGGGCATATGACTGAACCTGCGCAAGTATGCCTATAGCGTTGTATTCCGATCCGCCATAAAGTTTGATTGGAACTATACCTTTGATTAATTTTCACACAAATAGAAAAATTACAACGCAAAACTTCTTCATAAAGGTTTAAGCAGTGAAGTGGCCGAATGGATCACGACTTCGTTCAAGAATGTGGTGGGAGTGGGCGTCGATACCGCGTCGGTTGACCCGGGCTCAAGTACCAATTTCCCCGCACACAATATTTTGCTAAAAGCGGGTCTGTATAATATGGAGAATGTCAACTTGCACACATCTGTTCCAGGTAATTATAAATAATAAGCAAGTCTTATGCTTGTATTATGGGTTACGAGATAATATACATACTTAAATATTCTTTATAATAATTATATCTATATATTTTACACCTAGACACGGAACAAAATAAACATGTTCAAGCTCACAAATATTTGTCCCGGGCGGAAATCGAACCCGCGAGGTTCAGCTCCGCAGTTAGGGTCGCATCGTCTAGTTTTGGGCATTTTAATCGTGATCTTACCTCTAACCTATTCAAGTGCTCTGAGGTCAGTTCAAATATTCAAGTTTTTATTTTTCATAAATAAGAATCAATTAGAGTTGCAAACACTGCCATCACTATAGTGCATGCCACCGATCTGTGCGGCTCTGAAATACGCTCGCCCACGCTTCTATGAAATTATGATACTGCGACATTTTTGTGACTAACTTCAGAGTCGTACAGATCGGTTGCACGTACTCATAGTGAATAAAATAGATATATGATTCGTTAATATTGCAGAGTATGGCTGTACGGCACTGGTTCTACCTATGAAGATAAGGCTGGGAAGTGGTGCGCCGCTACGACTGGTCGCCATATGTCCTAAAAGAATTCCTCAAAATATGTCTTAAGACTAGAAGAATCATCATCATCATCATCAGCTCGTGTCTTTCCACTGCAGGATATAGGCCTAAGACTAGAAGAATAATGAACATAAATTAAGATTTTTGTATTTCTTCCTACGGACATGGACATTATGGTCTCGCTTTACATTGTACATATTGCGATATGATTTATTGATGTTTATTATATGAGATAAGACAATGATTGCATTCTTAATGAATAAAACACACTATTACCTATAATTATTTTAATGAATATAATGACTTAATTAACATTACCACACGACATCTTCGGCAACTGTGAGTTGTGTGAAAATAAACATCTTATTATTAATTTGACAAAGGCTTGTCCAAATATACTAGAACTTGTTTATCAATCAGATTCTGGTAGGCCAGCTGGCCATCCTTTTCATTTCTCAGCTCCACGTAAATAAATTCATCGTCACTTTTGATAACGGTTGTATGAAATTCTTTGTCCAAAAATGTTGTGTAAAATTCGTCCATATCATGTTCCATCTCTGGATTAAGCGTGACGCCGAATATTTTGGCTGTGACAACGGCGGCCGGTATAGTGACCAACTCGTCTAAAGTTTCCCGCACTTCAGAGATGTCCAACAGATTTACATCACCAAAATCCACAAATTTCACTTTTACTGATCCTTGTGCTTCACTATATTCAAGAATAGAAGCTCTATACCATTTATTGTCATCTTTAAATAAAGCGACGCACGCTTTGTTTTCATATACGCCGTCTATACCCTGAAGGTTGTTAATACTTTCTTGTATTTTTTCTTGTATGATGTCTAGCTGTGCAGTCGTTTCATTATCGTTTACTATCATTAATTCAAATTTGTCATTGTATATGGCAGCTACGCTGCAAATAAATTCGTTATTTTTGATTTCACGTTTGGGATACATAAGTATAGCTCGTTCTTTTTCGTTTTCCTCTTCTGCTATAATCTTATTCCAGTCTTTAAGTTGTATTATATTACTAGAATTAATAGAATCTTTAGATTCGTTCAACAGATCAGAAACTGTATCATCGTCGATTATGTAATCTGGGTCTGTATCCTCTTGTGGTGTAGCAAATGTTTTATTTTCATCAATTAAATTGATATAAGAATTGGGAATAATCAATTTCGAGCCATCTGTGAATACTGCCATTTCTAAATCGACCAAATGTTCACTTAGCCAAAGTGGACCTACTTTTATTTCGACGGGGAGACTATCTTCGATTTTCTCACCGCTGACTCTGACCAAGCAATTTTTTTCGACGATCATCTTGTGTATATAATCTAAAGTGGACGTGTCCCACTTGCCTTTGATCGGTTTAACGCGGTTCAGCACGCATTTTTGAGCTTGTATGGGTATCTGCCAAAGGACGAGATTCTTTCTCATGCCATCTACGGAACAAATCTCCTCGTTGCCATAATCAACATAGTGTACGGAACAAGTTCGGTTCTCGTCGTTGACGGCAAGTACGCGGCCACGATAGTACTTCTCGTCGAGGTAGAATCGCGCAATGCAAGGCTGCCCCACAGACCAGTACGTGTCGGCCGGTCTAGCTACTGTATCTTTGAACCGCACCTCCAGGGCATTAGCAATCATGCTCAAGTTCTCCTCCTGACTAATGTCGTGTAAATATATGACGCCGCTATCGTCCACGTTCCTGTGAATAAATTATTAAGTTAGTAAATTACAAGATTTACTAAGTTACAAGGTAATCTTGTTTTTGCCCCTTTCAAAAAATTATTCGGTTAAATGAAACATACATTTACTTCTAAAATATTTTAAATGTTGTTATAGAAGTAAACGTAACTTACGTGGGTATGCCAGTGAACTCATTTGAATTGAGCGGTTCTGGTGGCAACCAGTCCGAGATCATGACGGTTTGTCGATCATTCTGAGTTTTTGTAGCGGATGATTTTTGTTCATCCGTTTGTGACGACGAAACGTTTTGTAAATTGTCGAGAGTTCCTTTTATTTCCATTGGCGAGTCATTTTTAGAATCTGCGTTATTTTTCTTGAATGCTACAGGTAGATCGCATAAGAATTCTTCCGTAAGAGACTCCACTTGTAACCATTCTCCAATAGTTCCACTAATATTGAAGAATGATATCACACTGTCAGAGCAGCTGTTTTCAGCATTTGAGTCATAATTCTGAAAAACAAAATAAAAGTCGCTTAAGACATACTGTAAAACAAAAGGGATATTTTTGTTGCAAAACTATATCTAGTACAATTATTGATACAGCATGTAGAGCATACTGTAATTTCGTAAATGTTTAGTAAGGAAAATAAGCGTACTCTGGAATTTGTTATGACATTCCATATATTAAGTAAGACAAACTTTTAGATTTATTTGGATTGAAAGTGCACAAGGCTGATTGCATTATCAATTCGTAAATACAGCAACTAGGAGAAACCGTGATTAAAAACATGAAACTCCAACTGTTTCAACTGGTCAGCATTAGATCCATATGTTAGTAGACTCTACAAACGCGGGTCGTTCGGTTTAAAGGTATTTTCCCCTCTTAATAGGAAAGCGCGATCGCTGGCTGCCTCGCTCGCCTAAGTTTGGTATTGAAACAATTTCATTTTGAGTGCTTTGCTGAGCATATGTGCGTGTACGGGGACAGACAGTTTACCAAAAATAGATTCGTTGGCATTGGCCAGTTATTTTGCAAAAAATCTTTTTTTTTTAACATTTCCATGAAACACAAAATTAGAATGGCAGAAAATTTCGTAACTACAATATTATGACTTAAGACCCTCTTAAGACACATATTTCACATAGTAGTTACATTTATTATACACGTAATAAAATCAGTATCGCCGCGCGGAGATGTCGCGAGTATACAAGGTGAGATTTTAATAACCGGCCAAAATTTTTCTAGATGTTAGGTATCACCAATAGACCTCATTGCGTAAATAAAAATTTTTGGTTACATTTTCATAATAAATTATTTTATCTAGTGTTATTTTATAAAGTTTGGTTGCCTTCTTAACGCTATATAATAAACGTACGCGCCCGAGGCCTTGAAAGGGAATGGGGCGGCGGGCATGAATGGTAACTAGAGTAATTGGTTTTTTTCGGGAAAGGTTTGTGTAGTCATATCTCAATATTTTTCTATAGAACGATACTAAAAGGAAACAAGAGGGCTATCGGTTTTCTACCAAAGATCATCATATTAAAATTTGGTTGGTCATTAAAACCTCACTCTGTATAAATGGGCACAAAGCGCATCGTAATATGAAAACTTTAAAAAATCACTCTGAAGCTATTTTAACAGTTAGAGAAATACTTTGTTTGGGAAAAGCTCAAACTGATGCACTTAGATTACGATAAAATTAAAAAAATAAATATCCTTTACAAGCTCATTGTACTAATGAAACATACCATGTCAGCGTTATCTGGAACTCCTAGACCTTGTTCAATGATCTTCTTATTTAAACATCGCCACTCGGCCGTGTTTGGTTCTAGAGCACTGCCCTGCGTAATATGATACACCCATAACTCTATCGGCAAGCTCTTGTCCTTTATGGTTCCGTTTTTGGTGATAAAAAACCTTTGGTAGGCGTCGATTAAGTCCCTCAAGTATTCTTTGGTAAGGGATGGCCAATCTTTGTCGCCAGCAGGTACGACGCCGCTCAAATGACACGCTATAGCGGCTCCGCCAATCTTAGAGAACTCCTCTGGTAATTCCCTCAACTTGTCAATATTTACACTCTCAGCAACAGCGAAGTCTATGTAGAACACTTTGGCGTTTTCCTCATTTAGTTCTACAATGGCAGCACGTCGCCAAGTCTTGCTTTCGGTGCAGATGGTACAACATCTATCACCAATATTCCATTGTTTCTTTCCATTGGTGTTGTTCGGTTTCTTGTAATATGTTTGAATCGCATCAAACAGTTCTTTAAATGTTTTCTGCTGATCTATTAATGATACGTAAATAAGGGAGGGGGATTTACATGACAAAATTTTCACTTCCAGCTTTATAGGTCCCTTGTCCTTGGCCTCTAACTCCTGTTCATTCACTTTTTGCTGTGACTGTTCATTGTGTTTCAGGATAGTTACTTTGGTCTTCTTTGATTTGGGCTTGGGAGCCATTTTCGTACCTGGAATGTTCTTTGTGTAAACGGTTTCATCAAGCTTCAGTCTGTCAAACGTCAACGGTCTGTGAAATTAAAGTATTACATTAAATACATGAATTATTCTGTAAAAGTAGACGAAAGAACAATTGTTATTTTGTGAATAAATTGAAAATATAACCCACCCGACGTTAATGGCGTATTTATAACGTATCATTTCGGCGTTAATGCAGATTTGTTCGTCGTCGTCGGTGTTGTAGTAAAGAATGACGCCAACGGAGCCACTAGCGTGTGCGGTCTTATCGGCTCGCAGTTCAAGTATTTTCGATTGGTAACTCTCCAGCAGCGCTAAAGAATCCGCATTCCATCGTTTGTTGTAGGGCGTCACGCCGCTTAGGTGGCACTCCACCGACTACAGTGTAAACAACATATTATGTACACGTTTATTCATTACAATCTCGAAAAATAGAGCACAGTGACAGACGTACACGCATCTCTCTTTCACTCCAAATAACTATATGAGAGCAAAAGAGCGAATAATAATGTCGTAAATCTGAGAAAAACTTAAAATATCAAGGTACTTTTTGCTCACATTTTTTTGTTTACGCCTATGCGGTGTCTTCTGTTTTTTCATATAAAAATTTAAAACTTTAATGCAAACTGTAATATTATCATATTCCCTGGAATTGCATGAAAACAAATGATTAAAGACCTCAATTCTTTAAATTCTCCTTAATATCATACAATTTGCAATAATATTATATGTTTATTATTTTATTGCACTTGAGTTAGCGATAAATACTACTTAGTCGGTTCATAAATTCTGTCACACAACTCAAACTTTCGAATGTTAGCAAAATAAATATAAATTGCATTCAAATTATGAACATTTCAGCTACACAAAATAGTTTTTTCTTTAAATTTTTCTTCTGTTTTAAGTATACAAAGAAAGCAAAAAGAGGAACGGGTGGCGGTAATCGTGTAACATCGCTGCAGTTACGCGCCTACTGAGATTTTAAAACTTTTTAAAGTTTAAAAATAACACTGAAAAAGAACTACGGGCATATCGAAAAAAATCTGCACATTTTCTGAATGGACGGCTAATAAACTTAGGCTAGAGAAATCCCGTGCTTCATTGAACCGGTACGCGAGAAAAAAACACTGAGATTCTTTTTTTGAATGAGAAAAAAATTTGCAGTTCTGGAGAGGTATAAAAATCAAAACAATAAAGTGTTAAACAGGTTAAAATGCCCGCAACAGTAAAACAGCAAAAAAAAAACAAAAAAAAAACGCATTCCCCGTGTCCAGTGAGGACACCATCCTTCGTCATTTATGGTTTAGCTGAGAGTTTCGTAACTGGGTTGTATTTTTTGTGAGAAAGGTGTGAAAAAAGGTAATTGTGTATCAAAATACAGTCCTAATAAACTTTGTGGAACCAATCTCTTATACAATGTTCGCAAACAGGCATTGGGTTTTTGCAGCAGGATATTCCGCCAGCTCGTAGAGCGCAAAGCACGCTAAACTGGCTAACCACCCGTGAAATTAATTTCATCAGACATGAAGACTGGCCTTCCGCTAGTCCAGACTTGAATCCATTGGATTATAAAATACGGCAGTATTTGCAGGAGAGGGCCTTGAAATTGAATAGAAAATTTGAAGTCAAGGAATCGCCGATTAGCACCAGCTGAGTAGCAGCTGATATTTACACGCTGTCGTGCGCACTGCTATTGACGATTGGCCACGCAGATTGAAGGCGGTGTTGAAAATCAGGGAGTTCATTTCGTATAACGTTATCGAAAATAGAATCTGTGTTTTATCTCCTTTCGTTTCATATATAAAACATAAATATAAATACTAATTTAATTATTTCGTAAAACACAAGCTAAGGAACTGATGACCCAACTAAGTACAGTGAAACAAGTACATCACAGCATCGGCTTCAGGCGATCACAACAACTTTGGGCATTGGAACAAGACGTCAAGAATATAAATCTACCGGTCAGTATCGACTCAGCCGAAATTATTCCTGAAATATCCAACAATTTCTGCTTTGTGTAACAGGATAGAAAATTATAACAAATTCTGATTTTTTTTAAATTTTCTTTATATTGATATTCCGAGTTCCCTAAAGAACAGCAAAATCTTATTGAAAAGAAATTGTTTAACTACAACAACAAAATAATATTGTAATTAATTACATAACAATAAGTGCAAATCAAAACAATAAAAATCAAAAAACCACAATTTTATGTAGCTTTAGGAACAGTATTTTATCTTCAAAGAAACAAATGATTTTGTTTACGTTGCGAACCTCGACATATTTCATCTAGCATCAGTCTGAAATGTTATACGACACCGCATACGCACGTCGCCGAATCTAGTTCTCTATAACAAAATTACAATCTGACATTTGTGATAAATTAAAATAAAAAGAACTGACCAAAGCTTTGGATTTTGTGAATTGAGGCTTAATGTGCCTCAGTGTGGACCAGTGCACTAGCACCGTTTCGCCAGAATCTATCAGCCAGAGTCTCACGCGGCCACGGCCCGGAGTCCCGCGGACGATTGCACGCCGCCAGCCCTCGCCACTCACTTGTTCTGAATACTTGTCCACGTTCACCACGCACACCATGCCTAACAAAGTTAATTGTACTTAATACATAGCAATAAGACTGTTCAATAGGGTTTGCAACATTTTTTTTGAAAAGTGTCGTAAATCCAAAACCAATTCGGTAATTACAATAGGCCTCTTTTGCTATATTTTATTATATTATTGTTGTTAGTATATAACGGCTGTATACATTTAGTTTTTCCCTGTAGAAAAAAAGTGGTTTGAATTTTTTTTTATATAATGTTGCCAGTCCAAAGACAATTTTTTCCCGGTCAATTTTATTTTTCGTTATTTGTATATCACAATGAAAAAAATAACATCAAATACATTTTGACTATGGCCAACGATTGATCTAACTGAACACTAACCTTCAGTGGGGCAGTATACACTTCCCGCAGTAGATCGTAAACTATATGTGTTGTTTAGATCTTGAGATAGTCTGTCGTACACATCTTGCAGATGACACTAAAATATTCAAAAGAGCATATAATTATAGCTGCTGAGTTATGTACTGAAATATGAAAAGTATTAAATTTACCTTGCGAACGTAAAACTTATCGGGACTAACAATATGTGTGATTTGAACGTTTTCCACAGTTTTTGGGTCAAAGTCACCGTTGCTTAAATATATCTTAGGTTTGTCTTCTAGGCCTTGCACAACAGGATACTGAAAAAGTAGTAACAATTATGTATTTCATCAAAGTAGGCATTATAACTATACAAATTGCATTTAGAAAATCAATTTTATCATTTTCTTATTTAATAATATCTTTATAATATCTACAATTTCCCCCTTATTCGTCCTATTTTCATTTATAAATGAATGATATGAATATCCTAATTGACTAATTCATCAATGTTCAATCGAAATTGTGGCTTCTGAAAATTAGAAACTTATAGAGATGTGTTCCTTTTTAGATAGCTACCTGTGTTAAGAACAAATTTTGCCAGCATGAAGGAATTTTCTGACAAACCCTCAAAGGTGAGCAAAAAAAGGAGTCAAAAGTTTACCAGTCAAATAACTATATTTCTATACTATTATACAAAATTATTTGATATGTGTGTTGGTGACGATTTAACTTGATATTGTAAATTGTCCTTCTAGAAGTGAAAAATCCGCGGTTTTCCGTGGTACATAGGTATCAAATAACTTTTGCAGTGAAAAACCATCGCAGGGGGCGCTACAATAAATCTGTTATATTAATCTATTCGCTACTCATTAACCATATTTGGTCAGGTTGAAGGTGATGACCCATTTAATTAACAGAGACAATTGATTGATAATGATTGATGACTAGTTAAAAGGTTAAAATGGTTAGACTGATTTTGATGCAGTTTTTTACATTACTTAAGTATTACTTACCCCAGAACACTTTCTTAAACAGATTTAATGATAATAAACCACCAGACACTCACAGCCGCTGGCATCTAAAATTAGCTACTGCGACGTTACACGACGCCATGTTCAGGTCAGCCATAAAGTTTTGTTTAATTTCTATTTGTATAAAATTGTTTAAGTCAGAGACATTCCAAAATTAAGCTTCTCAAAAAAGCCAAATGGACAAAAAAAGTTATTACCACTAGCCCACTTCAAGTGTTCCTACCTATGCGCTATACATGTAGATTTTTTGCCAATTTATAATGTGCTTTGAAAACTGCCATATATTCAAATAATGAATTAATTTCAGGCAAAACCACAGGCCGCTAGTTGTATATAAATATGTGAAGCAACTGTGCCGACATAAACTGTGATATCATTAACAATTATTGTAATGAAGATTTGTAAACTACACAAGTGAACTTTGGGTGCTTAAAAATTATCGCCCATTTATCTATTCATTCCAGATTCTGGAACCTGGATTCGTATTGTTGATATTATAAGACGTAAACGAGACGAACGGGGACAAAAACAAAGCTAAACTAGAAATATTTGTTAGTCAATAAAATATGGTTCTACGAAGCTACTTCATCATAAAACCTAAGAAGTTCGTTAGCTATATCCTTTTACACACATTGAGGTTACAGTATTTACCACCAATCTGTGCGGCTATGAAGTGCGATGGTCCGCCATACTTCTTGCCAAAACGCGTCTATGATATTAAATTACTGCAACGTTTTTGTAACTTACTTCAGAGCCGTCAGTGATAGGTGACAAGTATTGCATACAAATAAAATTACTCCGGAAAATATGGACTTGTTGATTATCCTGCGACCATGAAATGGACGCCGGCAACCATATTTGCCATAGCAATGGAAACGTTAGCAACTTACCTCCAGTTTAGGGTTACGTAGACGAGACCTCTCGTGGAAAGCGAGAGCAAGCGCCAAATTCACACAGTCATCGAAAGTAAAGACGTCGCATTCCAGGATCGGGCCATGGGCAACAGTATTTCGCACACCACGGACGCAGATGATCACCTGTTTACTGGAATAATAAAAAGTGGTACACATTAAGTACTCATAATTTATGTTTTTGTGTAAAATAACAAATAATATAGAGAAGGATTTTTAGATATAGATTTCATGACAATAAATACATAATATCTGGGACATTGCATACAGCGCTATCTAATCCCAAAGTAAGAAAGTATTATGCTTGTATTATGGGGTACTAGACAACGGACATATATACTTAAATATTCTTTTTTTTAATAATATATACATATATAGATACTTTTACACCTAGACACGGAACAAATAGACATGTTCATGCACACAAATATTCGGCCCAGGAACCCGCGACCAGCGGCTCCGCAGTTAGGGTCTCTAAGCACACGACCAACTGGTAGTCAAAGTTTGATGACAAGTTTTGTTATACATTATTGGTAGAAGTACAATTAATTACTTTTTAATGCTTTTGATATTTATTCAAATATTTTTGTAGAATAAAATTTAAGAATTCAAATCTCCGCTTACACTACAAAATATTATTCATAGAGTAACTTGAGTGTCCAGGGTGTGATTATCACTTTATTTAACAATCCCAGCGTGAGATAAATCTCAAGTAACATTTTTTAAATGAAGATGGTCGTGCGTCTCATAATTTCTGTATTTTCAGTCCCACACGGAAACATTTTCACTAGGTTCTTGTAAGTCACTTGAAACCACCTAATATAGAAACACTAATATCAAAATGTCTTGAAGGTTTTCTTTAGCAGCAGCAATACTAAAACTTGAGATGATAGCTGTATGGATTGCATACCTTTGCCTATTCCGTAGGAGATGATAAAAGAAATTGTAAGATTGAATTCCTACAAAATGTTTGTAATATGTATAAGAGTGTTGATTGTGATACATATTGTTTTGAATTGAATAGTCTTGTTTATGCCTAGAAATCATAACATGTGTAGCTAAATGTAACCCAAAACATTACATGAACATTTTCAAATGGATAATGCATGCATATTATTTGAACCAAGATTATCATAATTGTGTATGAAATAATGTGATTAAAAGAAATGATTTTTTTTATTTATCTTTATTATTCATTTTGATTAAAATAAAAAACAGGTTCATTGTAATGTTGGGTGATATTCATTTGACATTTCAGCTGTTGAGCGATAACTGCAATCATCATTGTTAAGCGTACATCAGTTGAGAATGGTCTGATATGATTTTTTCAGGACACAGAATCATGTTTATGTTGGAGAAAATAAGTTTTTTTTGTTGAAATTATCTCATGTGACACAAAATCAAGTTGTCCGAGAATCACACCCCAAGACAATAACATAGTTTCGGGCCCAGTTGTGGCTTAAATACTTGACTTACTTGTCTATGATTTTCTGCATTAAAATCGCATCATCAGACGTCCAAGTGCCGGCAAGAGATTGACAATTGGCCAGGGAGCAGTGAATAGCAAGCGGCGGCGGTGACTGTGCTCTTGCAGCAGGTATAACTCTTAATCTGTTAATGCATAAAAAATGGTTAATTAAAAAGTAATGCATGGATGCTCAAATATATCACACCAATCTCAAATTAGTTCATTGTGTTAACAAACTAAATGCAGTAAAGGCTTGTACACACGACCACAGATCGAGTTTATCAATATAAATAAGCGAAATTGTATATCTCACATGGTTAGAAAGAAAACGCATTGCGTAACCAACCAAGAAACGTATGTGTATACTTATCAATGTCTGGTTTATGTTTTCGGCCGCAGGCACGCACACTGACGCAGTTCGGCGCTATGAATAAATATAAAGCTATCTCTATCACGCATTTTCTTTGTTCAACTTTAACCAATCCAGTGCAAGTGGGAAAACTTGATGTGGTCGCATGTACAGTATGTTTGTGTGGGCATGAGATATCCTTTGGGAAATGAAGACAAAACAGAAATCTTGCCTGTTTGTGCATTTAAACATGTTAGATAATTGGAATATTTTGATAGAATTTTCATTAAAAGGTAATTAGTAAATGGTTTAGCTTATAAATTATTTGTACTAGTTGAAAAACCCTGCGGGATACAAGAATAATCTAGACAAGTAATAGTGAGAAAACGAGTGAAATCACCTTATGTAAAGGGAACAGAAGTTGATATGGAAATGGTAAAATGTACAGATGCACATAGAAAAACCAAAGAAAGCTGTTATATGAGCGTTATTTCAGATCAATGTGGTGCCACACAAAAAATCTAATTTTATACGTTAAAATTGTAAAAAAAATTACTAAAAACCACGCTTTTACAAGTACTGCCCTAAAAAGAACAAAAAAAACATTTATCAAAATTGTTCTCTCTGACCACACCTTGAGCGCTTTGACGTAAACTTGTTGGTAATTAAGTATATTATTTTACATGTAAAAGCATAGGGCGCTTTTTACGTTGTTTCATTATGGAGTTCTACCTTCTGGCACCATCACCAGATCAGTACGATGGTATAACATCATTGTCATCAGAACTACACACGACTGATAAATTTTATGATGATACAAGAATTACATCTGGGTGATGCATACAGGTAAAGCTAATAAAAGTGTGTAATAAAATTTGTATTGATAGCGAGTTACATCATATTCAAAAAATCAGAATTATGTAAAACCACATACCTGTCAATGGTGACATATTCAGTATTGCCAAAATCAATGGAAAAAACTTGGTACAGTGGCTGTTCATTATTTTCCTTCTTAACAATTTTCATAACGCGACATCTATGCCACTCTTTCTCCTTTTCATTGTACAAAAGAAATATTTTGCCTGTAATGAGTTTGTAGTAGTTTTTATACTTTTTAACATATAATGCATTGTTAAAACTATTATAGAACGAAAAGAACAGGATGTGTTAATATTTTTTTAACGATAATATTCTAAGATTAACCACATCAATACAAAGACAGTTTTTTGCATACTTATATAGTCATTTGACATAATTAGTTACACTTGAGAACAATACAACTACTACGCAGTGTTTATTAGAAAAAATCTTATACAATTGTTACTCATTAAGTAGTTACAGAAATGTCTAACTGATGAAGAGGTTTCTGTTAGGATAGTAAAGCAGTAACTGAATAACAGGACCCATAGTTACTACGGCAGTCAAATTCGGTAAATCATGTATAGCGATTTTAGCTTGCACCTATCATAGCGTACGTGGCGGTCGGTGGGTACGAACGGAGACCGAACGAGCAATAGTCGCGATAACAAATTTCTTTCTTAAACGGTCCACCATCCAAGACTGTGTTTGTACAAGCAATAAAGTGGGCGCTATTAGCTAGTCGTTCTAAAAACTAACCTTCTTGCACTTGTTTGGAAACAGGTTGCGGGTACTTTGCAGAATTTCTAAATTCACGGATCATTTCTTTGACCATTGCCTGTTGATTAGATTTTTGAACAAAGAAGTTGTATGGATCGATTATATGTGATACATAGACAAGGTCCTGGGAACCTGTAATAAATATAAATACTGTTTTATTTGTGTTCAGTTTTAATAGTGTAATTTATAATAATAAAATACTACCTTCTTGCAAACATTTAAGTTTATAGTCTTCCACTGACGATGATGATGATGGTGATTTCAGTTGATAACAATCATAATCTGGAAAAGCAAAAAAGAAAATACAAATCTTTAACGTGATTTTAAAAATGAGTGTATAATGGCTACGGATATGTCCATTTTGGCAGACGTTTATTTACAACTGGCTTTTCTGGGATTAAGTGCGCTTAGATTGTAGGTAGTAAGTAAGTAAGTAAGTAATTAGTAAAGGTAAGTAGTGCACAGTGTATGGTGTGTTAACAGAATAGCTGACCTTAGAATAAAGTATTTAACTACTATTAAATATATTATATTCATGAAGAAAATATAAAAATACACTTTATACAATAACAAAATTATAAGCTAACAAATTTTATCTCCATATATTCTTTGCAAAACCATTTTTAACATTATTTTAAATGGTTTGACGTCACACATAGGTACGCCGCCGTGTGGTTTTGCCCTCTCTGTCTAACAGGACATTTTAAACATTCATAACTTTGTTAATAATGTTTTTATTTTTTCAAATTCTTTCACTGTTATAGATATATTTAAAAAACTCTTTCATATATATTAATTTAAAAAAAAAATAGTCAACTAGCCTATTGTGAAATTCAATTAATTACTTAGAATTGTGCAGTCAAACAATTCCAGACTGACTTTATTGTAAAGTAGCGAACACCCGCGACTACGTACGCGTAGTTTACACAAGAACCACTACTATTTCCGGAACAAAAGTGCCTATAATATTCCCTTAAAAAGTCCTCTATCTGCCAGTGAAACTCCTGTCAAAATCGGTTCAGCCGTTTCGGAGATCAGCTCGGACAAACGAACACACAGACATAGATTTTAAAAAAGCGAGTTTGGGTTTTGGTTAAGTGCAAATAAAACCATGAGCATAAGAAAAAAATATTAATTTCAAAATCACAGACAGACGCTTCAATGTTATTCAATTGAATGTACATATTTCATGTAAATACTGTGTAATAATGCTCTTGGAACGTTTCACGTTCTGTTATGAACAAATTCTTAATCCTAAAATTCTTCTATAAATAATCAAGTTCATTAGCTACACTAATGGATGAGGAATTAAAAAGAGCCAATCAATTAAAATAATGAGTCCTCTTGGAAGAACAAGCAAGTTGAAGCCTATTTAGCGTGAAGCGTGACGATCGCTTAGCTTAGTGGGTAGCGACCCTGCCTACGAAGCTGAAGGTCCCGGGTTCGAATCCCAGGTCGAGTCAGTATTTATATGATGAATATTGATACTGGTACCGGGTCTTGGTTGTTATATGTGTGTGGTGTCTTCGCACAAATATTTATATATGCATACATTATAAAGAATATTTAAGTATGTATGTCAGTTGTCTAGTAACCCATAACACAAGCATAATACTTGCTTACTTTGGATCTAGATGACGCTGTGTGGGAAGTCGTATTATTATTATTATTTCACCGTGGGCACTTTAGTAGATATTTGGGGTAGGTGGATACATGGGCTTGCATATTGACACAGAAGTACTAACACACAGGTTACTACTAACCATTTTGCTGATGTAAATTTTTGTTAGCAGAAATCTCTAAACCAACGGAATTAACCGATGACGTAGAGCCGCTCTTGCTTCTATATTTCGGCACGTGCTTAATGAAACTATCTTTGGGCTTGTCAATGTTGGGTAATTGTTTGGGTTTGTAAAATTCTCGTACATCTGAAAATAAATAACATATTTCTATTAAATAAAGTAATACCAAAAAAACCAGCCAAGTACGAGTCGGACGGCACACCGACGGTTCTGTATTACCAGACAATGCATTTGTGTTATGTATTTACCAAAATGAGCTAGACATCGCAATAACAGGTAAAATAAAACTGTTTGCTTCGGTCACAACTTACGAACTACATTATGGATAGGCGATTTCAGTATTTTATACTATTCAGTGCACAATTCTTGTGTAAATACATACACATTTATATCGCATGACTATATCGGAAAAAGCTCTAACGATTTGGATGAATTTTGTATTTAGATAAGGTTTTGCTTTTTACTTAGTTATATTTTTGAAAAAACGTAATTTTAAACAAAAAAGTTTTTTCTTTTATCTATTTAATGTAGCACGCTCTCATAAATTTTGTGGTTCTTGTACTGTTGTCGACGCATACGCGGGCATACTTAAAGTTTGTGGTAGTGGCCACTTACAACGAAAAAAAAAATAGAGAGCCATTTATGAAATTTGAAAATGGAACGCTCTGGAAACACGTTACTTTTTAAATTGCAAGACAGTCATTTGTTTCTTGACTGTGGCGTCGCGTCGGTTTCAAAAATTGCCTGGCGGAATTACGATATCTCAACTAGAGAAAATTTTCGCGCTATGAATTTTTATGATTTTTGCTGCGGCTTAAGTCAGTTAGAGAATAGCCAGAGACTTCAATCGGCATTAGGTAATAAAGGTCCATTTTGTAGCTCTATGTATATGTGGTTCAGTGATTTTCAGATGAATACGTAATTATTTCTATGACGATGCACGTGTAGGTTGACCAGTGACTGCGGTTACCAAATTTAATGATTTCGTACGCCAATTTGTTGAGTCTGATAAAAAAATTATAAGTCAGCAAATTCGTACTGTATTAGGCATTGGAATGATTCAAGTGCAAAAGATTATACATGTGCATCTGAAGGTACGGAAGCTTTACACTCGAAGGATAGCGCATGATTTGACGGAAGACCAGAAACAACTGTGTGTAGAGTGCGGTCGCAAAATGATAGAAAATTTTAATGAAGGGCAATCATTGGCTGTCTATAATATCGTGACAGGTGACGAAACCTGAGTGTACTGGTTTGAACCGGAAAGAAAAAGTCAATCGGCAGAATGGATCTTTTCTTTTAAAGATTTGCCAACGAAAATTAAGAAAAGTCGAACCGTTGGCATGAAAATGGTTGCTTCTTTTTTCGGTAAATCAGGACATTACACAACAGTGTCACTTGAAGACCAAAGAACAGTAACTGCAGATTAATATGTCAACACTTGCTTGCTCAGAGTTTTAGAAAAGCGCCCTCGAAGCAAAGTAGTCCTTCACCACGATAATGCGTCCTCAAATACCGCTAAGGTAACAGAAGTGTATTTGAAGGGTTCAAATATAAACATATACTTTTACCTCAACATGTCGAGGGATGGCGCTATAATATGAACCAGTTCATATGTAGGTAGAATGGAAAAATATTAATATTTAATCAGTATGTGATTCGTATATAAATATATTTTCCAAAAAACCATTACATTAACAAAAAAAAAAGTACCAGGCGAATCTTGATTTCCCAATTATTCATTGTTCAAATACAGTAAATAATACATAATGATAGGTCGGGGTGTAATTGAATTCGTATTTTATAAGTCGATTCAAAGTTACCATTCTTAACTAAAATAAAAAACTAGTTCCCATCATTTTTACACTGTACTTTAGTCTGCGGAAATGAGTGAAAGTGCCTACGAAATTCGCTATATCATGAAATTTTTGGACGAAAAAGTGAAAAAAGGGGCACAAGCCGCAAAGACAATTATTGTCATTAATAGATCTAATAAGGTCAATAGTAAGAGTACCACAAAGTTGATTTAAGCGTTTTAAATCAGGATATTTTAATGTTTTTTTTTCAGTGTTGTTTATATTAATTTTTATTAAAATATATTCTATAGTAAAAATGGTGATGAAATAAAACTAATTTAATAATCCAATGTTTGAAAATGAGTTTGCTCTGGTTGCTCTGCTATGGATATAGTTGGTGCAATTTATGAAAAAGTGGAGTAAGATCAGCATATTACTAGTTACTACATTATTGAAGAACTGGATATTGACCATAAACCAGTTTTGCTTAATTTGAAAAACTCTGGGTATATAAAAAAGCTCGATTTCAAGGTGTCATACACTCACTGAAAGAAATCTAATGAATCGCGTACTTATTTGTGATTCTCTATTAAAACGTATTGAAAGCGTGTCATTTTTTAAAACATTCATTAGATGAGAACTGGATCACGCAAGATAATATGTCCACAAAAGATCACGGTTAAGGTGCGGCAAAGCTCTACAGACTGTCACGAACCTCGGATTGACACGCAATAAAGTGACGTTTAATGTACGGTGGGATTGGAAGGACATCAATCATAACATAAATACTTGCACTTATCGCTTAGGAGGTAGACGAAATGTCGAAAAATAAGTAAGTTATAAGTAATATGAAACAATTGTATCTCAAGTTATTCCTAGTAAATATAATCCAGGTATATAAGATTGTCATAGTATAATTATGTGTATAATAAAATTACTACACTAAATAAATGAAACCAAAAGTTATAATTTCAGTGTTCTGTGTGACTTACAATCATTTTGAAACAATATATTTTGTAAGGCTTGTACTCACTCATATAAATTGCATTTAGAAAAAAGTTGGTGCAATACTTTGAAAAATATATTGTTTCAGTAATAATAATAATAATAATAATAATAAATGTACACACATCAAAAAAATCTAAGCAACACATACCAATTTCAATTTTGCAATGTGTTTTCACGTTAAATCCTTAGTATTTTCTTATTTATATTATTTTTTAATGCTTTTTTGATATTTAACAACAATTGTTTTTTTATATTTATTTTATTAAATTGAGTATCATTTGTTTTTTTTTCACAAATTCAAAAGCGGATGCATTTGTTCGAATTTTATAGCGTTTTCTTTGTTTATTAAAATTTAGTATTCTGTATCAATTTTATGATTTAAACAATAATTTGAAAAAGTTTTGAACAAACTTGGATTTTGAAACATTTTTTACGTCATGGAGCAACGTTATTTGAACACAGTTGAAATGCAAAGAGCTGTAGGGATGTTGCAAGCGGAAAGAAGTCAATCTCAGGTATCTCGGTATTTTGGTGTCAACAGAAGCGTTATTTTCCGTTTTCATCAGCGTTACACTGACACGGGAGATCCTGCTGAGCAGCACCCAGGTTGAGGAAGGTGTACAACCACACGGCAAGATCGATACATACAACTGACTGCAAGACGCCAGCCGATGTTAACCGCCCGAGAGATAGGTTTAAGGCTACAAAATTCAAGTGGTGTTGTTGTTAGCTGCCCAACTGTGCGAAATCGACTGCATGAGTATGGCGTACGAGCACGACGGCCAATTAGGTGCCCACCGATACGTCACGGGAATCGCGCTCGTCGAAATGAATGGTATAGGGAACACATTACATGGACCCGGGAACAATGGGATAAAATTTTATTTTGCGATGAGTCTCGATTTGGGTTCAAGCCTGATACTAGAAGGGTAAGAGTGTACCGTCGTCCTGGAAATACTGAAAGACTGAGGTACGTTCAGGAAGTACATCCATACAACGGCTCAACCGTTATGGTATGGGCGGGTATTATGAAGAACAGACGAATTGAGCTCGTTTTTGTAAATGGTAACATGAACGCTGTAAATTACGTTGAGGATGTTCTAAGGCCTTATGTCCGTCCACTCACACAAACGCTTGGCTCCGATTTTACGTTGAAGCATGACAATGCGCCTTCGCATACAGCTTTGCACACACGGGAGTACTTGGCAAGGGAAAACATCCTGGTATTGCCTTGGCCTGCACAATCGCCAGACCTCAACCCCATCGAGCATGCATGGGACATGCTCCAGAGACGTGTTTTAAAGGACTTGGATGGAGTGACAACAACCCAACAACTGATGGACTTACTAAAATTTCATTGGGAGCAATTGCCGCAGGATAACATTAACAGTCTCATCGATTCTATGAATAATCGGTGCCAGCAAGTTCTCCATGACAGAGGAGGCCACACTTTGTATTAATTTATGCAATTTTTGTATAACCATTTAATTTTAGTTTAAGTTTAGTTGATTAGGCACCTTACTTTGTACTACGTACATACAGTACTTAATCATAATTATTGTTAATTAAGATTATTAAAAAAATATATTTATAAAAAAACAATTGTTTAATATCAAAAAAAGCATTAAAAAATAATATAAATAAGACAATACTAAGGATTTAATGCGAAAACACATTGTAAAATTGAAATTTGTATGTGTTGCTTAGACTTTTTGATGTGTGTACACATCACAACAACGTCTAGGCCCCAAACTAAACATTAGCTTGTGTTTTGGGTAGCAAGCGAAGACACCACATACATATAACAATCAAGGCCCAGTACCAGTATCAATATTCATCATATAAATACTGACCCGACCTGGGATTCGAACCCGGGACCTGCAGCTTTGTAGGCAGGGTTGCTACCCATTAGGCCAAGCAGTCGGTTTCAGTGATAGTAAGTCACTCAGAACAATGAACTAATGACTAGTTTCTGTGACACACATCTTTGAATGATAGTCACCTACCCTATTGGACACAGGTCACATACATGTTATAAACCTCCATAGTGACAGCGAAATTCCGTGCAGGCCCAAGTAGAGCTCAGTCAAAATAATAAAAAAAAAACTATGAAATTAACTGAAATAATTGTCATATTACTCGGTGCTTTACATAAAAAAAAAAAATTATAGTCCATTGAACTTTGAAATACCTTTATCACACATATAGTACATCACTCAGTAATGGAATACTATGGAAACATATTAACATGCTGTATATGCTAATAATTATAAAGATATGCACGACAAACCTTTAACAATTTCAGGTGGAAATATTGGAGCAGCTGGCGCCGGGGGGATTTCTGTGTCTTTAATTTCATCGGTTGGCAGCAACTTGTATTCAATTCCTGTCCCTTCTAAGGTAATACTGTCATTTAACATTTTGTACACATCTTCATTAATGTTCAGCCTGTTAATCAAACGTGCAAATATTAGTGTACATTTTTTATCTATTATATATCAAATGTTAAAAATCACAAAACATACTTTGGAATTGAACTAGTTTCTTCATTTTTGGATAGATACCAAGGTAAATTGACAGCAGTTTTAGCATTCTCCAATAGTCCACACACATTCATCTAAAATGGGAAATGTAATACTTATATTAATACATTATTGTAACTGTATAGTTTATTTAAATTTCTGAATATCTGTTCACTCACTCGAGGATTCTCTTCGTTGTGAATTACATTGTTTATTTTGTTTAAAGTTGTTTTAATTTTTTTGATACTTTCTTCGACATTGTTTTTAATTTCTAATAGTGAATGAAATTCAGACTGTATTAATTTGTCAACCGTGGCCAAAAAATCGGTTTCCTGTTTTTGAATGATAGCATGTAATTTACAAAAATGGTTTTTAGCATCCATAACCAATTTGTTTGTTCCTTTCTCAGACGTATCATTACTCAAATCTTGCAGTGAATTGCCAACAATCTGAAAATTATTATATGTCAATCAATATGTGCACAAAGAGACCATTGAAATTTTAATGCTAATAGAGAAAAATACGAACGAAAGCTGTTTGTGTAATTCTTCTATATGCTTCATCAACCTTGGGAGCAATAGTTTTCAATTCATCCAAGAATTCCAAATTCTGCAAAAAAAGATAAATATAAATTTAAGTACTATAAACAAGATAAATACTTTGCTCAATCAGAGTGGACACTCTGTAGTTATTCAAATTCTATAAATTACGTCCACTTCACTTTATGACGGGAAAGAACTAAGTTCAGTACTGACACTAATGACCCGTATATAATTGATTGTTTAAAAATAGAATGATTGCGTCTTAAGAAATCAGTATGGAAACAAAGTTACACAAAAATACTTATAGTTTTGATATTATGATTTCCTATTCAACAGCATTTGATAAATACTGATAACAACTTGGGTCAATGAATGCCTATTGTAATTTTTGCATTTTATAGAAATACTAGCGACCGCCCGCAGCTTCGCCTACGTAGACTACACATTTCTTCTAAAATTATCTACTATTAACATTCGAGATGGTTTTTGCGTACTTTTTGCGGATATAAATTTTGGTAACTGTCATACAAACTTTTGATGACAATCAAAATTTGAAAATAAAAACTCTGAAACACGTCGTTACTTATTTATGATTAGCGGTCGTGCCCTTTCCTAACACTCCATTCGTAGGTAACTAACATATTTAATTTGATAAGGATTCATATCATGTTTAAAAAATATCTTTGCAAATAGTGCATTACGTTAGAACAAATTTGATTACCATAAAAAAGGTTATAACTAAGTCCACTTTAAAAGATATACATACATACATACATACATAAGACTTTTGGTTAGAACTATCAAAGGAGAACAATTCCGTCATACAAGATTTTTGCTTAACATCAACCGTTTAGAGCACGCAATGGAAGCTCTCAAAAGGAATATTTTTCCCCGTTTTTGGAACATTTTACATTGATGCTCCTATTGGTCGTAGCGTGATGTAATAATAGCCTATAGCCTTCCTCGATAAATGGAATATCCAACACAAAAGGAATTTTTCAATTTGAACCAGTAGTCCCTGAGATTAGCGTGTTCAAACAAACAAACAAACTCTTCAGCTTTATAATATTATAGTATAATAGTATATACAGTGTGAGATTTTAGTCACCAGCCAAATTTTAATGTTTTGATCTTTGGTAAAATACCGATGGACGTCTTGTTTTCTTTTAGTATCGTTTAATAGAAAAATATTGACATACCTATGACTACAGAAACATTTCCCGAAAAAACCAATAACTCTAGTCACCGTGGCAGCGCGCCGTCCCGTTTCGGTTCAAGGTCTCGGGCGCGTACATTTACTATAGCGTTAAGAAAGCAACCAAACGTTCTAAAATAAAACTATAGATAAAATAATTTATCAATAAAATGTAACCTATATTTTTTATTAATGTAATGAGGTCAATTGGTGATACCTAACATCTGCACAAAATTTGGCTGGTGACTAAAATCTCAACCTGTATAGTATATATAGTATATAGTATAATAGTATATATACAGTATAGATGTTATATTTATTATGAAAAACTAATCAGTGAAAGAATTTTATTGATATCTAGAAAAAATGCTGAAGATACAAATTTTTAAAGTAAATCGTGCCATGACGTCTCTAGATTACATTACTATGGACTAACGTGGGTAATTTGTACGTAGCGGTACTGAGTCACGTCACGAGAGGGTCGTAAAAACACAAACTTTGATTTGTTATATTTCCGGTGATAATCGGTATTTTCCCGAAATTCAAAAGGTATAGTCATCAGTTTGTTATACTTAACGTGTGAAATAGCGTGTGATACATAATTTCGTTGAAGAGGACGCGCTCGTTGCATGTAGTGCAATATATTGTCATTTAAATTGTTTGAAAATTTGGGCTAAAATTACTCCTTTATGGTATATTTAATATTTTGAATATATAAACTGCTTAAAAAAAATCATGCTTTAGGGTTGCGCGAGCCATTCATTCCCCATAAAAACGGCGAAAAGTATTCTCTCCCAATTTTATTGAAGCAGTTCCAAAACGTTACGTAAAGTTATCGATTTATCACATCTTTAAACTATAGTAGATGCATTATCAACTGCGTAGTCGCCTAGTTAGGCTATAAATAATTTTTATCTGTCTATCTCGCTCACACTTACATTATCTACTGCATCCAGTCAACTAGTTAGGTCATAAATCATTTTTATCTATCTCGCTTGCACTTACATTTCTCGCATTGCATTAGAAATTCCTATATAGGCATTGATGTTTATGGCAGGACTACTCAGTTGATAATGCTTCAACTATAGGTTTGTAATAAAACAAAACAGAGAAAAGATGGAAGTTATGAATGTTGGAATTATGTATGGTACATAGAAGTTGTAAAGTAATATTCGTAGGGACATAGTTTAACTAATTATATTTTTAAACTAGCTTTCCAACCGCATGGACTACACATTTGTACAGGGACCGCTGAAGGGACTTTCCAGTATAGCCGAGAAAGAGTAACAAAGACACGGACATGTTACCATGGAGAAAATTAGCCTAATGTCCTTTGTTAGGCTCCAAGCTATCTCTGTATAAAATATCATCGAAATCGGTTCTGTAGTTTAACTGTCAAAAAAATAACAAATATACAGACACATTCCCGTGACAGAATTTCTATATCTGACTTTAGGATGCAACCTATCTTTCTACCAGCTCTATCAAGATTGTTTCACGGGTTTAGCCGCTAAGCGGTGTAACAAAATACACTCATATCTGCAGTAAAAAGTGTCCTATATGTTGACCCGGGCACTAAATTCTTTTCACACAAAATTGTGTCAAAATCAGTAATTTTTGCGTGTTGCGTTCACAGATATAGAGACAATATTATAAAAATTGGTGTTATACTCTTTTATAAACTATATACAATCGCAATTTTCAAAAAAAAAATGTGCACTGTAATTTTGGCCATAAAAAAGTGGTCTGTTGGTGGTAATAATTTAGGGGCAAAAAAAAATAAATAAAAAGAAAATACTTTTTAAAATATAGGTTTTCATTGATATTTATGGTTTTGAGAGTAGAAATTATTATCTATATATAAATACGCGAAGGAAAAGCTTTAGACCCCTTTTTAAGCATACTCCGCGCACGGTAGAGTGTGAGATTTGGCAAAAGTAGTTAAAGTTTATCTGGAGTAGGAGCGCAGAAAGCTAAAATCTATACACAGGTGAATTTTTGAGATTGGACTATATGGCCAAATCCTAAACTATAAGAAATAGCAAAAAGTGTTTAAAGGACTCATGAGCTCTATTTTTGAGAAAACAAAACTGTATATTTATATTTTTGAAAATTATGTTACACTAGCAGGAAATCAAACCACTAGATTAATTATCTATCTATAGATTAATACGTGAAGATAAAACTTTATACTCCTTTTCAAGCATATTACAGATACGGCGGAGTGTGAGATTTGGCATAGGTAAAGTTTATATAGAAAAGAAGTGCCAAAAGCTAAAATCTATATATACCTAACTAGCGACCGCCCGCAGCTTCGCTTGCGTAGACTACAAATTCCTGTTATAGGTACTATTAACGTTCGAGATGGTTTATATGTACTTTTTGCTGAAACCAATTTTGGTTACACCCATTCAAACTTTCAATCCTCATTCCCCTCCCACCCTTTAAAAAAACCGATACAATTTATCACCTCCCGTTTCCCACCCTTAAAATGTAGAAATCTAAAAACCTTGAAACACGTCATTATTTAAGTCCTTCCATTCCCACCCTTAAGTTTGAAAAAAAAGCCTTTCTTAACTTAATACTCACATTATAAAATAAACCTATTTTCCAAATTTAAGCTTCCTAGACTTTGTAGTTAGTTTCGGCTGTACGTTGATAGATCAGTGAGGACAAACGACTGACAGATAGACAGCCAGACTAACACAAAAAGTAGCTTATGATACTCTTGACAACCTTTTTTCACGTCTGCAAAGTTTCATTAAAATCCGTTCAGCCGTTTTGGAAATCAGCTCGAATAGACACATAGACGTACAGACAGACAAACAGACGGCCAAAAGGTAAGTAGCTTATGTCACTCTTGACAACCTTCTTTCCCATCTACAGAGTTTCCTTAAAATCTGTTTAGCCGTTTTGGAGATTAGCTCGAATAGACAGACACACGTACAGACAGGCGTAATTCAAAAGTAACGTATGTTAGTTTTGACCACCTTCTTTTCATACTTGTGATGTTTCATTAAAATCGGTTTAGACAGATGGACATACAGACAGACATACAAAAAGTTGCGTATGTCACTTTTAACCACATCCTTTCCATATGTGTAAAGTTGCATCAACATCGGTTAAGCCATTTTTGAGATTGGCTCGAATAGCCAGACAGTTAGATTTTATATGTATAGCCTATAACCCTTCGCTAGATTTAGGCTATCAAAGTCGAAAAGAACTTTTCAAATCCGACTGGTAGTTTCAGAGAATAGCGCGTTCAAACAAAAAAACTCTTCAGCTTTATAATAAGTAAGATTTCTATAATATAGATTATGAAATAATAAGATATTACTGAAAACCGTATCAAAGTCCATTGCGTGGTTTGGAAGTAAGAAGATAACGAACAGTGGCAGACAGCGAATTTATTTTCTCCCGCTATAGTTTTAATATTTCGATTAAAACTGATAAGATATTAATTTAAATTGTATGGTGAAACGGGCAATTATAATATCCATGAAATGCTTTAGACAACTAACATATTTAATTTGATAAAGATTAATATCATGTTTAAAAAAAACGGACTTTTAGTTAGAACTTTTAAAGGGAAACAATTCTGTAATACATGATTTTTGCTTAATATCAACCGTTTACGCAGCGCGCGCGACGGGAGCTCTCAAAAGGAATAATTTTTCCCGTTTTTGCTACATTTCTCGTTGATGCTCCGCTCCTATTGGTCGTAGCTGATCTAGTAACAGCCTATAGCCTTCCTTGATAAATGGACTATACAACACAAAAAGAATTTAACAATTTGAACCAGTGGTTCCTGAGATTTGCGCGTTTAAACAAACAAACAAACAAACAAACTCTTCAGCTTTATAATATTAGTATAGATAGTATAGATATGTGTTACAAATACTGTCGACCATAGGAGTTAATAGTCGGTCGTTTGATGCAGTTTAAATTTTCTTGCTATTTATTATTGTTGGTTTCAAAAATGTGTATATGGTTGAATGTCGACCACTGGGTGACTACTAGTTATTATAACAAGCTAAAAACTGTCCATCCTTTACCTTTTCTTCAACAGGCACAACTGAATGGTTCTTGCATGAGTTTTCACCACTAACAATTGTACAAGTCATACAGATAGATTTAAAACACTGTGTGCAGTAGTAATCTGCCGGTTTATCCTTATGAATTTGACAAAAGCCAGGTTCTACGGGAATAGCTAGAAAAAATAATTATTGTAACTAAATTAAACTAAATCCAGAAAAATTCGTAATTGTTGTGACAAGAATGTTTTTTATGCGTTGCTCACCAATATTCTGTCTTGTATGATTCCTCAAACTTTGGAAGTTTTTGTGTATTTTATTGAAGCACACATCGCACAAAACAGATTCACACTGTTTGCACATTAGGGGTGATGGTACTTTACATTCAACGCATGTCCCTGAAATAATTCATTGCATGTACTTATAAAGAAATTTTAAAAAGTCAGCTTGTATGAACACCAAGAAAATATATTTAGGTTCCACTCACCGACAGTAGTATCAGTAGTTCTCAAAATATATTTTAGATCAACGAAAAAGTCATTATTGGTAGGAACATTTGCAGGATTCTGTTGAAAAGAAAAAAAACATGATTTAACATGTGTTATAAATACAAGTCTCTTAGCATATAATATATATATAAAAAAAATTATTGAGGCCTTGATCGATCGATGGGCGATCATATCAGCCTCTTACAGAATCTCATAGGGCATTCATCAAATTGTATCTACAACTCTCCTCCTCAGGGATTCCCCAATGAATTTAAGTAAATGCAGTCTCATCACACGCAGGCGTAAAGAGAATAGATTGGAAAACCCCCAGATTGATGATTTTGAGGTTCAACTTGGACAATAACTGTAGTCTAAGGTCTTCATTCTGGACACATACTGTGAGGACAAGGTACAGATATTAAATTTTAGAGCACTCTGAACAATTTAGAGTGCTGCTTATTCCAGTAAGGTGCAGAAATGAATTAAATGGAATGTGGCCAGACCGAAGCCTGAGTGCCAACCTCACCATTGTTGTGCGCATATCAGCACCGTCAATCCTAAGTTTAAGGGGTGGACTTGGTTGAATGGTGTTATACCAAATGCCTTTTGTGGCTGCTTCTCTCTTGTGTGTGTCAATCCAAATATTGGTGCACATGTTTTTATATTTTGGTAAGTATTCACAGAACATTGGTGGCGCATCCACAATTATACCCACCAAAACTGCGAGCTATTCTCAACTGTTTCTGTTCATTAATTCCCGAGTTTTATATGAATTAGAAATGCCTATTTCAGCTGGGTCAACATATTCAATAGTTAAATTATGAGTTAGGCATAAATTACACTAATAATTAATAAAGTAAAATAGATGAGTCAATTTTTTTGCCTACTACTACCTACCAATACCAAACCTACCAATGCAACTTAAAATTTTTTATTCATAACATCACATTTACTTACTAAAATACATCTTATATTCTAAATATTATTATATTACTAAAATACATCAATATATTTTCCAAATATAATTTTCGAAGGCACCATGCATTTTTATATCACATACCCCAAAAGAAACGAGTCATAAGAAAGATGTCAATTGATCAGAATGTTTCTTCATTTCATCATCAATTATCAAAGTATAAATTAAGGCAGATACAGAGTAGCTAGTAAAAATCACACAATAAAAGTGGATGAGAAGGCTTAATAATATAGAATCTTATCTTTATTTAATTATACTGCTACAAAAGAATATGTATATTTACAGTAAATAGAACATATTCTTTTGTAGCAGCATGTGGAGAAGCAGAATAAACAAGCTTCCACCTGGTAGGAGAATGCCCCTTGCACAAACTACTCAGATGGGAAATTCTAGGAACAGACAAGACAGATAAAGAGCAGCTTACAGACATCAACATTGGGCAATTGGTAAGTTTTTGCAAGGCAACAAGATTTGAGAAAACATAAGATAACCAGGAACCCAGGAGGAGATTCACCAAATCGGACGAAATGTTTCACACCAGAAAAGGCTAATTATCCACCTGTATCAGCTGGCATGACCGAAGATATGTAAAATAAATAATACTGTCTAGTAAATATTATCTTAAATCAATGTTATTAATCTACAATCAATACTTTCAAAACGAAACTTTTAATTTTATTAGATATGTGAAATGTTGACTTCAGAACATAAAAGCTTTTTAATCCATACCTACAGCGAAAGTAATGAGCGCAAAAGCTAACATCTTCATCAGCCCATTTTTACCCACTGGCTAAAAATGGGCTTAGGCCTCTCCCAGGGTGAGGGGGGCTTGAAGCTTCCACCACGCTGCTCCACTGCGGGCTGGGGATTGTATTGACCGGCATCTATTGACAGCGCCCAGGACCGACTGTTTAACATGCTCCCCGAGGCACGGAGGCAGTGATAGTTATGTACTTAAGTCAGGAAAATTCATTGGTACACGCTCGGATTTGAACCATGGTCTTATTTAAATATAATAAATTTGAGGCAGGTTCGTTGCGCTTTGGGCTATCACGAAAACGAAAGCTAACATAAAGGTACTTAAATTATAACAGTCAATTTTGAGTAAAATGTGTTCCTTACCTCTGTCAACTGCACTATCAGCTCTCCCAGCAAGAAACTATTTATAGGAAATTTTTTTCGGATATTGGTGGGATTTAGTGACAAAACTTTTAAATCATCCGGTTCAAGTTTTGTTTCATCATGACAAATCTTACACTCATATGGTTCTGCAAATTTTGTAATATTCTTTATGCAAGTTTCACAAGTCGAGTGGCCACACTGCAAAAGTAGTGGAATGCGTCCCTTTAATTGGGGTGTAATGCCTGAAATAAAATATTTAATTTTTCAGTGTGCATCATCCATCATAATATACTTAAATATGTCTATAAACTTGCTTGATTTTATTGTTTAGAACTGTTGCACAATAGTTTGACAATTGATAAAATCTTTCAATATTATATGCAATTACTTGGATTTTATTGCTTTATAGTTCGCTTTAATATTGCTCGACAATTTAATCAATGTCCAGCAATAATATCTGTTAGTATTTTATAAGACTTGCTTATATTGTTGCTTGGTGAAAAAAATTGACAGCTTCTTTGTTTGCTTGATTCATTGTTTCAAAATGCAGAATGATAATGTTGATTGAGCGTTTTCTACACATACACTCTATTTTTGTTGATCTAAAACCTTTAGGAATAAAAACTGAGGAAAGTCTGTAGGCATCATAAGTATTTGTTTAATAACAAACTTTTGAAGGTAATATTATTTCACAAATTAATTAATTTAACTGCAAAGTTGAACAAACTATGAAGGCTTCAAAAGATTTACAGCCTTATTCATAAATTTTGAAAACATTCGTTTAAATAAAAAGTGTTTAATTATCTTTTTCTAGCCATTTCCATCTCTTCTGAGAGACAAAGACAAAACATATTTTAGTTAAAATACATTTTTAAAATGTTTATGAATAAGGCAGTAAGATAATAACATGACAATAACGGGCTCAGGAAAAAAGACAGAAGAAGGGAGTCTAGTTCCCAAATTAAGTAATCAATTCTAAATGGCATAGCTCCGAGTACTTGGGAATGATGATGAGAATCAGCATGATGTTTGTTAACTAGGGAAAGTACAGATTGTATTGAATGTGATGTTCTATCTGCTATGGGTATATTATTATAAATAATAATGATAACAAACAATCCAACAAATAACGATACCAAACAATCCAACCACAATTTTATTGTATTATCAATTTATATTATAGTAGTTTGTAGGTAATGTTTAAATTAGTCCAAACTTGTCTTAACATGATAAAACTTGTAACTACTGGACACTTGGACTGCACATTCAATGAAAAATTCTTGATAAAAAATTAAAGATGTATTAATTTACCTAGTATCAAATAAATTAATTATACAAGAAAGCAACTTAGAACACTATACAGGCAAATTAACATGACAGTTGAGATGTCGTTTGTGCAGTGTGCAAAAAAAATGTTACAATGTCAGTTAGTTACCTACTTAATTTCATTTGTGGTGTCATATGTTAAATAAATTGAACAATATTGAACAATTAATTTCTGATTGGAATAAAACAACAGGAAATTTAGTGAAGCTGTAGTTTAAGTGTAATGTAAAAATAAATTTCAGTAGGGACAGGCACCTTTAAAAAAAAATATACAAATGTTATTTTTATTTTCTTTATTTTTATCACTACTGTCAATAATTTCCTCTATCCCATACATCACTGTCATCATCTTCATCAGTTCCACTTTTCAAAGTGCTTTCTTCTCTTCCGAGAGAAATTATCAACTCTCTTTCATGTACTTCTTGGAATTGATCTCTTGTGTATAATTTTTTTTTTGGTTATTTATTACAATTAAATGATATATAGTTCCAGGTTTGAATGAATGGAATTTTTAGGGTAGTGGTATGTCCCATGATACTTTCTAGGAAATTTGACGTCTGTCTGTTTTTGTTTAGTTAGTCAAGGTTATCATGGTCTTAGTTGCGTGTCACCGACTAGTAGAATGTTATCGTAAAACAAAGGTTAAATTGCAGACAAAATAAATTTTATAAAAACTTTACACAAAAGCTAGTTACATTATTATAAAAGACAAATCTAGACAAGGACTGGCATACTGAATAGTGATTCTACTGGTAGTGTTTTGTATAAATTTTTATAGGATTTAAACATTAGTGTATATAATGTGGCGTTTCGCTACCTGATTAGCTTGACATGTTTCACACTTTCTTGTTTTGGCTAATCAGAAAACAATTTGTGTGATTAAAGGTCCATTAGTATTTAGGCCGTTCGAGGACTGGCCAGCTGAAGTAGCAAGAATTCTATTTTTCTCATCAATCATGGACAATGTGAAGTGACCACAGTAACAGTGATGCTATTGTTACTGGGGTCCATGACGACGGCAGGCTAGGTGTGGAGCAGCGGGAGAAAGATCGAGTTCGGAGCCAAGTGTCATGTTAATTCATCCGTTAATATCATCACTTACAAACTACAAATACAAATAAACAGGAAGTGAAATTGTTGCTATGTCAACAAAGAATTTTAGTTTTTGAGGTGAATTTCATTGATTTATTTATTTATTATTTCATATCAAGTAACAAGGACTCATTTGTTAGTAAAACACATTACAACCTAAATATTAGTAAAATAATATAACAGCCAAAATTAAAACAATTTTCACAACATTTAGTAAGTGATGCCATTCTTTTCTTGGACCCATGCCCTCTCCCAAGCGGCCAGTTCACACAATATGAATATATATATATCTATTGATGAGTGGCTATTGAGATTTTGCTTGGTTTAAACGAATATAAAGTATTCTAAATACCTTGTTTTTTAAGTTAGATGTTGACTGTAACTTGTCAAATATAAATAAATACATTGTAAATCATGTCACCCTCTTTGTTGATTTTATTTATTTCTAATTCATGGTTTCTACTTCTGTAACTTTCTGCAGTCCCAAATAGTTTCTAAAAAGTAAGGGCGACGTTGTGATTCCAAGAATGGGTAGGTACCTACCCCAGATCGATTAGCGTCCCGTGTAGAAAAAATTAAAACACCACAGCGTGAATGCGTAGGTACATCGAGAATTCTCATGTTTAGTATGTAGTTAAAGTAATAAAAATATAATGTACTCACTCGTGATGTCATATAGCTGGCTGCAATTTGGACAAAAATTCTTACTACATTTATCCATTTTGAGAGAAAAACTCAGTAGTTAAATAAATCATGTGATATTGTAATATAAACTTATTTGGAGCTCGTTCATAGATATACACAATTAAATGGATGTAATTCAAATCGTGCCCACAAACTAATCGTGCCGACCGCACCAAAAACCAAAACGCCGCCAGTCACCAACCGAAACACACGAAACCACAGAACAATATATATGCACGAAACACAGGAGTCAGGACCGAAATGTGCATGAACAAAAAGTGACGAACGACGAAAAACTGAGCGAAAAACGTTACAAAAATACTGGCAACCGCAGATTCTGTGTGGATTCTGTCAACGGAGCAAATAACTGTCACAGATTACTGCTGCAATATGATGGAAACCACAGAACAATGGAAACCACAGCACAGACCATTATGTCTATGGCACAGACTAAACCACAGAATGCCACAGATGGAAACAATCCGAAATTATCCGAAATCGTAAGCAAAACACAGAACAGCAACGCACAGGACAGCATACACAACAGAATACACAAATAAAACCATAGCAAAGCAAAGCAAGCGGCTGCCAAATGTGACCCGATTTTATTTGACGAATCTTTTGCTTGTTTTTTTTGGAGTAAACCTACTAAATTCTACTAAATTTAAATTGGAAATGACCGAAAAACGACTTCATCTTTTGCTGTTGCGTTATAAAAATAAAATAACAACAATGACCATAAGTTAGAAACTAATATCTATTAATAAAAAATCGACAATTGACAATTCTAAGTTACATAATAAAGTTACCTATAAGCACAGACAATTTAAAATATAATAAAAATATGGTTCTTCGTTTTTATTTTAGTTTATATTTGCCCATAGCCACATTACATTTTTTCTTCATATTGTATATTTTTCAGCAAAATTGCTGCATCCTACTAGACAAGAAGTATGAATTAATATACGTGTAACTTGCATACAAGCGAGGTCCAAGAATGTCCTACAATGTTTCTGTTTTTATGTAGTCATGTGCTTTTCCAAAGATGCCACTCTATTTAGTACTGCACAGTTACATTTTTGCAGTGAGCTCTCGTACAGTTTACCTTAGACATACTTAACCAATTTTTAAATGATGAAGGATCTTGCTCCTATTTGACATGATACCCTTGAGTCATCAATGTACCAATATAAATGGATGGGCTGTCCGCGTTCTAAAGTGTTTGCGCAGGATGTCATCCAAAAGGCAATAAGTCCACCAACCGGCTTTTAAGTTTTAGTCAGTGTAATGGCTTAGCGCCGAGTAAACGTGCGTGATGCCGACTTGTGTCGTAAAAAATTTTTAAAACTACTCGTCAAAGACGCAAAAAAGAGCTGAATATCGTATTTGCGGTAAGTAAACATTTTAATTGATTATTAGTTTATGCCCGCAGACGGTTATCCGATTGTTTTTTAATTTAATTTGAACATTATCACGATTCAATTCTCGTCACATTCCCGTAAATAGTGTGGCACGTCCGACTCGTAATAATAATTTTCATGGACTGACGCAGACGCACACATCGGAGCGGTCGCGAGCTGCATCAGTCCACGCACGTTGTGAACGCTTTTATTTCGCTTTTGTTTACCGACTACAAATCCTTATTATTAAAATTGATAAATCAATGCCTTGAGTATCTATATTTAAGTTTAATTTTAAATAAGACGATAAAGAATTTCAAAAAGAAAAAGTTCACTGATCATAATTCATCACACTTGACGCGCGCGATACGAATAAGACAACAAAAATAACAAGGCAAAACTAATTAAACACATTATTAAAACTGATACAGAATTCCCCGAATGCTTATCTGTCTTACAAATGATTTTTGAAAGAGATAGTTTGCCTTTAAAGCCAAAAAAAGTACCAAAATAATCTAAAGAAAGTACGAATTCTCCCAAAATATAATATACCAAACAAGTTTTACTTACTAGATACTGTCTCCATCCGTTTGAGCCCACAATAACAAGTTGTAATAGCAAGCGTCCATTTTATGGACGATTGTCGACCCATTTAGGGACGCTTGACAGTCCGGCAAATTTTGATACCAGAGTCATTGTAAATGGTTTGAAGTTGCTTTTCATTAGAAGGCAGGATAAAATACTTGCCATAATATTTAATAAAAAAAATAATTGTGATTAACGCCAAAATTGAGAGTGACGATGGTGACGAGTCATTCAGAAGCCTATTCATCAATTTCCAATTTGTTTTGTTTAGGATAATTGTCTATTTAGAAGTCTGTTGATCAATTTCAAATTAGGTTAATGGTCTATTATTTAAAATCATTAGGTTAGGTTAAGTTTGTTTATGTCAATGCGAGGAGCAAAGCGGAGCGTAGCGAAGAGCCATTCAGAAGTTTACAGATCAATTTCGAATTAGGTTAATGATCTTTTTTTTAAAATCATTAGGGTAGGTTTGGTTTGTTTATGCCAATGTGAGCAGCGAAGAGCCATTCAGAAGCTTGATGATCAATTTCGTATTAGGTTAATTTAGGTTAATAGCAAATTTCTTTCAAATCATTAGGTTAGGTTAGGTTTGTGTATGTCGGGAGGGATGGGGTTCCTAGAAAGGGGAAGATATTGTATGTGATAATTACCATCTTCCCTCACCCCTTCGCCCCCCTCTTGTTGGTTATTGATAGAAGCGATATAAAATTGCAACCATTAATTCTAGAAATGAATTTGTCATCCTTAATTTACCCGAAAATTATATGACACTTGCCTTAAAACTTATAGTTTTAGAGGAATAGGCCTTAAAGTGAATTAAACCACCTCAATAAAAGGCATAATATATCTGTAATTCAGATAAATGTAGTTTTCAGAATATATTTTTTACATAAGTTTATTTCTGGTACAGTTCCAATTAAACTTTATGGCGGATGTGAAGATAGGCACAAGTCGCGTCGCAGTAACCAGTTTCAGGCGTAGCGGGACGGAATGGAGCGAGGGGTATATGACTGTACCTGCGCAAGCACACTTATATCATTGTATTCCAATCCGCCATAAAGTTTTAGGCGAACTATACCTAGTTTAAAAGTAAACGACGTTTATTTAAAAAAAAACTTTTCACATATTTTTGTGAGTTTCATTTATTAAGTATATATATTTTTTTGTATGGGAAGGCAACATATTTGTTCTAGAAATGAATTTGTCTTTCTTGAATTATCCGAAAATGACACCTCACTTGCTCTAATAGGTACCTATATTTATAGTTTTGAAGGAATAGGCTTTAAAGTGAAGCGCGGCAGCAGGAAACTTCCCCCCTTGCACCGCCCCAACCACGGTGGCTCCCGATGTCGACCTACCGGTAGAAATCCACTCAGAAGCACCTAAGGAACAGCTGTTGCAAGTACCTACGAGTCTTCTATGAAAAAATGCTGGGGTGTATCGTAAGGCCTCGTGCGTCTTTTATGTTCCTAATGGAGTGGAACAGTAGTCGGAGTTTTCATAATATATTAAATAAAACCACAAAAAATACAAGTCAATCTCCAGAAATAAATATCTTTTTATTTTTAAGAAAAAATGAGTATTACCTCTCCAAAAAATATCACTACATAAATATAACTCAACTCAAAACATACAATAATGTCATTCTTTCGTTTTCCTTTTTTTATTTGTGGAGTTGGGTGCATGGAGGTGTTACGCAAGGAGGTTTGAGTATCAGTTTAAGAAGAAACGTTTTTTCATTGTATTATATATAAATTACAACTACATTCACTAAGTAACTAATGTTAAATAATAAAGGTAAAAATATAAATTATTTTAAGTCACCGTACAAATGAATGGTATCTTCTTGGGCGCGTCCGTTTTCCAGTTGTCCTCAACGATTGTCGGCTGCGAGCTGCGCGGACGTGCTCTTTTTTAGAGCAGACAGGTTTAAGCAGTAAGAATTCTGTGGTAAGGATGGACATCCCACCAGATTCTTGTTGAGCATATAAAAATGTTTATTATTTTTTCACCGGGCTTGGATCAAAATTTTAAAGTTGCGCTAATGGTAGGTAATTTAAATTAAAAGGTAGGAAATTTTTGATTTGAGTACTAGCAACACTCAGATAGTGTAGGTTGTTCTTTGGTGTAGGTCTATATACTCAGGGCAGGGCTAAATGGTGCTGAACCCATGACCATAAAAACTAATTTCAAACATGGTGTAGGTGTTAACTTTGGTGTTAATTTCTAGTTAATTGTTTTGAAAAGAATAACGTCGCTTGTCATTAATATGTATTGAATTTTGAAAATTTTAAACTCAATGAAGGTAAGTGACTATATTTTTATATTTATGTTGCTTTCATATTTCCATCCGACAATTTTCATTTTAAACCATTTTAAAACAGTGGAGGTATGAATAGTGTCATGACCAATTATGCATTAAGGCAGCTTGATACCTACGACGTTTGGGAAACTATTAGGAGACTTATAAATCTACGTCGTTTGACGTTGACTATCTATCCAGACAATAATACATCCATGGAACATCTGTGGTATATACCCTTAAAAAGTTTCTTTTTCGAAAACTTAACTTGAACAACTTAATGGGTTAAAAAATTTAAACAGTTTCACTGAATATTCCACAGAATAAAAAATAGCAACCGAATTCGAAAGTCGTAAGGAAGAATATTTGAAAAGAGCTGTTAGATAACTATTAAACCGGGCGATATGTCCCTAAGCGATAGGTCATAAAATCGATCAAACGACAGCCCCTGCATATTGCAACTCCCCTACCTGTTGAACCTAGGTTTTGTAACACCTCTCTAAAGATATAGACAAAAATTAGAAAGCACTGTCGGAACCGTGAATTAAAATAACCGCAAAGATGTTCGAAATAATTGATTTAAATTAGTGATGATAATGTTGTAGGTATACCATTACAAGATGACCGGCTTGCTATGCTATCATTTACCAATAGCTTGTCTATATGTATATCCATCCATACCCTACCCTACCCATAACCATAAGTTCCATAACCGGCCCAACATTGTGCGCGAGTTGCTCGCGGTTATCGCACGCGTGTTCATTCATACATCAATAAAACTCCGTTACTCAACCGCATCCGAGAGTTGACCCCCGTTTTGTGCTCACAGGGGTCACGTATCGTAAACGAAATAACTTTTATTTTACACCTGAAACATCTTCGAGAAGTCCAAGGACCCTCTATTTTCGTAACCAATAAAAGCCGGCCTAGTGTTGAATTTCGAATGTGAATCTAAGTTTATAGGAACCATGGTTTATATTTATTTTACAACGTGAAGTGACAATGTTATTTAACAGAATGTCAAAAATGTATACTCAGATGTTTTCTGCTGCAGCAGTAGCTTTATTATCGATATTAACACTGACGGGTGAGTTTCTGTATATGTAAATGAAGTAGGTAGGTACTTACATTACGTTATTTTTAACAATGTGCGGAATTGGCTTCACGCAAAAGCTTAGCAATTTAAAACAAAAGAATAACTTTAGTAAATATTTACCTACATGATTTGCAATTCTAGTTTTTAATTATTTACATAATTAAAAATTCTAAAAAACGTAGATAAAATATCACCTAACTTTTCGGTTATAACTCACGCACATAGAGACAGTACGAGGCGCGCGGTGGCGGGAGTGTAGAAAAATAAAGTCATGCACACAAGTATAAACTATGTAAAAAGCTGGCGCGTTAATTTTGTTGTCATTGATCACGTGTAGGCTATATCTGGACATGTAAAATTAAATATTTAAATAGTAAATATTTTAAGATTTTTGTATACTCGGAAAGTATTAGAAATGTACTTCTATTTAAATTTTATGAGGGAACAAAATTACAAGATTACCACTTCTGATATATTTTTTAATCTATGATAGAACTTGAAGTACGTGATGTACCTATATACATGCATGTATATAGGTACATATTGTTACATATTTAATAGATAACTTCGATATTTTATTTAGATCATTAATCTGTACTTTTAATTTTAAACATTACATATTCCATATTTGAAATTTAATATGAAACCTCCAATATTTTAATAACGGCATTTCCTTATTTTAAATTCTGAAGCTTTAGCCTTTGCATGACGTTATCTCCGTCGTTTTTTATTCAATATGGCTTCTATGTAAACATTTACAAGCTATGATTAAAATAGAGCGAAGCTAAATAGAAAGAAGTGGACTGAAATCGCGTTTTTACATGTACCTATTAAAAATTGATTTCCATTCCATCAGCTCATTATATCCCACTGCAGGGGCTTAGGTCTCCCCCGGGGTGAGGGGACTTGGAGTTTAAAACCACCACGCTGCTCCAGTGCGGGTTGGTGGATTGCGGTGCGGTGGTGATGGTGGGCTGAGCTGATTTTTAATCAAGAAAAATTGATTAAAAATACGAAAATTAGTGCTGCTAAATTTGAAAATCACGTTTAACTATGTCCAGTTATATGTACGTATTATTTGTATTTGGTACACTGCATTTTTCATGTGGGATTATACTAACTGATACGAGTAGGAGTACAGATGATAGACAATATAAAAAACATTAAAAATAATAAAAAAAAATTACAAAAACCTATTTAAAAGAAATTGATAGAATTTTTCTTAGATACAATGACTATTTAAAATTAATATTTTCTCTCAAGGTAAGGTAGGTCTCGAAAGGTAGACCGTTCGACCTAGATCATTGTGCTACTTACCATTGCGCCGGCATCGTTAGTCCCAAAAAAATATCAAATCGATGCATGTAAGATACTTTATATTAGTTGTATCAATATTATCGCACATGGAAAAAAATAAGCTAATATTAATTTAGTAGTCTAGTTAGATTAAAAATCGGCCCGCAAAGCAACTACAAAGTCACATTTTCATATATAAAATGGTGTACAAAGAATAAATTATTGCTTTTGTATTAGTGCGTGACATGATGAATATAATATGCTGTTAAATGATGACTGTTCTTTTAATAAATTATATAATATAGTATAATAGCGAATAGAACAATAAGATTGACTCGTGACTAGGATGACCATTTTGGAAAATGTGAAAGCCTAACTTAGAAGCTCTTAGAAGTGGAAAAAGTCTGACTTTAGTGAAAAAATTTCAAATTTATTAGTTACAATTATACCTAGATCAATTATAAACGGTCATTATAACTCATAGCAACTAATACATTTCTTAATATATTTATCGGGACAAGTAATATTGTTTACAATCTCATCTTTTGTGAGTATCACACAGAAATGAAATTCCTCTGTAACTCATAATTTGTATAATTTGTTTGGGTAATTAAAATTGCTTGTATGACTCAATCGATGGGTGACCTGTTTCTTTCATTAGTCTATTGGGCGTTTATTTAAAAAAAACATTCTGTGTATACATTATGAATAATTACGAAAATATATTGCCATATTTCTCCTTTTCTCGGTACTCGCGCCACTTTGACGAGAAAGTGCAGATCAAAGATTTGGGCTGTAAGCGCAAAATGATGTTATTAATTTAATAATGAAAAAGTGTAATTTGAACTAAAACCGTTCGAAAGCCTGACTAAGGGGGTCATCCACCAAGTATCAGTTATTATCTAGTTAACTAAACCGTACATATCCTTAACAGAAGGGTAAACGTCACTTTTATCCCAATGCTTTTCCATCAATAACTTACTGTCATATTTAACCTACAGTTAGTAATCTCGAGCTCAGTGTTGCTTGTACTATAAATTATATTAATCAAATGTTCCAATCGTAATTTTGTGCATTTACATATTCATTTTTATTTAACTATCAATATATGTTATTAATAGATTTCGTGATTAAAGTTAATGTTCTTGAAATGATAATCTATAAGTGAATATTATTTTGTTTTTTATAAGTTGCAACCCTGGATTCGCCAATGAGGAGAAACTGCAAATTACTCCTACTATATGGCGTTTTGTCGCGGGTAAATACACGCGGCAAAAGACGACAGAAATAATACCTACATTAAAGATGAATGAACGTATTAATTGAAAATAAATAGGTAACGCAACCACAAATTATACGAAAGTACGCAACCAGCTGATTCAATCATAAAATCGATGGATTATACGCCATATTGCTTTTATTTATCTGTCAGTTAACAGATATCATATAGTTATGCGCCAGTTTGATCGGCTGACGGAAATGCGTCTTTAACTGAAGGTTAACAGTATCCATATGTTGTGGAAATAAAATTTGCCAGATAACTGGTAGATTAGATAACTGACGCTTTAACTGGAGATGGTGGAAGACCCCCTAAGACGTAAAAAGCACATGGTCACCCTAATCGTAATCCGCAATTGCCTCTTTTTCTGGGTGCCTGACCAGACTGGGTTTTCTACCTAAGTAATTATTTATATATAACAAGAATTCTTAACCTTTCGTTGCGCGTTACGTTGATCAACTTTAGTCATATTAAATTTTATTTTCGAACATTCATTCAACCATTTCAGAGCCTATTTTAGACATCCACTTTAATTTGAAATCACGGGCGGATATTTCAATTTCATTTATTTGTATCAATTCCTAGATGTAAGAAAATCGAAAATGCCCAAAGCCATCCAATGCTCACGAGGACACGGAATAACTATATATAATTTGTGAGTCGAAATTTGCAGTGGGTGTAGAAGAAGGTGTCAGAGTCAAGCGTGTGCATGCTGACCGTGGAGGAGCCAGGGAACCGGCACAAGCTCTGGACGCTCTGGATCCTGATCCCCTCGCGCACGCTGCGCCCGCGCCGGCATCTTTTCTCAGCCCTTCGGTCAAAGAGTATTTGGAACTTGGAATGGCCATACCGGGTCAGTATTACATTTTTAAAGAGATAACGTAATTTTTGCGTAATGCGGAAATATGTATTATAAAATTTAAGTACCTACTTATTTTTCAAAATGTATTTATTGCGTTTGAATTATATAATATTGTTGAACGACAGAAAGCTGTATTTATGTAAAGTTAGTTTTGACATAATCACAACAAAATTTTGCTATAATCTTTGGTTTTCATGATTTCTCTTGTATATCGAGTCAGCAATTAAAAGATGCAATTGAAAAATTAGTGATTGAAATATACCTATATATGTAAGTAAATAACATAAGCAGAATATTGGCATCTGACTGCAGCACAATACTCAGATATTTATTGAAATAATATTTCATTAGAATGAATATTTCGCAAAAGAAACGACACATTTCGTTGTCAAATAAACAACCATTTCACTCTGTACTAGCAATTCATTTTTAGCATCGCCTAGCGGTCGTACCCGGCTTCGACCAGCCTTCGCTTCGCATTAGTATAGTTCGCTTCAAACTTTATGGCGGATCGGAATACAACGCTATAAGCGTGCTTGCGCAGATAGAGTCATATACCCCTTGCTCCACTGCGTCCCGCTACACCTAAAAACTGGTTACTGCGACGCAACTTGTGCCTCTGTTCACATCCGCTATAAAGTTTCATAGGACTATACTTGTGATGAATAACGTATTTAATTATAATAAGACTTTCGCAATACAATACAATTTTGCAATACTCGTCTCACCGGTACGGGAACGGGCGGAACGTTTCTAAAATGCGCCCGGGCGAAGCCGATAGTTAGTTATATACACAAACCTTCCTCGTTTATAGCTCTTTATATTACTAAAAACAGTATCAAAGTCCAGTGCGTTGTTTAGACGTAAGAAGATAACGAACAGAGGCAAACAGGGCCTTTATTTTGTCGCGCTATAGTTTTAATATTTCGATAACTGCCAAGGTATTGATTTAAATTGTATTGTGTAAAGGACAATTACAATATGCATGAAATTCTTAAGATAAATGACGTATTTAATTTGATAAGGATTAATATCATGTTTAAAAAACATCTTGGCAAATAGTGCATAATGTTAAAACAAACTTGATTGCTATAAAAAAGGTTATAGTAAGTCAACCTTAAAAGATACACATATGCTATCACAGACTTTTGGTTAGCACTTTTAAAGGGGAACAATTCCGTAATATATAATTTTTGCTTAACAATAACCGTTTACGCAGCGCGCGCAACGGAAGCTCTCAAAAGAAATATTTTTTACCGTTTTTCCAACATTTTTCATTGATGCTCTGCTCCTATTAATCGAAGCTTGATGTTATAGTAGCCTATAGCTTTCCTCGATAAATGGACTATCCAACACAAAAAGAATTTTTCAATTCGAACCAGTAGTTCCTGAGATTTGCGCGTTAAAACAAACAAACAAACAAAAAATATAGCTTATAGGTTTCCTCAATAATAAATGGACTAAGTATCCAATTCAAAAATAATTTTTCAATTCGAACCAGTAGTTCCTAAGATTAACGCGTTCAAACAAACAAACAAACTCTTCAGCTTTATAATATTATTATATGATAAGATATAAGATAAGATAAGATATAAGAAGATAAGATATAAGGTATATAGTATAGATAACATGGGTACCTAGAAGATGTTATAGTTCTGAGGTTCATACCACAGTTCATATAAACACAATATAGATGAGTTGATATTGACACAATTGTGTCTTAATATTATCAGAAAAAATTTCATATTCTATTAAATTGAATATGGGTCTGTAACTTATTTCGTTTACGAGCTAAAGACCCGTAATATACAGTACAGACGGACGGACTGCAGTGTGACAGTACTAGGGCTTCGTTTCGCTCTTTGGGCACAGAACTCTAATAAAGATGACTGTTGGTCTATCCCTTCGGTTAATAGCATTATTTATGTAAGATGGACTTTTTAAATTATAGACGTATATGCGGAAGATTTTTTTTTATTCAACTCAAGACAGATGATCCATAATTTTAAATGAATAATGGTGATGAAGTCATTGTGTTGTTCGGTGATTTAATGTTTGGGAGTTCGTGGGCGAATATCTATGTAGACGAGATCTTTAAACATATACCTTGAAATGCAATGACCCAAATCAGAAAAAGACATTGAGAGGAAATCAATTGTATCCTGGATTAATAAATTACAATGACATATTGCTAGCGTTTTAATCGTTTCTTTCGTGGAAGCTCAAGTTCCAAGTTTCAAGTTTCAAGTTTTAGACCAAAGAAAAAAAAAAATACAGCATAATCGGCACTTTTAATTAGATATACCTAAGTACTGTGTGTTTACAAATTTTGTAGTTGATTCAACGGGTTAAATTAGATGAAATAATCGCGAAGAATTTCTCGTCAGATCGGAAATTTTTCGTCAGGTCTACAATCTTGCTTTCAAATATGTTACTGACTTGTTCAATAAATCTATTAAGTTTTTACATAGTTTTTAGTTTTATATATTATGAAAGTTTAAATGTCAAATTTATTACAAGGCATTAAGAAAAAAGTCTACGGAGACTTTGTTTTATGTAGAGAATGATATAAAATATAAACATGTGAAATAATTACAAGATTAGAGCAATAAATATAGCGGATGACATAAATAATTAACTTTAATTTGTGTTTATAATCCGACACTGTCCCGTGTTCATGAAGTCAACACCAAAAGAAATAATAAATAAAACAATAAATTATAACGCATTACATTCATCGTACCAAAGAAATAAAGCGATGTTAAAATACAATCGAAATTTTTATATTTATGGTTTCCGGTAGTACATATAAAGACATAGACCAACGCGAAACTATAAAGTCCGTTATACACTATTGGTAAAACTTTCGGGAAACGTATTCTCTGAAGTATAAGAGTATTTGATAGTACTGGCAAGTCAAAGTGAATAACTCAACTAGCACACTAGCTCTAGAAATCCCTAATCTAGAAATAGAAAAGCAGTACAACGGCTGCACATAAGCTGTAGATACAGATATGAAACGTGCAAATGGCTCTCTAATAGTCGTATAACTCCATTCGGGTATAAATTTGGGTGCTTTTATCAACACGGACGGACGGAAGTTTTACAGTATAGCTGCAGTAATGACTCAGAGCTATACTCGACCTGAAAAGAGTTAGAATTGACTGATTCCTAGATCTTTGCTACAGCTACTGTAGAACTGTTATTACGTTTATGAGGGTTACCAAAGTTCTAATTGAAATATACGGCGGTTATAGAACCGTGGCACAGTTATTAGTTGTGTCTCATGTGCAGCTATTGTACAGACCTTTAGGGGTTACCTCTACACTCTCATATTCGGTAAGTCTCGATAAGTTTATAACGAGAGTGTAGAACGGGCTTTACTTATAACTCCGTGTCTTGCGGAACCTTGCCACTTAGAGGTTTTGTTTTAAGCGGTCCCTCTTAATTGTGCTAACAATTGATCATTATGCGCGAGGTCGAAATCTCGAAATCGCTATAGACAGAAATTGAAATCATTCGCGTGCTTACAAAATAATCATTAAAATCGTCACGACAATAAAAAGACATTGTTATAAAAAAATATGCGATCTTAATATGTAAGGTCAGATTCGTTTGTTCGGAGCATTTAGCATTTGTGACGAAATCTCTTAGAGGTCAAGGGAAATAATACATATCTACGTCTTTTTGTATTAAGAAGGATGAAGAAGAAATAAATAAATTCAAACTTGCTTACTGAGGGTTCCGTGCCATCACATAATATGTTAGTGTAATATATTTACAAAAAAAATGTTTTCTTTCATTGAGTTCGGGATCCTTAACGCGAGCCCGCCTCACACTTTACCAGTTTTTTATTGTTCGTTGTTTTACTTTAGTGCAATTTACGATAAACAAAAAACAAAAAACCTAGAAACAAAAACACGTCAGTTGTATGACGACCATTTTAATTTATTACTATTTTTATGTATTTTGTGAAAGTGTCTATTGGCTACCGATTACGATTCACAACATGCAGCTCTTCAAAAGTAGAACAGTGCGGCGTAAGTTTAGTAAGAGTCCTGTTGGCACACTGTGGCCACGGAACTCTAGAAATAAGCTTGCGCATACGCTATTGCTTCTGTATTGTGTTGTGGAATAGCGTTTCATAGAACGCAAGAACCGTTGTGTCATTGTTTGAATATATATAATAAGTAATTAAATTGAGTATTACACAATGGCGATTTAGAACTGCGAATAATCTGTCTACATATTAAGTAAAACTTAAAACTACCGTTCATATTCTAACCAGAAAGAAAATAGACTTCAAAGATTCCCTTAGATTGCGCTTGGAAAAACCTTCCACGCCGAAAGGCCTAAATCTACAGTGGCCGATCAGATACACTGATACTTCTATAATCAATGGCCGCTCTCTATTCGTTGCTATATGAGTGGCTATTGGTTAGATAAATCGCAAAATAATGTCGGCCGGTGTACCTGATCGGGCGCTGTGGGTTACACCCTGAAAAGAGTGAAGTGTACTGCATTATATTGACGACCGCTTAGCCGATGCAATGGGTGTGAGTATACCTACAGGAGATTTTTGTCAAGGCATCAGGTATCAAAGTAAATAAATACATACGAGTATTTAGGTAAAATTTTCACATCAAAATATAGTTCTCAAAAGAATTATTAATACAGAGTGGTAAATAAGTCCAAATGCAGGAGATAGAGGCGACCACCGTTGTGGCGGGAAGGGCCATCTTACCGGCGGCCGACGCAACTGATCTCGCGTCCTCATGGTAATACTAACTTTGTGACGGCGTATCTCAATATAATAGTACTCAGTGATACTAAATTAAAAAAAATCCACAGATCTTGCAGGCCCCGCAACCATCGGTTTCATTGAAAATGAACCTACCCAAAGCCGATTTTCACAGATTATATTATTTTACTAGCGACCGCCCGCAGCTTCGCTTGCGTAGATTACACATTCCTGTTTTAGGTAGTATTAACATTCGAAATGGTTAATACGTAGGTACTTTTTGCTAAAACTAATATTGGGGACACCCATTCAAACTTTCAATCTTCATTCTCCCCACTCCTTTAAGAAAATCGATACTCCCATACTTTTCACATCCCGTTTCCACCCTTGATATCCAAAAACCTTGAAAAACGTCATTATTTATTTATGTTAAAATTTTTATGTTTCTAACTTTAAAGAACAAAGACTCTCATACGAAGCCTCTCCATCCCTCCCTCCTTCAATTTGAAATTTCAAAATATTCCTTTTTTAAAATTTATATTCACGTTATAAAATAAACCACTGTTCCAAATTTTGGCTTCCTAGATTTAGTAGTTTCGGCTTTATCTACGCTGATAGATCAGTGAGGACAAACGACAGACAGCCACAAAAAGTAACTGATGTCACTCTTGACAACCTTCTTTCACGTCTGCAAAGTTTCATTAAAATCTATTCAGCGGTTTTGGAGATTAGCTCGAATAGACACATAGACGTAAAGACAGACAGACGAACAAAAAGTAGTGTATGTCACTTTTGACTACCTCCTTTTCATACCCGTGAAATTTCATCAAAATCGATTTAGCCGTTTTAGAGATTAGCTGGAATAGACAAATGGACGTACATACAGACATACAAAAAGTAGTGTATGTCATTTTTGACCACTTTCTATCCACATCTGTGAAGTTTCATCAAAATCGGTTTAGCTGTTTTGGAGATTTGCTCAGACAGACAGAGAGACAGACAAATAGTATTATTTTATACATATAGCCTATAGCTTTCCTCAATAAATAGACAATCCAACACAAAAAGAATTTTTCAATTCGAACCAGTAGTTCTTGAGATTTGCGCGTTCAAACAAACAAACAAACAAACAAACAGACAAACAGACAAACAGACAAACAGAAAAAAAAGACAAACAGACAAACAGACAAACAGACAGACGGACGGACGGACGGACGTCCGTCCGTTCGTACGTCCGTCCGTCTGTTTGTCTGTTTGTCTTTTTTTTGACGGACGGACGGACGGACAAACAGACAGACCGACAGACAGACAGACAGACAGACACACAGACAAACAGACAAACAGACAAACAGACAAACAGACAAACAGACAAACAGACAAACAGACAAACAGACCAACAGACAAACAGACAAACAGACAAACAGACAAACAGACAAACAGACAAACAGACAAACAGACAAACAGACAAACAGACAAACAGACAAACAGACAAACAGACAAACAGACAAACAAACAAACAAACAAACAAACAAACAAACAAACAAACAAACTCTTCAGCTTTATAATATTAGTATAGATTGCCACGAAAACGTGGCACTATTCTTTTCAACTCTTTAAACTCAGAAATAAATCAACGAAAAAATTCTCTGCTACCCGTGCGAAGCCGGGGCGGGTCGCTAGTTCAACATATTTGAAACATTTAGGTTTTAAACTGCAGCCTCTGATATCCTTAAACGTTCAGTGGGCGTACTATGAGTCCTTAACGCGGTGCCGAAGTAGCGCCGAATACGCTCCGTTTCAAAAATCGGTACTCTGGCTGACAGCTCCTGCGATCGTCAAACGGAAATGAAAAGGTTTCGCCGCGACGTTGCTTTGGATCTCGTGACGCACTTCGTGCGAGCGTTTTCTATGGGGATCGATTTATTCGTACTCTGACTAATTAAGCAAGTTCGCCGAAGTGTCAAAATTGACGTTTTTAGCGATTGTGAAACGTATCTCAAAAAGTTAATATTTTAGTTGGTTTTAGTAGTTCGTTTGTTCGTTTTAACTATTTTCTCTCGACAATTTCCCAAAATTACAATGGCGCATCTAATTATAATGAACGATTAATTGAATATGACACATCAACATGATGTTCGTCAACGAAGGCAACAATGAGAATTGGGAAGAATTGCACAGTCTGCCGTTACGATGCCCGACGCCGAATTCACAAAAAAATGATAGGCCGTCGAAGGCAGTTGTTTACAACCTTATGATGGAATCACGTCCATTTCTAACAAAAGGCAGCTTACCGATTGAGTTAAAGGTTAGTAGGGACCTAACCTAAAAGTAGGTACCTTGAATATAATTACAGCTAATGTTTTACGTATCAATACTTTTATCTGTCGTAGGTTCTTGCAACCCTATCATTTTATGCTAATAGATCATATGAACGAAACGTTGGACTTGGTCATTGTTTGGCACAGCAGACGTTTCCCCGTGTTTTGCGAGAAGTGACATTAGCATTAAACTCAATGTTTATGAGGAACAAATATATAAAATTTCCACAAACATTAGAGGAAAGGAACATTATCAGACAGAGGTGACACATTAATTATTTTAACATTATTAGGCCGTCTCAAACATGACAAAATGATACAAACAAAAATGTCCTCAGATTTTCACCAGTTGTTGTAAAAACCATGCTGCACAAGTTAATACTAGGGTAGTGACACCAATAGATGAACGCACCCCAATAGCTGAACAGTTGGTTAAAAATTCAAGATATTAAAATTATGCCCTAACTTCTATATGGGTACTATTTTTTTTCAAAAATGGCAACATTATTTTTATTCGGCCATTAAACATCTCTGACAGTTACGTGATCGACGCAACGGTGGCGAGACACTGTTTGCGCGTTTCGCGCCAAATCTGCTGTCTCCATATAAATCTACTTAAGGTGAGAGTACTAAAATTTAAGCGTTTATGCACATATGAGCTTACACATTTGATATAATGAAGTATTTTTAGTTAAAATCAAATATTGACGAGTTGTTTTATCGTTTTTGTTGTCGATAATTGCAATTTTTGTTTAATTTTATGAATAATTTGCTGTTCAAGTTATGGATTAACTTTTTTGCCTCTAATCCATTAGATGAACAGTGTTCATCTATTAGGCGCAGCCCACTTTTTTCGATGCGATTTTAAACCTAAATGTGGATTATAATCACAGAAACTATGTTACAAAATGTATCTCATATTTACTTAAATGATAAAAACCAAAAGTTGAACATAATATTTTAAAATGCCTTGATTTTATTCAAGATTTAATTTTGTATGAAATACCACTGTTCAACTGTAGGACTGCTGCCTAAAAGTTGAACTATGAAATGTTTTTAAATTTTGTTGGTTCAACTTTTGGATACTGAAGCGAAAAACTGAACACTAAACCAATTTTGTTTGTTCATTTTAAATGTAGCGTGCTCAAAACATGAACTAATGTAATGTGCTCGTTCAATTTTTAGATCTTACTTCAAAAGATGAACATTAAAATTTTCTACATATGGCAAAACGACATTGAATATACCTACCTAGGTTTATTTTTATGGAATAGGTAGTTTAGAACAAGATGGAATAGTTTAGACTATCCGCCTGATTGTAGGTAAGTGGCTATTTTTGGACCTATGACAACCTTTTATAAAAAGTCGCAGATGCGGTCATCCTTGATGACTGAAATGTAAAGCGTCTTGTCCCGGTGATTGTACTAAATCTATTATCTCTTAAACAAAAACACAGAAATGCATGCATTGCTTACTGGTGAAAGAAATAGATGAGAGCGTAACTACGTTATTATAATAATTTATTTTACTGTGCTTCTGCTTCCTCATAGTTTTTATTTTTGACAGATGGCATCCATACAAAGAAAAAAAGAAAAATAGTATACCTAGTCAAAGCACTCTTGAAGAAGCAATACGGATGATAAAGTGCAACGATATATCTTTATCTCAGGCAAGTATGAGATATAATATTCCGAAAGGTACCCTACATAATAAAATTCATGGAAAAACCTCTCTGGAATGCAAAAAAGGACCACAAATGCTCTTATCGACTGATGAGGAAGCTAAAGTAGCCACTTGGGTTTTAAATATGGCTAAAATTGGATATCCTGTAAACTCAGATGATGTGAGGGAAACAGTTGCACGGATATTGGAAATTACCCACATTTACCTCTACAGTTTTACATAAGTATAGAGAAAGAAGAAATGTTATAAAATTAGACTTGATTATGCTTAATCTGTGATTTGAAATATATCACTATTTTTAATAAAAGTTATTGCCCAAAATTATGGATTTGCTTCTTTATTTTACAGTCACAGTGGTGAATACGAAAATTTAGGCTAATCATTTATTGCTATTAAGATACTAGTTCAACAATGGGTACAGAATGTTCAGAGTTAGGGCAAATTGTTCAACTTCAGGGCAAATCCCATATTTTTGCTTTCAATATTTTTTATAAAATAATATGTGAGACCAGTAAGCTTGGTTTATATACTGTTTATTTCTACATAATATTAAAAAATGAGGAAACAAAAATTGGCAGGAAATCTATTAATAGTTGCGCAAAGTTGGGCTCTCCAAGTTACCCCGGTCGCTTAAGTGTTCATCTGTTGGTGCCACTACCCTACTTTAACCTCCATGCATTTTACAATGGATTGGAGGAATATTCTTCCAGAACAATTTTCAATGTACCTACTTAATAGTTTCACAAAGTGTAATATTTAAGCGTATATTGTTTTTGTTTAGTTTTAGATCAAAATTTGGCATACCTGATGTTATTGAGTGCATAGATGGAACACATGTCGCAGTAATTCACCCAGCAAAACATGAAGAGCGTTATAACAATAGGAAAAGATATCACTTCCTAAATGTGCAAATAGTATGTGACATTTGATAATCAATAAAACAACATCAATTATTATGTATATGTTTATTATTTTTATTATGACTGAGAAGAACAAACAAACATATGGTGTCAATCTCTATAATAAACGTAAATATGATATTAAATAATTTTTTACTTCTTTTATGCTGTTTTATCATAGTTTAGTAATTTATTTATTTATATTAAGGAGAACCAACAGTTACATACAAATGAAAATAATTAGCAGTGAGTAGTTAACAGTCAACCATTTACAGGTTCCCACTGATAGAAATATTTATTTTAATATTTTCAGTGTAATGTAGGCTAAATTTTAAAAATACGTGGTAATAATATTGTTCATTTTTTAGTGCTTAAAAGCAAAATAAAGGTATTTGGCACTTACCGATGGAAAAAATTGTTTCATTTTCTGTTGATTTTGAGGGACTGTGACAGTGGGCATTTATCGCAACACAAGCCATTTCTGTGGCGAATTTATTTCGCACGAATTCATTGAATAATTTACTCTTATATTATGAAAAATTTAAATAATTTTGATGCTAACGTCCGTCTGACTAGTAAGACTAATGTCACTGAGAAGGGGTACAAGCAGGTTGAAGCAAACCGTCATATATACTTACATCTTTTTCACTCACACTTTTGCCATGTGGAAAACGTGGAAAATGAAACAAATACATGTTATGTAAATACAAGAATGCCTTCCATAAGTTTAGTAATTGTTCTGAGATCGAGGTGCTGTTATGCAATTTTGGGGGCTTGAAACTGCCACGTGGGTGGAAAACGCCGCGCGGGGACCTTGCCCACTGAAACTAGGATTAAAATTCACCATCTTACATCAACCAGCTGTAGTATGAGTGGTTAGACGTTAAACGCAGAAGAGGACTTCTAATCAATTCGTACTTTTATAATTAAATCGCATATAAGTTAAATCGGAACGCACCGACTAACAGCTGTTTTACACAGAGTACTTATAGGCGAAGTAATTGTTCTGATGCGAAGTCATATTGCCTGTAGTTTTTCGATACTTGGATAAGTTCTTATATTTTAGAGAAAAAAGGACTTTATGTCTTGGGAATAAAGTATCGATTCCTGTGCAGACCATCGAAAAGGTTTTCAAACGGCAGTGGTTTGGAAAAAGTTTTCAAAAGGCGATGTTGAAAGACATCCATAGTACCGTCTTGAAGCACAGCGACTTCCGCGCCATTTCCAAACCATCGCCTTTCCTTAGCCAAACGATTCTCGCCGTGTATTTAGTAGAGTAGCCCCACTGAACTCGATAATTAAGCATTCGAACGAATACAGGCCGAAAGGCGATGACCGTAATGTTAACAAGTTCCCGAACGTCCATAAAATCTAACATATGATGTCAAATTTCTTGTTCGATTTCCAACCGATTTCCAAAATTTTGGTCTTAAACTGTAGCTATCGACGCCTTCTAACCTTTGGTATAACACTTTGAAGCGATCCGACGAATACCCTCAGAAATATAGTAACTTATATCCACAAACACAAGCGATCGACCAAAAAATCTCATCTTTCGGAAATAATTTCTCTTACAATTACCAACCGATTTCCAAAAACATGGTCTTAAATCGTAGCTACGTTAATGGCCGAGATGCTATTTTTTTTGATTTTCGATATCGGTCCCCGTTCTTGAAATATTGTGGATTTAGTAAAAAAAAAACCGAAAAAATCCCGATTTTTTTACATTTTCCAATTTTTTTCAAAAACTACTTAACCGATTTCCAAAATTTTGATGTCATACAATGCACAACTAAATTCTTAATCTTTTAAAACCTTAAAATCTTGGCTAGACCCCATACCCTCGGAGTTATGGCCAAAAATGCGTTTCCCGTGAAATGGATATGATAGTCATTTTCAATGACAAAATACGTAATAATTTTATTATTTTCACCACATATTAAAATTTGGAAGGTGATGAAAAAAATCACCTGATATAGGGGCCCTGCATGAAAAGCTAGAGGGTTCGGGTTCGAATACCAGGTCGGGCTTATAAATAATGCAAATATTTGTCTTATGGTCGTCGTTGTAAATTGTTTGTGTAGCTGTTACGTCGATCACCGTAGCACAGGGCTCAATCTGGCTGCTATTATTAACCTCAATGTGTTATAGGATTTACATCTCACTTTTACATCATATCTACCTACCTCTGGTCACACTTCATTCTTTTAAAGATGTAGGTGATGGTCGCACTCGCATATCTTGCGATTGCGTAGGGTGAATAACCGACATTTTTGACGATATACGAGATGTAACCGACGACATTGCGTTGTAGAACGTAGAATAAATAATACTAAAGATAAAATAAATACATAACTACTTAGTGTGTTGGCGCTTTTCATATTTTAGATGCAGTGTGTGGTAAATAGACAAACACTAGTATTCACGTGAAATATTTTATGTAACTATTTTCGTTTATCTTGTTTATGACATGGGATAATTCTAGTATTATTTGTGCCGCCTACTGCATTTTAAAATATTTTTTTTGCTAAGTCAAATTTCTTCTCTATTTACAAAATATATATCTTTTCAAACATTGGTTTTGTTGTATCATTGTTATTATTTTTTCAATAATATTGTTACTTAGTGGAGCTTTTGTTTGTTGTTGTGCTCGCGTGCAAGGACACACGTATTGATGTAGCATGACAATGAAGATTAATTTCACTCATTATTATAGTTCTAACCATCCGAGTCGCTGGTAATAGCTCACCGAGGATACCATTGAGCCATTGCGTGATTGACGTGTTGTTTAGTGATTTTTAGGGTTCTGTAGACCGAGTTTGGTTATGTTTATATATAACCGGTGTCAACTTAGCTGCATAGCTAATCACTACATATTATAAAATAAAGTTCTCCGCCGCGTCTGTCTGTGTGTCTGAATGCAATAAACCTATAAACTACCGAACGGATTGGTATGCGGTTAACACCAATAATGGACAGAGTGATTCAAGAGGAAGGTTTACGTGTATAATTTATTAATGTTTTGTGCTAATTTGTTAAAATATGATGATTATTGTTGAAGAAGTCGGAAAAAAATCTACCTGACTGGGAGCTTTAATCGAAAACGCCGCCTAATCCCTTTGAGATATAACAAATTATTGTATGGAGGAATTGTTCCTCTTTTATAGGACTTATAAGAAAAGCCCGCGATGGCATATGTCTATCTTTTATGGATAGCTTACTATACCTATTTTTATGTTTGATAAAATGGTGTCATATGATAAGGTGATTGGAAAGCAGTTTATATGGATACAGTATTAATCTTTTTCAAATTAAATAAGTTATTTACTTTCAGCATCTCATGCAGATTATGATTTCCCTGTACACTATACAATTTCAATTAATATCTTAGGAATTATCGCGAAATAAAAACTCAAGCAGCCGGATTCGGGCGCCACGCCGAGCGTCGTGGTCCCCATACCGATGCGACACGTGTGGTTAGGCGGAAATTAAATGTTGTATAAGTATATAATATATAATATAAGTATATAATATAATAGATAATATTTTAATTTGTTTTTATGTATTTATTCTTTACTTTTTCAAATATTTATTGAATTGGAAATAAAATATATTAAAAATACTTCAAGTAGGATGAAGTTAAGTTACATTTAAATCCAACTCACATGTAAACACACTCAAATAGGACACTATAACACAGAAAAAAAACACTACGGCTTATATGCTCTACTACCCGTGCGAAGCCGGGGCGGGTCGTCAGTTTTGTATAAAAAAATGTTAGATTGCCTACTAACATGCAAGAACAATTAAAAATATGTTTGCTTACCCTTTCGAGTGGGGCATTGTTGAACAGATATTTTAAAATTATTACGAATTTCTTTAATGTTTTTTTAACATTAAATGCAAATCACAGAATATTCGGAAACAAAATGGCCTATCGAAATAGTGAAAGAAATTAAATTTCTGGTTGGTACTTTAGATTGTCACTTGGGTTGTAGGTCATACATTCAGCAAACAACATCAAAAATAAGTAGGTGTAATAAATTATAATAAAACACAAATGAAGTCACAATTGTAAAACAAAGGATTATACAAAAAAATATTATACATTTTTTTTTTATTTAGTGAGGGCCGAATCTGCTTACAGACACCTACGCGCCCGACCTTCCGCGCAGGTAGTGCCGGGTTGGGACTTCTACACAGAAGGTGTAGCCCGACCGGCTAAACGACTCCTCAACCTATACTCCGTTGAGTGTTATAGGATTTGAACTGAACGACGACCGGACGCATTGAGGATGCTTCGGTGCGTTGGTGCCATTGACGGGCGGTGCCTTAAGGGTGCCGCCTCGTACGGCGTATGAGTGAGTAGAGATGAGGGCCGACACGTGTCGATCCCTCGGTTTGGGAGGGCAGTACGAGCTGGACGGCCCGACTGTGAGTAAACAAAGGCTCAGACGCCATTCGAACAGATTATATTATACAATATCTCGTATAAAAATAACATCTCTAAGAATTTTTGTTTAAAGAAAGGTGTAGTTATGGTTTTTTTCTCATAGTTTTCATATTTGATAGCTGCACTGTATATTCATGAATAATTTAGGTAATGTGGTGACCACGGCCATGTTAGTTATATGCTGAATAACTAACTGAACATAAATAGTGCTTTACAATACTCATGTCACAATCGGTTGACGGACAATAGGTAGAAATTTTGAATAAATGCACCTTGTATTTAAGAAATTACACAAACCATACGAGCATTTTTGGATTTTACTTAGACCAGTTAGTCTCCTTGAAGAACGTAAGATTTAAAATATAGGTGCATTCGATTGACGCACTCTTCTTCATTATTCTATGTAAATGATACGATATGTAAAGAATTGTAGCATTCCTAGGCGATAATTAAATTATAACACATTATTGAATTACGAAAGGCGTTATTATCGATTTTGTAAATGAATTTTAGTTGTCGATTTATCGATACTTAGCGGTTGCATTTCCTAATGCTGTGAGGTAACGTTATGTCATTAGGCAAATAATTACGTAGTGGTACTTGACTAGTTGCGAATGGAGTCGTATATGCAATGTTATCCAAATATTTTTCCAGCGCATATTAATTCATATTAGGATATAAAAATCAGTTCAATTTGGGTCGCACAATTTAACCCGTTGTCACTTCGGAAAGTCTCTTTAAAATTTTCACGCCATTTTAATATTTGAAGGGTTTTACGTATTCCCTGCGAAAAGGGCCTAAAACCGTGCACCAGAAGTCAACCTAAAAGATAATCGAAACAAGTAAAGTCTGTGAAAATGGCACGTGTCATGGGGGCTGATTCTCGAATCGTTTGGCTTTATATCTCATGAGACAATATCCCACACATTTTTTTCTAGTGAAAATGTAATTTTGCATTCTGATAAGTTGTATGTTTTATATAATTTTTAGTAATCCTAATTTCTATATTGCTTTCAAGAATACAAAATTAGATATTTGCTAAAAAAATGAATTTAATTGAAATAGTTCTTGAGACATAAAGTCCAGTAGTGACTCCTAAGGGCACTGACAACTTTAGAAAGTAAATTGTAAAATAAATTGTAAAAAAGAAACTGAATCAGTGTACAAAAACAATCTTGAGATATTAGTGAAACGTAAGAACTGGGTTAGCACACTGTTTTATCATCATATGACTTTTAAATCCAAAATCCTCCAGTTCCTCCGATCAGCTCCAATATTATATTTGCAAAACCAGAGGTCAAAAGAAACCTCTGTGCCAAATTTCAAGAAAATCCATTGGAAAATAACGAAACCTTCGCAGATGGAGCAACCATTTGTTCCCATTAACTTCAAAAATTATACTAAGTTTTAAATATCTACGTTGTGTGGTTTTCGAAATAAAACACTTGGTGATAGAGGACAGACATTTATTTAGTTATTTACTTTATTAAAGACAAACAGTAACAAAAGGCATAACATACAAGACATACCTATACAAAAGTGGTCTTCTATTAAAAGTTTCATTTTTCTTTTGAGGCACAGAACCCTAAAAAATATCACAAACCAACAACGAAGTTATCTATATTATCCTGTATGCTCTATGTTACTCAAATCACGGTTGAATTTAAACTGTATTGTATTACTTCATGATAACAAATTGGTAGTAGTCAAAATTAAATTAAATTTTAACAGAGAGAACATTTACCTACTTATTAAAACTACGGCGGAGTTTGTGTTTTTTTTTTAAATATTTGAATTTATGCTAAGCACTTATTTTATTTTTTCCGATATTCATGAAAATTTAAAGTGTTTGAACATTCAAAGGTCGTGAGCTCGCACCTGTGCGACGTGTCTGGCCTTCGATAAAATATTTAATGGACGCACAAATTGCATTTACAACTTGACGTGGATCAGGAGGCCTATGTTGTTAAACCATCGATTTTTGAATGTAGCAGATTAGAAGGCGCACGCTTGTTTAAGTCAACGACTCGGAACCGACAAATTTTGTCATCCATGATTATTAAAAAAAACAATATCGGTACCTGCCTCTCATTCAATAATATGTAACTAGTGTGACGAGTAATAAACCAAGATCTAGACACAATATAACATCTAGATAACTAATCGAGTGGGCTTCCTTTAACTAACTCCTTTCCTCATCTTAAAGCTCAAATGTGATAACTTTGATTCTCGAACTAAACAGCCAGAATTACTTCTCTATTTAACTGATTGAAAACTCGGTGTGTTAAACATGACACTATCAACTTATCGTAAGTCGACAGGAACACTAAGAGCCTTTTTGTGCAAAAAAAAATCGTAAATTAGGTACTTCCTTTATCTCCGTACTTGTGGCGCTTGGATCTGATAACACTGTTCCGTTTTTGACTACTGATTTCACATAAACCACAATAGATATTAGGTTTGACATCTTGACGTGATTTTAACTACTGAACAACCAAAGCTTGTAACTTTCATAGAGAAACAAAACGTTCTTACAATCCATTATAGGTAGGTGCCCGTTAAAGCATGGATAATATGTATGTAAGAATACTCGTACATACGGATATAGATAGCAGTTCATGTTTAATTAAAAAAGCAACATATATAGATCAGTATAAACTCCTACGATTGTAAAGCAATTTTTTTTTGGAAAAGAGAATCTTCATTTTGTATTTATTTTATAACAAAAATCTACTTTTTTATACTGTTCAAAAGTACCTACTACTCTCGCCTCGTGAATTGGAATTACAAATACCTATTCTAATTTGAATATTGTTTATTGGGCGCATTAATGATACCTCGAAAAACACCCACCAACCTCACTACCACAATGTTACAACCATTATAACGGTTGAGTCAAGGCCCTAAAAAAATTATAAAAGAATTTCTTTTGTGAGAAAACCGTAACTGTATTAGAATTATGTTCGATATCATTCTTATGTAATATTAAACAAAAAAGAAAATGACAGAAAACTGACTTCAAAAAATAAAACTAAAAAGTTGAAATAATATTTTTACCTGTTAATAATATTTTGATCCTGACTTGGTGACAATAGGATCATATCGGGAGTTTACTTTTTCAAACCGGTCTACAATTGACGAAGATATCGGTGCACATACTAAAAAAATTATGTACACAGACAATCATAAAACCTCCTCTTTTTTGAAGTCGATAAAAAATAACAAATATTCTATTACGCTATTCCATTACACTGTTCTAAGATGTGAATTTTGACGAAATCCAAAAAAAATCCAAACCTCGATGACTATTCAATTTGTACTAGGGTCATATTTACATACTCTGGTGAGTCATGGGCTAGTTTATCAGACCTCCATAGAATTGATGTTGAATTTTGAACATGTTGTATAAAAACACTTTGTGGTCTGGTCGTCACCCCCTGGTCCCAGAGTTCCATTGCCTAGTTCTATGATAAAACTAGTGGTTTTTTTTTCTCCTAATAGTTCCGTCGAACTATAATATTTATATAACATAATAAAGAAAAAAAGATATAGTTCAATGACAATGTTTACTTATCTGCCCATATAAGTGAATAATTTTAATAAGTGGCTGGCACCAGACTGAAATGTTGAAATCCCAATCTCAAAACGGCGACACTGGTTTTTGTGTTAATTCATGGTGTACAGTATACTCGTTTGCAGGGCTTGTTTTCGCTATGCATTCATTACATATTTCATCAAGCATTTGGCAAATCGGCACATCTTCGTTTTGCTTTGTCGACTCCTTGAAACGTTATGACGAAAAACATACCCGTTCGACCGGTTTGCACTAGACACGAAGCTCCTCCATAAAAGTTCATAATGTTTGATACTATAAGAGTAAGTTTGTACACAATACATATAATTATTTCTTTTCATTGGAAAATATACAATTTAGTGATTCAGTTAATAGGGAACTACACTAATTTATGATTATCCGTACAATTATTTACCGGTCTTTATATATGGGCGTGTAAATAATTTATATTTGTATATAAAATTTATTTAATATAAATTACAACACATAAAATATGACCACACACAAGTACACAACTATCTCGAAAGCCAGTGTCGATATTAACTATGATTTCAAATTTAGAACACAACGTCTTTTATTTGAAAAAAAATCTTAATTTACATTATCATGTAGGTTTTGTTTTCGTTCAAAGTGGCCAGTACCTAACACAGCAAATTAATAATTTTACCCCTAACACAATAACAGGTCGGAAGGATAAGAAATGGTTGTAAGCTTCGATAAATATTCATCTGGGTACCAAAACAATACGTTTGCGTTATTTGTCGTCTGCTGGGTGAGTGACTGTCACCGTACAATGGCCGTGAGGTCAAATGACAATTGCACGCTTACACTATATGTCCCTGGTAGTGTAGATAGACCACACTTTAATTTTAACCAGTAACACTACAATTTTATGGACAAATGCAGCGCATACCATTTACGAGTGGCTTATTATAATGTAATTATGTTGCTACCAAAGAAGTTGATTAAATGTGCAATATTGTTAATCGAACACTTCAAAGGGAACCCTGGCTTGGTTAGAGCGCTGGAATTTTGGAATCATGTGAACAAACTATTTGAGCAATCTTATTGCTTATGTAGTTAAATTCAATTAAGTATTTACCCGTATACGAAAATTTTGGGTCCCGACTTGCTTGTATTGTGCGGCAAAAGTGACACTTGCTTCACCAAAATTTAATAATTAAAACTAGTGCTGTTTGTAGGTACCTAAATACAGTCCTTACACACATTCTAAAACCTCTTTCTTATATAATATTCAAAAATACGTATTGGGTAGTTCGACAAGTTTGAGCTCCGCATGGAATCGACTTAATCAGGCATGAAGAATGACTTCCTCCTCTATTCGTCTAGTTCAGACTTGAATCCTTTGGATTACAAAATTTAGCTGTTTAAAGAGGAAAAGGTGAGCTCTATAAGCGTCTGGAATTTCGAATATCTCAAAGCATCCTTGATTACTGCTGAAGGTCGACATGAATGTCGTACAAACTACAGTCGATGACTTGCCGGCCATTTGCCGACAGGTTGAAAGCCTGTAATAAAATGAAATAAATAACCTCTCATTTTGAGTAAATTTATTTAGTAGATATCTAAACCAGTAGAATTTATTTGCCAAAATACTCATGACCCGACTAGGTGTATTCCTAACGACAGACTCTCATCTTATCTCTCAGAGCCTAAGTAGGTACATCATAATCATTTCAACCACGGGATATCCATTGCTGAATGTCTGAGTTTTAATCAATGAGCGAAAATGGAATTCCTTGGTTTAATGTACTGTTAATAAGTTATAATGTACTGTTAATAATTCTTTTATAATAAAAATGAGTTGTCTTATGTTATGTTGTTGTTTGTTGTTATGTTTTATGTTGTTGTTTCAAGTGTCGTGATAGCCCAAAGCGCAACGAACCTGTCTCAAATTTATAAGGTCATAGGGCCATGGTTCGAATCCGGGCGTGTACCAATGAGTTTTTCTGACTTACTGACTTATGTACATAACTATCACTGACTCCGTGCCTCGGAGAGCACGTTAAGCAGTCGGTCCCGGACGCTGTCTATAGATGGCGGTCGTTACAATCCACCAACCCGCAATGGAGCAGCATAGTGGATTTAAGCTCCAAGCCCTCCTCACCCCTGGGGAGGCCTAAGCACCTGAAGTGGGGTAAAAATGGGCTGATGAAGTGAAGCTGTCAAATGGAGGTGTGACCGATTTTGTTGAACAATATATTTGGACACCTCGTGTAAAATATATAAGTATTTAAAATGTATTTAAAGCATAAAATGTAATTAAGAATATATAAAACGTATGGACATGGTAACACTACACAATATGCATATTAAACGTGATTATAGTGGCGAGGTGACGGCGAGGCTTGCGCATATTGTCTATGTAGGTCACGTGCTCTGTCTGTGTTGTGATACACGCATATTTATCGTGCACTATTAAGAATCGGAAAATTTAAAATATTTAAGTTTTAGAAATTAAAATATGTTTACGAAAATTTTAGGAACAACCGAATCTTGTTCATCATATAATTTTACCAAGAAAAACATAGGTTACCCACCGGCCGCCTCTATACATATTTACTATAATAGTTGCCACAAGTGAAAAGCATATACAACATTTATGTTGTATATATATCCCTTTGCGTTTTGGCAACTTGTAGAACACTTCGAATTTTAAAATCAGGGGTTTACTTCGTACTTCGCTTGGGGTACGAAAATTAACAATTCAAAGAATGGGGCAGTTCCACAGGGCAGTTCGGTTTAGAACAAAATCGATAATTTACTTTATAATTAGTACAATTATCAGTCAGAGGCATGCTGGAATAAAATCATATTTCGAATTCTATCCTTCTGTGGACAAAATAATGTATTATGGACGCCAAAAATCATATATAAAAATATCACCTAACTATTCATGTACAGTGACAGAGACAAAGAGATAGTTTGAACATGGTTAGTATGGCGTAGCAAGAGTATGGGGTCTCTTGAGTCACAAACACAAGTATTTAAAAGTTAGACTGTTATCTTTGTTCACATTGTATTGCAAGGGTCCACCCACACATAATATGATCAAAGTGTACATGATTTAGAAAATAAAATATGTACTTATGTTGATGTTAAAACTAATCCAAACTAAATTCGGCCAAAACAATCCAAAATAACTTATCAAAGGAGGAATTATATCATTGTATCGGTTCGGTAACTGAAGATCGTGAATATATTTATAGCAATTATGTAGGCGATATACGATTTGCGACTTATGAATATCGATTGTTAAAATATACTTTATTTCGATCGCCCATGTACCTACTATTTCTGAAAATCAGTTTTTCAAGCATATTTTTAAGTTGGATCAAGTTAATAGATATTCATCGAAATACACCACCCACCCACAGATAAAGCGACCTGTGGGTCAGATTATTTATTGTACTACAGAACAACCCACAATATATTTTTACCTATCATATAATTGGATTGCATTTCTGGTTAATACAAGAGATGTCATCGTTTATAATATAAAAATGTCAGACATTATTTGAATTTCAACTTCTATAGTTTTAGTAGGATCATCTAGTTCAACAAATTCAACCATTGCGTAGTTCAACGGATTGAACTTATTGAGCAAAATTATATCAATGAGTTCAATTTCATGGGTTTCGGTCGGAGTGAGGTATATATATTTCACTCTTTCGAGCTAACCATGCTTCAGTATGTACGTTAAAAATAAACATTTTTTAACTGGATTTTTTATGCTTATACTGTGGGAGTACAACCCTAAATTACAAATAAAGTTTGTCTTTGATTAATAAAGCCGTTCGTTTCCACTCATGCTCTCGTCTGTTCATAGTGTGACCTAGTGTTCACCTGTGACGTAGTGTTCATAGTTTTTGTTCCCAAATAAATACCATTCTATTGGGTAAGCTAAGATTAATAATATTTTTACATGTTAAACGGGTACACGAAACGTATGTGTAATATATTATATTGACATGAATATTTATTGTTTACTAATAAATGATGTAGGATTTATATAACATAATTTAGGAATATTTAATGAAATCCGGTTGGTTTTATTAGTGATGAGTTTACGGCTGATGTAACTATATATAGCATGCGAAATCATAAGTGTCGTGGTTCATCTTAACACGTAAAATATTATGTAAATGGAGACGCGTCGACCGAGCGACCTTGCCTCTCTGACCTCCAGTTTTATTTCAATCCTGAAAAAAAAATAGGTATGTATTATATTATTGCTGATCTGTAATATACTTCAACAATATACTAAAATAATTGTACAATATATATTATAATTTTTTTTAAAATAGACATTTAAAATAAATTATTTCCTTCAAAAATTGAACGAATTAATTAATTTAGATTTAAATGTTCTAGGACATATATGGATAGAATGAGATGAATGGATGACAAAAAACTTTTCCAAATAATTTCTGAGGGAAGAAGAACATTTACATTCGGCATAATACAGGATGAGATTTTAGTAACCAGGCAAATTTTTTCTAGATGTTAGGTATCATCAATAGACCTCATTACGTAAATAAAAATATAGGTCAAATATTCATAATCAATAATTATATCCTAAATATTTTTTAACAAAATTTGGCTACCTTCTACTTACATAAGCGAAAGGGCGGGGCATGGGGTATGTGGGCGAGGCGCGTGCACGTGCACTGGCGCTTTCGTGAATGGTGACCAGTATATTGGTAGTTTTGGGAAAGGTTTCATCATCATCAGCCCATTTTTACCCCACTGCAGGGGCTTAGGCCTCCCCCAGGGTGAGGAGGGGGGCTTGGAGCTTAAATCCTCCACGCTGCTCCACTGCGGGTTGGGAACTGTAACGACCGCCATCTATTGACAGCGTCCGGGACCGACTGCTTAACGTACCCTCCGAAGCACGGTGTCAGTGATATTGTGTACTTAAGTCAGAAAAACTCATTGGTACGCGCCCGGATTCGAACCATGGCCCTATGGGGCCTAATAAATTTGAGACAGGTTCGTTGCGCTCTGGGCTATCACGACACTAGAAAGGTTTACGTAGTCTTAACTGAATATTTTTCTATTGAACGATACTAAAAAGAAACTAGACGGCCAACGGATTTTTATCAAAGATCAATATATTAAAATTTGTCTGGCCCATAGGTCTGGCCATTAAAATCTCAACTTATATATTGCATGAAGTTTCTACTACTCGATACGCTACTGACCAATTTAAATGAAAATTAAAGTTGCATATGTTTTTATTTTGGTACTTATTTAAAATAATCGAAAATTAATTAAGAATAATTATAATTGAAGTAAGTGTTTTTCTTTGTATATTTTACTGGCATGACCCCCTAATATCGAAGCGCAAGAAAAAAACTTTTCGTATTCACGCAAAACAATATTCAAATTCACGTCAAAAAATAAAAACATTTGAAATCACGCGAAAAGAACTATTTGAACTTGAATTCATATAATAGTGGTGTTATAAGATTAGATTTGTATAAACTGCGTTGATTTCGATACGGAACATAACTGATCGCCGACCGATTACGAGGTGAAAGTCGTTTCGAATGAACTTTCGTTATCTTTGTTAACTGCCGTTACGAGTTTTCGCCATTAGCTGTACCGCGCCGTGTCCAGTCACGTACCGTTTGCAACGTCCTATTAATTGTTTAAGCGTGGGAAACTGCAATAATTACGATTCTAGAAGCTGGCCACATGTTGAAACGGGAGTTGGGCCAAAAGCACGTAATCTTGTTTTACAGAAAATATATCAATAATAAACGAGTTGGTTCATATTTTCTGAACGCTATAGCCATATTGATTTGGTTTTAAAAAACAACACTCTCAAACGACACAAAGACTGGCGATAGGATCGACTAAAATTGTTTAATGACGTGGTTAACCTTACCATGTAGACCGTAAATCACGTTCTACATTACCGTTGTCAAATGAACACGATTTATTTTATTGTCTATATTCTAAATAAAAAATATGACTAACTGGCTGGGTAACATAACGCACAGTTCAGACCACTGGCTCTAGTGATATATAGTTTGAAAGTCACAATCGGATTCGGATAACAGATATGTTTTGAAGTAAAAAGTATGCGATAAAATTGACCTTGATTGAAATAATACAAATTCGCAGTCGACTTAGACGACGTCGAGTGTGGAAGGCTCGACGATTTGAACATAATAAACCAAAAGAAAAAACAATAAAACGTTTAATGCGTATATAGAAAATATTTTTGCAAAATGCGCTTTCTTGTACCACGGCTTATTACCTGAAAAAAGTTCATCCCTGTGCTTTGCGTGCTGTCACATGTCCTAACAATACCAAATAGCTCGAGCCGTTGCTGTTGACTTATGATGAAGCTACAGGGTTCAAATGAAATCATATTATATCAATGACTTTGAGCCACACTGTTTTTTTTTTTTAATCTAAATGTTTGTCTTTATAGGACACGATAGAGTTGACAGTATTGACTCAAATGTATGCGTACTAATATACTCTTTTGCATGAATAGTCTCTCGTGTTCAGTACATATTTCATCAAAGCTTAGACATGTTTCACGCCTGTATTGCAGTGATTCAACTTCAACCGCAGGGGCAATAGGCGAAGCGTATATACGGCGGGTGTGGTCGACTCGCATTGAAATTAACTGCCTGGGAACGAGCCTTCGGCTTACTCGTTGTTTATCACGCAATCATTATTGTTAGAACGGGGCGGCGCTCCTAAATACCATTGATTTTATCTTTTGTAATCGTAATTGTGGTATTTAAAGGATTTCTATTCCATCAGCCTTTTTTTTATAACCCACCGCAGGGGCTTAGGTCTCCCCTCAAGCTGAGGGGGCTTGGAGTTTAAATCCACCACGTTGCTCCAATGCGGGTTGGCGGATTGTAACAACCGCCATCTATTGACAGCAACCGGGACCGACTGCTTAACGTGCTCACCGAGGCACGAATGCGGTGACCGTTAATGTAATTAAGCCAGAAAAAACTCATCGGCACACGCCAGAATTTGAACCACGACTACATGGCGTTATAGATAAGAAACAGGTTCGCTGCGGCTCGGGCTATCACGACACTAGTATATAGGATACTCTTATATAGGTATACTAGTATATAGGTATTAGGTATAAAGGACAAGAGCTACTAATTTGTAATTTATTTATATTTAAGATAATATAATCACATTTTATATAATTATTATCCTCACAATGCTTCAATTGCAATTGTTTCATACAAAAGACTTGAAGGCGCTCGAGCGTGCCTATATATAGTAACATCATAAAATAAATAATTATTTCTTAACTTAATATTTATAAAAACTGCGTAACGAAATTTGCACTTGTCGTATTATTTAAATTCATTTTGTAGTATTTTAGTTATATTTCTTTTATTCAAGCATTGATTTCTTGAATTTTCAGGTAAGCCTGGTACCGATTACCCCGTACTTGGCGCGGTGCCGTATACCAACTTCTATTGCGACGAGCAATCCTATCCCGGGTTCTTCGCTGATATGGAGACTAGGTGTCAAGGTACAACATTTTAGATGAATTTCCCATTAAAGTTTTAGTTTTAGCGTTACGGTATGCTTAACCTTCAGGAACGTGGTGTATGACGATATTATTCCAACATTTGAGAACGTAAAAAGTGTATCAGTGTTTGTCAAGAGAAACTATCAGTATGAAATGAAATGGTATGAAATAGTATAAAATGAAAAGAAATGTCAGAAATAGTAGGACATGTTAGCAAATGGTAGAAAATTGCGGAAAATAGTAAAATATCTATTATATAAAACGGTACGAAATGGTTGAGAATATTAGAAAACGGAAACGACTATAGGAAATGGTGAAAATGGTATAAAATGTTAGAAACGAGAAAAAAATTAATAATCGTAAAAAAAATTGGACAAGACAGTAGGATATTATTGCATTAATGGTAGTTTAAAACAAAACAAAATAGTTTTACATTATAGTTGGTAAATATAAATTCTTATTCTATTCAATAATTAGTTAACAGATACGTTTACAGTTTCCTATTGTTTTTCGGATCGATTTATATAATGGGAGAGTCTCATGCATGGGTGAACGAATTTTCGTCATAGATGTCAATCATTTTTAAGGGTTCGTGTCAGGGGCGTTTCGGGAGCAAAGCATAATATTTATTTTAAATTTTAAAATGCTTAGTTTAAAAGCTATAAAAAATACACGAATATTGACCATTCCCCACATCTATTTCGGAAACTACTAAGCCTTAAATTTTGAACAAAATACGAAACATAAAGCCGCATTCACAGCTTGGGAAAACTTAAAGGGATTCTTGCATCATTCGATATATCAAATGAAAGAATTTGTTATGATGAATACAAGAATTTTTTACAATTATAAAATGCACAGTTTAAAAAACATTTAAAAAAATATGAAAATCTGAGGGGGTAAACTTTAATGGCCGACGGGGGTCGAAATTTCTATATTATTTATTATTCTTTCATTTTTATTTACAATGTCAATGAATGTTGACACTGATTATTCATATTTATCCATTTAAATGAATCATTTATAAGTAACAAATATAATTGTTAATAGCCCCATATATCAATAAAGTTATTGAAATAAGGTTGGAATAATTTATGTAAATATTTGATTTATATTTTATATTTTAAGCAAAGTTCATGTCGAACGTCATGTTTAAATTACAATCTCGACGCCAGAAAAAACATGACAGCTTAATTCGTTTTACACGAATGTTCAAACACAGCTTTTTGATTGTAAAAACCTTGCAATGTTCGTCAAAAGATTACATTAACTGACCTCATACAATTGAGTTCAGAATTATTTATCCACAGCAAAAACTTAGTACACGGAAGGCTTTCAAAGAGTATGTAGACCGAAACGTGAGATTCGTTGGTGAATCATTTGACATTTTAGATACATAAAATCGTTATCACATAAATTCGGTGTGGTTTTAAAACGTAGGCATTAAATTACTGATATATGATTATCATTATAATTGATAGAACATTTACTTATTTAAAACTTTATTTATTTATTACGAACATATTATTGGTAATAATGAGCTTCCAAGTGGTTGCAATTTATTAACATGAGTTATAATAGATCTGTCCATCTGTAAAAAGCGTTCTAGTTTGTGTAAACGGTTACTAGTATAATAAATTGTAAATTGGCACAAAGATAGAGTGAAAATTAGTATTTTTATAATCACGTCAAAAAGTTTTGAATATTGGGTAGGTACCTACCCTCAGATTGGGTGGGTTCCGTGGGATATGCGAAGCTCTACATTTATTATACTTATACATTACAGCTATAATTGATATTTCATATGAAAAAAGCATTCTTTTTGTAAATAATTCTACATGTACTGAAAGCTATCTAAGACCGACTTACTTGCTCAAAACCGATTTTCATTTGTTTTGATTTAATAAGTGAAATTTAAATTTGAAAATGTATTTTTTTTATTGCATAAGCCAAATGAAGGGAAAATGATTTTTTTATGCAGATTTTAAATGCGGAATTAATGTAATTTAATTCGTAGTGTGCTTCACGTCATCGTCGTTTCTATAATAATACCTACTTACGAACACGGTTTAACCTTTTTGTGTCGAATAAGGCAAAAAAAACTGTTTTATAAACCATTATATGAGCATTAAGCATCTAATTAAATACTTAATGCACTATAAAGTGGTCTATTAAGTATACTTGTTAGGCAGTAACTACGCTATCAAAAACCAAATAGAGTAATTTATATCCATAAACCTTTATACATATAGACGACGAAAAGGATTGTCTACAGGAAATATATTTAAATTAATAGATATTTGCCATTTAAGACCATCAAACTCGGCTGTCTATGGAGCGAATCGTTTACAAGCTATAATTTCCTTTGTATAAAGTTAAAATTAACATACATGTAGTATAATATAAACAATTGTTTTATGTATTTCTAGCGTGGCATTATTGCGACATCGACGGGCGTCAGGCGTCCTTCTTGTGCCCCAACGGGACAGTATTCTCACAAGCCGTAGCTTCTTGCGACTGGTGGTTCAACGTGCACTGTGCGCTGTCTCCAGAGCTTTATAATTTAAACGCACGTTTGTATCGTCGTCGACGTCGGCCTAGTCAAACGCCTCGTCCCACACCACATCGGGTCATTGATAAACAGCTTATCGATGAAATATTCCTCAAATAGTGTTAGAATTTAATATATTTTGTACATAATAACAAAGAGAAATATAATGAATTTTATGCGACGTAACCAAGATTTGGTTATGTTTAAAGCCCATGTACAGATGCAGGATATATAGAAAAATTTAGAAATATTAATGCAGGCCGAATGGAGTATATATAGTTTGTCAGAAAACAGCTATGAACACAGCTGGAAATTGAAAAAAAAAACGGTTACAGATACGCATATTTTTGAATCATATGAAAATTCGGTGGGATCACTTTTTTTAACATACGGTTTTAATATTTTGTTAAAACCGTTGTTACTAACTACAAAACATTTTTAAATTAAAAGAACGAAATCAGTTTCATGTTTTGAACTTTATTTTCGATAGAAAACATAAAAACGGTATGACAAAAAAATGGTCTTACCGAATAAGCTTGTAAACAGAAAAAAAAACTTAAATTTTTGTGTAAGAAAGTGCACTTCTACAGCTTAAAATGGCTTCACAATAAATGATATACATTTCGCCAAAGCGCGACCGCACGCGCCACACGAGACTTGTACGGAGAACCGTTTTGTGACGTTAGTATGCCCATCTTTCGCGCTGGCTGCTTCACTCGCCTAAGTTTGGTATAGGAACAATCTCATTTAGAATGCTTTGCTGAGCGTATGATGTGTACGAGGACTTCGTTGGCACTGTTTAGTTATTTTGCAATTTTCATTTAAATACAAGATTTGAATGTCAGACATATTATTCAGACATATACGTCAGATGATATTATTACTAAAGAAACATATTTTACATAATAATTATACTTTTTACAATAAAGTCAGTAGGTATCGCCGCGCGGGGACGTCGTGAGTCAATGGGCACGGATGACGCCCTTAGCCCGGAGCGCCATAGAATAGCGGTAACAGCCACAAAGAAAAAGAGCGAGCACCTCGTTATAGGAACACTTTAGAAAATCACTGTGGAGCTATTTTAGTTAGAGATATATTTTCTTCGGGAAAATTTAAGTTAGTGCGCTTAGATTGTGATAAAATAATAAATTAAATGCTTTTTACAAAGCTCACTGTGAAAGGCACAAATCAACATTGGCGTGTAGTGAATATGTTCGTAATCCAGATATGTGTGGCAGATGTTGTGATAATGTCACAAACAGTTAAGTAAAGCCGGTTTCGATGATACTACGTCGTTATTTAACCCCGGCAGTTTATCTAGTGCAAGAGCTTTGTCTAACTGAAACAACGTTCGCTTTTGTGGAAGCCACTTAGAAGAATTTACCATTCTAGGCGAAAGATTGACAAAAAGACATAGGTATGCAAAGTTTTGCTTCATCGACATAATGTTTATACGCAGCTATTGTGCAAATTTTTACCTCTAAGGAAACTTTTTGCCTGACATGGCAAATGATTTTTACCGATTCCCACAAAAGCTAACATTGTTGTAGTTTGACAAAGTTTTGTCATTGCAAAACTTCGTCAAACATTTTGATTTTGCAATGCAATGCAATTTTATTTCAATAATAAAATCATGTTTCATAAGTTTAGTTTCTTCACTTCACTTCACTTCACTTCACTTCACTTCACTTCACTTCACTTCACTTCATCAGCCCATTTTTCACCCCACTGCAGGGGCTTAGGCCTCCCCCAGGGAGATGGGGGGCTTGGAACTTAAATCCACCACGCTGCTCCACTGCGGGTTGGGGATTGTAATGACTGCCATCTATTGACAGCGTCCGGGTCAATACCGACTGCTTAACGTGCTCTCCGAGGCACGGACTCAGTGATGTACTTAAGTCAGAAGAACTCATTGGTACACGCCCGGATTCGAACCATGGCCCTATGGCTTTATAAATCTGAGATAGGTTCGTTGCGCTCTGGGCTATCACGACAGTTTAGTTTATTCACATGAATAAGTATACCTATGGAAAACTTATATAGATTACCTACCACTGATAAAAGCGTCAATAGTTTTTTTAAACACGAATAATTAAAATAATGTCAGCCATCACACATGTGCGACGAGATCTTCGCTCTATGTTACAATCTGATTGAATGACTTTGATCCATTTGATCAGAATGTACTGGGCCGATTTTTTTAACCAATATTATGGCCGCGCTCTTTATGAAGGAAAAGTTTTAGTCAATAGACAAAAAACGGAAAACATTGATGCTTTGTTTTATTGTCTACTGGGAATAATAATACTATAATTATATATGTAAGTGATACATACTTATTGAACCAGTCTTACTTTTTAAAATTGTAACCTAACAACCATTGGTTTTCTTTGTGGAGTTACCGCGCAGCTGAACCGATTCCAAGTGGATCTTTAATCTTTAATCATAATAATTGTTTAGTTCATAAGTATTTACTATGCAGTCGTAGTTTCATGTTTTGATTTTATGTCTGATTTGCGAAAACAACCGATTATTTTACGATTTCAATCGGCTATAAACAAAAACAAATATTTAGTAATAAATAAAAATATTTTAAAAACTGAACTGGCAATTTTTATTTCCTAAAAAAAGTCTTGTATATACTGACATCTCTTGTTACTACTTGTGAATTGTGACATACTTGGAGATTATCCGATTTAGGTGCTACAGCGCCATCTATTATTCACGTTGAGAAAAAAGATAGGTAAAAGTTAGAGATATCTAAGAACTTCCTTTGTAAAATTACTACCTAATTAAAATCTTGATGATTTTATGATGATGAAATTATCCACAAATGACGCTACACAAATTAAATTTCATAGTTATTCAACCCCTACGCTGATTTTCTGCCTTCAAAACAGTGTCATATTTTTGTGATGTTGCAAAAGACTTATGTCACTTCCGACTAGAATGAGAGGCAGCAGTCAGCACTAACAATCCAGTACAGTCATAGAGTGTATTAGTACAGTACCCGGCCATAAGTTATGTACACAAGTTCTAAAAGCGGCTATTAAGTAAAAACAAGTTTTAAAATAAAATTATAAGTAATCTTGTAATTTTTTACTTAATTATAATAACGTCAAACAATGTAGTTTTGTAACTAAATAAAACGATAAGAATACCTATAGTTTTATTTTTAAACTTCTTTTTACTTAGCCGCTTTCTAGAACTCGTGTGCATAACTTCGGCCGGGTACTGTACCTGTATTAAACTGCAGATATGAATGGTGCTCATTACATAAAGCACCTTGTTCGGGTGTCGATTGGATAGTATCTGAATCATGCCAGGATGAGGTGTGGTTGTTGCGATAGGTATAGCTTTTTTGATTTATTTTTTAGGTTTAATTTTACTGATATTATAGTATTAATTGTTTTATCCGACTAATATCATATGATTTGAGTTGTATATATTTACTTATAGGTACATAGTTTTATATGTATTTTTTTTACAATGCTTTCTATTCGAGTTATTCTTCAAAACGTTAAAAAATTTACGGTGATCTCCGAAAAGTGTAGTTGGGTATTTCTACGATATACAAAACAGGGTTGCACTGATCTTTTTTGAAAAATATGCACTGGAATTTTATTTCTTTATTACAAGATGTGTGTACGTATAACTGTTTCTTAAATAATTCTAAGATAATTGTTTTAAAATACGCAATTTATAAATTATATATTTATACCATTAAATCATACGTTTTCATGGTATCCGGTGGGTGCGACCACGTTATTTTATTTCGAAAGTCAAACAAATAAAAACACGTTTAAAAATCTCTATCAAATTAATATTTCCTCATACCTAATACTCTGTACTAATAATTAAGTAAGATCAAACAAATTTTAAATAAGCGCACGTTATATAGGGAGGTACATGTTTGAGGACAGAAACTTGTCTTTACCGTCTTTTGAAAGAAAATAGTCTATGTATAGATGTCTCATTCCCTTTAATGAGTCCCCTCGCCCGCGAAAGACGCGCCAGTCTTTCATTGTGCTCGGAGTAATGCCCGTCAATGGAGGTGTGTTGTTTTATCGACTCAGCAAGTGTTATACAAACTTAGTTAAAAAGTGTTGTCGTTTTTGTTTATTTGTCCTTTTCTTGTCCTTACCACTTTTAATCTGTTTTTACCATCTATACTATTTAACCTTCTATATTTATTTCGAATCCTTAGGTTCACATAAAAAAGTTTTCTTTGATAGCTTTGGGGATTTTTTACTACCTAGTATTTAATTTAAGTATGTTTTATAGATATACCTATTCGTGTCTTTATTCGGGGGCTTGGAGCTGAAATCTACCACGCTGCTTCAATGCGGGTTGGTGGATTGTAACGACCGCCATCTATTGACAGCAACCGGTTAACTTTACCAGTCAATCGTTGCTAAATATTTCTCGAATACATGAACATAATGACTGCACCATGGCTTAATAGTTTTTCAAAATACATATCCATAATATATACAAATAATCTGTTATCTCAAACTTTTTACGAATTTGCTATGTATCCGTAGGTATTTCAGAGAAATACCCAGTTGCAAAACTATGAATGTAATAGGAAATATTTTTTCTCGTCACAAAGCTTGTGACTCCACCCTCCCTTGTCACACCATTTACACATTCTGAACCTCTTCTTCTCCCTCCTTTTTGACATGTGACGTAATTTGTGGGTGGTCCATTATTTGAAATTAAGCCGTATACTACATAGTACTACATACTTACCTATACGTATCAAATGTCTTTTAAAATTTTAGAGCCTTATGGATAGTCGAAAAACTAATTATTGTCATTATTATAATTAATAATTAGTTTTTTGGCTATTTTATATACAAGCACCATGTATGATTAAAATAAAGAAAATCATTGTCAATCACTTCAGGAAGAAACTGCTGAAGGTGCAAATACTTATGTTCGTTTGTAGTTTAATAATTTATTTGGCTAATATATTTTGTAACAAAACACTTTCCGGAACTAAAAAAGCATACCTATGATTACTTTTGAACGAATATTTTCACCTAATACCATAAAGGCATATGTAATTTATGTCATACTCGTACTGCGAAAAAGTGTCTTGAACATAATTTAGAAATAAATAAATAATTACAATATAATAGTTTAATTAACAAAATCCATTATATCCATTAAAATGTTGTTCTTGTTATTGATCAAGAATAAACAAATTGACATTTGTTGTAAAATAAATATAAACTTCAATTTGGATCCTATCATATGGTAAGATTTCATGCACCTTTTATATTTTTCTTATTATATTAGCTTTCCGCCCGCGGCTTCGCTCGCGAGGACTACACAGTTGTATTGGGACAGTTAAAGAAACGCGACGCTCCAGAACATTGTAACACTTTCTAGAACATTGTGAAACTTAACTACCTAAGAAATCTCTGTACCTAATTTCATAAAAATCCATTTAGCCATTTTATCATGAAGAATAGTTATCTCACAAGTTGGTCCCAAAATCAGTCAACCGTTTTGGAGATTAACCGGAAATCACAGAGAGTCTAACAGACACTACGATTTTTTATATGTATATAAAAAAATGCTTTTCATTCCTGACAACGCCCTCTTTATATTTGCAAAATTTCAGTAAAATCAGATCAGTTCGACGATTAGCCCTTGTCACGAAACTCTCTCTCAGGGTGAGTGGTGGACAGTTAAAAGAAAAAGTGGGTTCGTAAAGTTATTTATTATCTATGTACAACAGGCTATTATTAAAATAAAAAAATTATATATATAGAATAGGCTAAAGTAACTAAAATAAGAATTTACAAGATTAAGTAGTACAGCAAACTTGAGAGTCTTTAGATTAACAGGTACCCAGTTAATTATTCCCAAACAGTTCGAATCACAGAGTCAGCAGTAGTTTAATTGTGACAGCACTTACAGTTCGTGATATAGCTCCTGTTAGCGTTACCACACTATATCGTAGTTGGGAGACCGGATGACAGGCTGGGAGCCGACCAGTCAGAAGATGTGGCAGAAGATGTGGCAGAAGATGTGGCCGACAATAACGACCAGCCAAGTATCTTCATAGAATCACAGAATACAGAGCCTTCAGCTCGGTCAGTTACTTTCCGTGACCGAGGAACAACGGCAGGTCGACCTAGAAGAGTGTCCGTTCTAATTAATAATTCAGCAGGCCAGCAGACCAACAGCAAACCTTATTACTTCAGTCGTCTCATCAGAGCTCTCTTCCAAATCAGCTCAACATAATTTCTTATAATTCGTCATTGAAAATTCAACTTCGATTTTTTTCTCCATCAGAAACCTCTCTACTTTTTCTCAGTGTTCCTTCCCGTCATTTTTCAATTTTCTTTCCAATTTAAAAAAAAGCCCTCTCCTGACATTCTACATTCAACATCATGCCAGAAGCACAATCCAAAAATCTCCAATATTTTCCCTAAGGAAATATTCGTGGCTAGTAAAAAGAAAAACTCATTTGAAAGCCACGAAGAAAAGAAAGTATAACATTATTATGACAATTGGCATGTTTTGACAATTTGTATTTTACGATGGAACTTAGTTATTTACAATTTATATTATTAAGAAATCAATAAAATTAGGAAATGTAAGTAACAGTAGTGCTAGTAATATTCTACCATCCATAACACTCCAGAATAATTGGTAAAATCACATAAGGAGCACATGATGAATATAATACAGAAGATTGTAATATTTGCGGTATTTCTAGCAAGATAGCGATGTAAATAAGAAATAACAGGATTTTGACAGGTATATAAGACAGTTGCCTAGAAACAATATAGCTCAAGCTAGGTCATAAGTTAGGTAACCTAAATTAAATGAGACGTATATGACGTATCATCATATATGTCTCTGAATACTCAAACTCTCAGTCAGTCAATAAGAACAGATTTAGGGCACACTAACGTGACACCCTAACAAACAGACAGACAAACACACAGATAAAAACCATCTAATGTCACTCCTGATAACTTCATTTTTATGTCTACTAAGATTCATAGAAATGGTTTAGTCGTTTTGGAGATTAGCCGGAACAAAAAGACAGACAGACGCGGACAAAAAGTTACCTATATCATTCGTGACAACTTATTTTTAATGTGTACATAGTTTCATTAAAATCTTTAAAAGTTTTGCTCGAACATACATATAGACAGACAGACAGACAAACAAAAAGTAGCGTATGTCACTCCACACACCCGTCTTTTCACGTCTGCGAATTTTCATTAAAATTGGTTTAAAAGTTTTAGAGTTTAACTCAAACAGACAGAGAGATGGCCAAAGAGACAAACAAAAAGTAATGTATGTCACTCCTGACAACCTTCTAATCACATTTATGAAGTTTAATTAAAATCAGTTTATCCCTTTCGGAAACCAGTTTGAACAAACAGACGAACGGACAGACAGACAAACAAAAGTATTGTATGTCACTCCTGACAATCTCTTAATCAAATTTTTGAAAGTTTCATTGAAATAAGTTCAGCTCTTTCGGAGTTCAGTTCGAACAAACAAATGGACGGACAGACAAGCAGATAAACAAAAAATGTATGTCACTCCTGATAATATTTTTATCATATCTGTGAAATTTCATTGTAATCAGTTCAGCTGTTTCAGAAATTAGCTCGAATAGACGGACAGGCAGATAAAAAATATCGAATGTTCATCCTGATAATCTTTTTATCGTATCTGTAAAGTTTCATTGAAGTCGTTTCAGCCGTTTTGGAGATCAGCTTGAACATACAGACAGACGGACAGACAAAAATCAGCCTAAGTCATCCCCGATAATGCACTCTGCACGTTTGCAAAGTTTCATTGAAATTGGTTCAGCTGTTTCGGAGATCAGCTTGAACAGACAGGTAGACGGACAGACAGATAGACAAAAAGTAGCTTATGTCACCCCCGATAATGCCCTTTCTACGTCTGCAAAGTTTCATCGAAATCGGTTTACAGTTTTATTAATGTAGATAGATAGGAGTTTAAATTAACACACCTCATGTTTTGTAATCTAAAATTTGAACGGCTTTGACTATGTGGTCATGTCGGTGTCTCTACATGCAAGACCGTTTTGCTCTCAACTGTTTGCAAGGTTTTGTGCAGCATCATGCCTTAATAACTTCACTTCATTAGCCCATTTTTACCCCACTGCAGAGGCTTAGGCCTCCCCCAGGGAGAGTGGGCTTGGAGCTTAAATCCACCACGCTGCTCCACTGCGGGTTAGGGATTGCAACGACCGTCATCTATTGACAGCGCCCGGGACCGACTGCTTAACGTGCTCTCCGATTCATGGAGTCAGTGATAGTTATGTACTTAAGTCAGAAAAACTCTCACTGCAGGGGCTTAGAGCTTAATTCCACCACGCTGCTCCAATGCGGGTTGGTGGATTGTAACAACCGCCATCTATTGTCAACAACCAGAAGCGACTGCTTAACGTGCTCTCCGAGGCACGGATCAATCCGAGGTAGCACGCATAATTCATTTTAAGAGCTTAAATAAGTTTATATTATTTAAGCTGATTTGCTTTACCAACTGACTAACTGACATTTCAATGTGTAGCCTAAATAAACTGCTGGATCCAGAAACATGAAATTATAAATAAAGATTTTGTAAGAAATGTCAAAACCTCTAGTTTTTAAAAAATCGAACTCTAAAGAGATGGAAAAAGGTGTCAAAATTTATTCGCGAGAAAATATAAATAAAAAGCCCACAGCAACTAAGAACTTTAGCAAAGTTAATCTATAAGTGCCAAACAAATTATCTAATACTATTTGCAGATTTTTTGACTACAGCTTCTAATAGGGTGAAAGGGTTATTAAAATTTGGAAAACAACGCACACCCTAAACCGCCAGGTTTGACTTTGAGATTTTGCCATTATATTGTATAGGGAGGCTTCCGTTGAGCCCCTCTGTTCCTTTAGGTATAAACTCTTCGGGGACGGTTCTTCGGATATATCTTAGGATTACCTATACCAGAGACCTCCTATACACTCGTAAGTCTCGTGTTTTACTCAATCGCTCTTGCCAACTACTATATTTTCGATTAAACTCATCTATAGGTATAATAGAATATTAAAAAACAAAGACTACAATTTTAGGGGCGTGTTGCAAGAAAAAATTTATATATTTTTTTTGTTTACAATTTATGATTTAGTTAGTGATTTTTTAAATTATAATACATTTTTTTACCAATTCGGATACAAATTACGCTTAAGAATACAGACACATTACCTCAACGTTAATCTGATACATAATCAAGAGAACTGACCACGAAGTTTGGAAACCGGGGCCAAAAGGTAGGTATATTTCAATGGCATAGACACAATTTAAGATTTGAAAGATTGGATCCGTGCCCAAATTAAGGAAATACACTCAGAACCCTTTCCGGACGTTGTTTATAATTTCCGAAACCGTCTTGGATACAAGTATTGTCAATAGTTAGGGAGCTGGTAACCATTTTGGTATATTATTCCATCGCCTTTGATAGTAATATAATATTATGTCATCAGTACTTATAGACATGTACAGGTACTAACACGTCTTTATATAGTGATCAACGAAAGACTATAATAAATAATATACTCTCAGACCTACCATACCATACCATCAGCCCATTAATGCCCCACTGCAGGGGTATATAGGAGCTTGAAAAATATTTCTTGCTTGTCTACCACGAAAACGTGGTTTTGATTAAAATACACGTATCCTAAGGTTTGTCGTGGATAATATTATATGGTGTTTCCTTGCTGTAATATACAACTGGAGCAAAACGATTCGCTGTCGAAATATGTATATCGCAGCGGATGCGTGAACGTGTGAAGAAGGAATCAGTGTGGCTCGTCCCGAGTTTTGGTGAACTTGAAACTGTGGAGAGGAATCCACTTCTTGGACAATCGAACTGCGTATTGAAGGATGTCAGAAGGTGAATGGCATTTGGTTATTACATCCCGTACAGCCTATTTACTTTATCACTAAAACGTTAACCGGGCACAGCACCTTATTTCCACTACATTTGGTCTGCTACACCAAGGTTACATTGTTGGTTGCAGAACCTAGTTCTGTGGCCAATGATTATCGCCAACAATATTTGGTCCGGAGCTTATAGGGAGTATAGGTTGCTTGGAGCTTAATCCATCACGCTGTTTCAGTTGATGGTGGATTCAACGAATGCCATCTATTGATAGCAACCGGGACCGATGCGACGGCTTTCCGAGGTAAAAAAATTATTGGTACATGTCCTGAGATTCGAATCACAGCCTTTAAATAAGAAGCGGGTTCGCTACCACTCTGCTATCAGACCTGCTGGATTAATATTTAAAAGAACCTTTCTTGAGAACTTTGAAAATTACAGAATGAAAGTTATTTCAATTTTGCGTAATTTTTCGGATATTCATGAAAATGAGCACGTGAATGTAAGTTACCAGCTGAATTTTTCTAATATTTTTGCGCTACTTAGAAATTCATGACAACATTGAGAACGTAATAAAATTATATTGAATACTGAATCAGAAAGAAACGTCGAAATAAATAGAGACTTTGAGTAACTTGTTTCACAATTACTTCACTAGTTTGCACCTAATTATATTCATTTTATGAATAGTATAAAATCAACGTTGCGCGAATATGCCTCTCTCGTAACGGTTTATTCGTATATTTATAAAGATTTACTTTATCGGATTTCGTAACAATCGGTCGTTTTTACGATATACCTAACTAAGCCTTTGGCAATCTATCATTTTATTCAACAATACACCACAGTTTTCCCGTTAGATAAAGCTGTGGAAGTTATGCCAATTTAACAATAGCGATTCATTTTCAAGGATATGTCGATACGGCTTTTCTTGTGTATGTTAGTATGTGGCAGTCGTGGGAAAACTCTGCGTATGTCCATGGAATATGAGTCGTTTAAACACATTATTCCACAGGTTATTATAGACCTCAAAACACGTCAAATTTTAAACATAAACCACTTTTAAATTTGTTTGATTATAAGTTTTAGGTGCACATGCGATATAGTATCCAATGACAATCCATTCTGCCTTTACATTTACATATGAAAATAGCGCCTTGTTTTGGTGCTATACGCTACACTATCATTTGTGTACAGATCCGCGCAGTAGCCACACGCGTGGTCGATTCGTGAACGCGGTCAATATGAAATAAATTTCGAAGTTCGAAGTGAAGCAGGTGATTGAGTTGACTACGAAGCTTTGAATACAATTTATAACCATAAAATTATCTTCAAAATGGACTTGTTTTTGTATATCTTAAGCGGTGAGTGATAAATTAATTTATATATTTAAATAATTTCGTTGATAACTTTTCCGGTGTTCTGTATAATTTAATAAATCTATGGAATATTTTACATTCATAGCATAATTATATATTTATACGAATTAATGTAAACACAATAGGTTATGCGGATAATTTAAGAAATACAAAAGCAACATTATGAAATTGTTTCGTAAAACACCTATATATTTTCTTTCTTTACTTACACTGATGTTTTATGAAAATCGGAAGTACTTTCCATCGGCAATACTCGAGTGTTTCCGGAAAAGATGTTTTTCTGTCGAAAATTTACACTTTCGAGAAGTTTATAATCGCACATTTTATTATGAGATTACTGAAGCGATCACCACCGAAAGTTTTAGAAAATGTGCAATTTTCCATGTGAAAATCATACTTTCCGAAGATACTAGAATAATTCTTATGAAAAAGTTTTGATGATACATCTGTTGTACATTAAAAAAAATCCCCAAAGTATCGATTTCTAATTTTATTTTCGTACTCAACACTCATCGAGATGATTCTCTACGAATCTTGTTTTGCCATTTTGATTCAAATTAAAAATGACCTTTACTAATCGAACATAACATATTTAATCCATTTATATTTTTATCGATATGTGTATGAAGTCATCGACAACATATTTCTTTTAGCGTAACCCAATTTTTTCTGCGATGATTAAAGTAAATAAAGAACGCCCCGAATTGTCTGTCACCGCGACGACCACGAGGCTAAACTCAATGCCAGCGCCTTTTGGAAAAAATGCGCGCTATGCCGCAATCGCCCAAGAAAAAATATTTTAGTCACGAACAAAATATATTTGCTTTAAAGAGTTACTTGTTTCTTTTGTAAAATGCAATATAAAATATCTCATATGTTTAAAAAATATTATGTTATATTCAAACTCTGAAAGAACAATGGTAAAGTTTATTTTCAATACATTTGCTATTTGTAAGGTCTTTGTGACATCGAAACTTGTACTAATTTTGTATTTTTACAGTACTAGGCCTTTTTACTTTACACCAATCACAAATGAACATTCTGTTTGTAACGCATGCGTAAACCGGGAAAAGCAACCCGCTCGCGTCCCTTAGCTTCCGCCATTATTACATTTGAAGTATTATTTTAATCCCAAATGTATTGAAAAACGTCGTATGACGCTCGTACTCAGTAAGCTGGCTATTATAGTCATCGATTGAACATTTCGACTATAGTATACAGCTTACGATTATTGCATCTTAATGACAAAGTACTATTATTTTATTGTCAGGAAAATGGGTTCTGTGTGATGTTTAGCAAAACGTCAAGCAAGTTTATAAATTATTTCGCTAAACAACAGATTTACAGAGAAATGAATACGCTAAATATTCACGTAAAACACACATTTTACTTCGATGGAGACAATCATTTATTTCTTCTCTAAACCTCAACCTTCACAAAATTATTTTCACTCACTCTAATGTGATTGACACTTTGGATGTCAAGCGCGTCGCTTTATGAATCCTAAGGTTTGGACGTTCGAAAGCGTTCTAAAAACTAAAACAAAAATGAATTTTCGTCATTTGGTTTTCACCGTAAGTTCTGGAATAGCACTGATGATGGGGAAGCGATGGTATTTGCAAGTAACGTAGTAGTACGTCGAGAATTTGCAAGTAATAGTAATGTAACACTAACAGTATGAGAAAATACGTAATAAGGAAATAGGTATGATTAATAGAAATGTACTGACAGTACCCAATTCAGTTTTTAGGGTTTTCGACATAAACTTTTGCAACAAACTTTTATATTTCATCATGGCCAGACGGTCAATTGTAGAAATTCTGTGACACTCTCATAATTTCTACAATTTTAGACTTCTTAAATAATTAAGTTAAAGATTCTAATAAAAATGTATGGAACAATACAACTTTAAAAATGTTTGATTGGGTATAAAAGTTGATTTGGCTTTTTGCTTTTACCAGTAAAATTTTGATTGTTTGTTCCATTTTTGTTTTGGAACCTAGTTTTCGAAATACAACATTTCAAATTAAGTTAAATACTCTAGAATTTGTGCAAATCCTATTATTTATATTTCGCCTTTCAGGCAAGTGACATTAAAAAAATGTAAGAGATAACATAAAATGTCACTCCGAAACGATTTGTAACTTAATGGATATAAATACCAAGTTCCACTTTTGTTTGTTACAAAACACTCTTGACTACTTTTTTTTTATATTATAACATTGAAATTATTTAAATGACAGTTGTAAAACATTTCAATGTTTGTTAACCGCATAAATAACCACAAGAGTTATTGTTTATGATTTGACCGTACCACATCAAATGGGGGTCGTTTTGGCCAACTTCGGTTACAACAGAATTAATTTTCTCTGGCTTTGTCCATAGTTTCATAAAAGTTTGTGAGACAATACTTGTCTCACAAACTTGTAGACTCTATAATTCCGATTTCTGATTCCATAGACACTACGAAACCTTATGATTTCGTCACTTTCGTTCGTTCTTTCGTCTGTTACAATTCTTAAGCTGCTACGATTAACACTTATTGCGATGTGCTAGAAAACTTCTGAAAATATATTAAACACTTCCCAATAAAACTTGAAAGTTTGAAGCGTGCTATATATGAGCTTTCAATGTTATTAAGTATTTCTACATTGAAGAGAGGAGTAAAGTAAATCAGTAAGAAATAGTTTTTGGTATGACATATTTTAGATTTTTTTTTGTCATAAAATATATGTAAATAGTAATAATAAATATATACTTTTAAGTACTAGATTCTACTATGATGTATATAACGATAATAATTTGATGAATTTGTTGTGAGTTATTCAAAATAATAGAAGAATTAATTAAAAACAAATGTATAACGTTGACCTTAAGACGTATGATCTTAAGAGTTCTTATTCTGAATCTGTCTTCCAGGACTAGGCTGTTGTTAGGCATGTCGCTCTTCAGGGTTAGCTATACCTATTACGTAATCAGTATCTTGCCGAAGGTAGGTGATAATTGCAATGCGCTCGTGGGTTATATATCAAAATAATAACGACTTCAGAATATATATCATTCCGATGGTCATTCATAGTTAATATGGAAGGTACTTCTTATGTTACAAACTAACAATACACGTTTTAAGTTAATCAATTATCGTTTAGATTCGTCTGAAACAGTAACATATAAATGTTGGAATCTATTGCATATGTCTATACATCTATACGGATTTTATTTGTATTTTAGGACGTTCTCTGCAGCGCAGCGCTTTAACACTTTAGTTCGGGCTTAAATATCCTTTTGCTGGGCTGGAGTGAAAATAAAAACATTTTACTAACGTACGATTTACAGCTTGAAAAGCATGTAAGTTTGTGGATCACCTTATGTATTGAATTCATGTATTCAAATTAAAATTTTAAAAAAAATATCCAATATACTTATTGGTACAAGATTTTGTGTATGTTCGAAAATTTTATTTGTCAAAGTCTTATACTTCGAAATGATAGAAAACTTAAGTATAATGACAGACTCAGAGATTAGACAGACCATATGTCATCATCATTATTTAAGGAAATATTTTGTTAAATTTATTAAATTTTTTTTTTATAATAACACACACAATCACAACAACTCTAGGCCCCAAGCTAAGCATTAGCTTGTGTTTTGGATACCAAGCGAAGACACCACATACATATAACAACCAAGACCCGGTGCCAGTATTAATATTTATCATATAAATACTGACCCGACCTGGGATTCGAACCCGAATCGAATTCGATTACACTTGAAATGTAATTTCAGAATCTTAATTTTCTTTTCTAGTTCGTTTCGCACCTATTTTATAAGTGGGTTACACAAAATTCTATCTCACAGTGAATATGAGAAAATCTCAATATTTAGTCTGCGTCATATATTTTCTTGCTCTCATTTTCGTGGTCACAGAATTTTTATCACCGATTTTTATGTATACCGATGGCAGTAAATTAATATTTGTTTCCAAATGCGGAATTTTATGTTTTGCGTCTGTAAGGGTGCACGAACTTTTTATTTCGGCTATAATAGGGTTAGCTTCTCTTCATATAATGGGCTATGCAAAATTGGTGCATACACTGTTCTTTTATGACAATTGTTTAAATTTTAGTGTCTAATACATATAGTAATATTGTCGTGTGGGCGACGTTAAATTAAAATTAAAAAGCCTAATCTATAAGTTAAATCTGTGTTCTGTAAAGCTTGTATATGTGTTTGCAGATACGTTATATTTTTGAGCTCTCTATGTGGTTTGATGTTGGATGCGACTTGATGTGATAAACTTATGTAGATCGATGCCGTAACCGGCCAAGCGCAGTGTAACTGAGTTTCTATAGTTATTATATCATCGATTGGACGTGCATTAGGCGCGATCGTTTCGGTCCGGCCCATTACTTATTGCATGCGCTACAGGAAATTAATACCTACCTAGACGCTGTTTTATTCGCATACAAACACATTCATATCAATCACGTGCACAATAGAACTATAATTAAATGAACACTGACAAGCTGACAAGTAATCGACGTAAAAATAAAAGTAAATTAAATGGACAACACTGTTATTTAGAAATTTCAAAAATTAAAAGAATTATTGGAATCTAACGATTGTGATGTAACGATTGTGGAATGTAACGATTTTGAGCAGGTAAAAATTCGGTATTTTAAGATATATCACTTATCCCGAAATCTAAAAATGTACTTGAAAGAAAAGTGATATTTCATGAACGGAATTATCAACAGTGAACTTCAATTAAAATAATAAAGAGCTATATACATAGGTACATAGCTATACATTTTAATACTATTAATAATACTCAATTACGATCAATACGCAATTAAATTACTTTACTTACAACTATACTTAGTGCAAAATCTGTCATATTTTTGTTGTTTGCTATCTATAGCCTTTGAAAATATTGAATTTTATTGGATAGTTCTTTCAGTGATGTATTTATTTATGAGAATTGTCACAAGCGATGTCATGTCAAGATATGTCAAGAAGGGTTAATATGGTGGCGCTAATGTTTTTATAGATATGTGTGGTGGAATAGTTTTAACGTTCGTAAATATAATGTCTGTAATAAAGGTATAATGAAGGAGTAGAGTTAAAAGATACAAAAGATTAAACGTAGAATGGAAAAAGGGAGCGGAAGAAAAATAATCAAAAACTTTGATTAAGAACTGCAGGTCAGAATACCACGAAATATCAAGCTGTGGGGTAAGAAGTATGCGTAAATATTAATTCGCCGAAACGATATAAATATGTGGATGAACATGTCTATTCGTTCCATGGCTGGGTGTAAAATATCTATATATGTATATACGTATATTACAAAGAATATTTATGTATGTATATTACCTAGTTATCAAGTACCAATAATACAAGCTCTGCTTACTTTAGGACTAGATGGCTCTGTGTGAAATGTCCGAGGTTTATTATTATTCTTTTATAACAGGAAGACAGCGGCAGCGAATAAAAAATTGTATAAATATGGATGTAGTAAAATGTAACAGCCGGAGTGATAAAAACACGAAAAAATTTACCATCAATTGCAAGTGGGAATTTGTTTTTTAATAATATTTATTAGATTAATACAACCTATAAAATTCGCTTCATACAACCTGTTAAGATTTTAATATTTTCTGTTCGAAACAGAGACGAAGATTATTACACTGAAATGCAATTATAGGCATTGTCGTCAGAGGAAAAAAAACTATTACGTGACCAAGTAAAGGCTGATAAACGCATAACGTTTTTAAGACGATACTCGTAGAACAGCTATTTAATAGTTAAAGTGTAAGTTATAGTGTGCGGTGCCATTAACTTTCTCCAATAACCACCAGCGTCGTGACTCGCGACCTGCGACCTCGACTTTGCTCTGACCAAGCAATTTTCACACACGTGCATTCCTGTACATACTGATTATTACCAACTGTCGTTTGTTTAGCACCCTGGGGAAAGTAATTTAAAAAAAAAGAATGAATTAATTTGGTATGAGAGGCGGAGTAGGTATGTGGGTCAACTTGTCCGGATAATATATCTATAAATCGATCGATCGATATCAACACGCACATTGAACGTACAGAAAGAGCAATGAAACCAAGTGCAATTGGTATTAAGAATGGAAATAATGAACGTTAACACAGTGCTGGGTGAGGTTTTGATTTCTAGGAAGTCAGTCTGAAATATGGAACTTGAAGTTTGAGCGAGTGTGATAGGGATAAACCCGCAAGTACATACACTCTTCAAAATAAATAGACGATACTTATGTAAAATGGCCAATCGTTGAACGCAAGCGTGTCTAATAGCTGATCGGAAAACGCGAAAACTTGTCGGCTGTTCCGCTCCGCTTTACGCCGTCAAACTGTTTTAAGAGTACACATCTGCGCAGATAAAGACGCAACTCTCGAGCTGTAACATGGTAAAAAATATTTTATACTAAATTGGTAAGTGTTTAACAAATCCAATTGTATATTTCCTGTGTGCTGCCATCTAAAGTTCATGAGTTAAAAAAACACTTGGTAACCTTATTACAAGTCAACAGCAACATTTTTCGTAATATTTATCTATATCGATTAGCGATGTTTATATTTTAAAATGTTACGATCATCCCTATTTAATTTAGTCAATTTGTATACAGAAACCATTGAAAATGTCTATACTTCAAAATAAAATATGTAATAAATTTAAAAAGAAAATTATTAGAAAATGGTCTTTGAAATAGGAAAATTCGAAGGATTCATTGCAAGCTCTGGTGTAAATAAAATGCATAATTTGAAAAGTTAACCAGTTCTTTAGATAACGATATCTCGATTCTTCTTTGAAACGAAATTTTTTTGGAAAAGTTGACAGACAAAAAACATTCATACACACTTTAGAGAATATATTTTCACATCACTAGCTCGAAAAATAGGCCTTTGTTCCTTAAAAATTGTGAGTAAAATTTATGTTTTCTTACTTAGTTTAGGAAAATGTTTTGAATTTAGAACGCTACAATTTGGTATATATATACACGTATACATCAATATTAGCACAGATATTAGACTGTTCAAATATTTCGTATAACCAGTTAAAACAACATTAACAATAAAGTTGGAAATTAAATTTACTTGGTTCCATTCCGTCCATCAACTAACCGATTAACCGAGTTATTGCAGACCCTATAACTTTAGGATCAAGGGTTACGGGTTCGATTCCCGCTCAGGACAAGTATTTGTGTGCATGTCTATTTATTCCACGGAGGCCGACAATTTATTATTTAATTAATTATAATATTAATATAATTATAAATAATCTGTTAACTTTAAAAGTAATTCCGACAATTAGTGCGACTCTAAAATAATTGTGAAAGTTTTAATTATTTTTATAATAGTAATAACTTGTTTTTACCATATTTTTTATTTTTCCAGTTTCTCTTCAATCTAAATTTCATTTCACTTTGTAAAGTCACGTCCGCTTGTCCGTGCGTAAAATTAATAGTAGGTATTCAATGCGATAGCCTACGCATATATGAATTTCTTATACCTTGTGTAACAGAATTACCAGAAAACTCGTAAACCTGAGTATATAATAAATTTTTATAACTATTAAATTAATAAAATATTACTTACTATATGCTCCGTTTTATTTCTTTCGTAAACTGTGAAATTACTGCTTGTAGTCTAATGAAACAAAGCGTTTTGTTGCGAATCACATACTTGAGCAATAATATTATAATTTTAAATTTTAAAGGAAATGCTTTAAAGGAAATGTTTACTTAATCAAAAATGGGTGGGTTTAGTTGACGATTCTGAACAGGCAAAGTGTCCGCTTTCTGTTTCGTTTGTTATAAGTTGTATGATTTTTGCACGTTTTTAAGGTTTCATACTCAAAAATAAAAAAAAACCTTTATAAGGTCATATAATTGTGCGTTTGCTGTCTGTCAAGGCCTTTTTTTTCTCAGACATGCGTGGAGGTATCTATTAAAATTAATATCTAATATTTAGGCCTACGGCCCCTTTGGAAATGTAAAAAAAATCAAGCTTGGAAGTTAACCGAATTAAAAAATAGGACAGTTTATGCCCCATTTTTTCACACTCATAAGTATATCAATACCTTTAGGTTACTTTCTCCTAGGATAAATAATAAATATAGGCTCCGTTGACCTAGCAACATGAAGTTTGGCAACAAGCAAGTTTTTACAGCACAAGTAAAGGAACGAATCCGCTCTGGTCAATCCAGTAGCGATAAACACGTGTCAATGTTTTCTGATATCTGAATTGTAAAAAAATCATTAAATAATATAATTTGTAGTACAATAACCCGTGGCATCAAAAAAGTCTATAAATCTAACATCAGCAATTTATAAATTTTTTATTTATATTTATTGAATAATTAAAACAAAAATCAAGATATTCACTGACAAAGTCAATTTTTTTAAATTAATTCAGAATTCATGGTCACTTATTTTGGTTGTAACCTACAAGCCACTATTTTAAATTATAATTTTTGTCTACAACCGCGAATTTATATTCAAAATATTCGGAATAATTTATGAATGTTACGTAAGTTCAGTTTTACGACAAACAAAATAGTTTTTTTTTTTTTGACTAATGCTGCATTGCATTACGTATTAAATCACGAAATGGTTTCCGTATTCCTTTCCTTAGTAATTACACATTTGGGCTAAGATAACACTCGAGGTAAGTAATAACTTTGTAGTGTAGTATTCACTAAAATAACATTAAGATTGGGCTAAGATAACACTGAAGGTAGGTAATAACTTTGTAGTGGAGTATTTATTAAGGTAATAACATTAAGTTCTAAACCATAACTAACATATAGTTACTTAGTGAAAGTCTATACAACTGCCCAGCTATTTAAGCCGTCCAGTTTGAATCGCTACAACTTTCTATTGTCCTGGTAAATGATAGTAGTTATACACAAAATGCACTTCGGTCGAGGAAATATATAATACAAAGTATTTTTTTTACAATAGAACAGCATGGCTGATGGTATTGCTATCAGAGAAACCTAAAATAGTTTTTGATAAGTCAAGTGCATTTCAATGAACTTTTTTTAAATAAATTATTATTTCATTCATTCATTCGTTCATGGCCATAAATCGAACCGTAAGAGAAACGAGAAAACTGTCTTTTGAAGCTTTAGCTTTTTTTTATAAAAATGAAATTTGCATTATGTAGTTATTTGATCAAGCCCGTTCTTTACGAATATGATGTAACAAGTATATAACTTTACAAACAGTTATATTCTACAACGTTCATTCGATACGTTCATAAGACATTACGTACTTCCATACGAAATAAAACAAAGAAGCAGAGCGGTACTTCGCGTTTAGATTGATTTAAATCGAGTCGCAATCGTTAATCTTAGTAAAATGTAGGACAGAACGTAGTGTACTATTATCCAGTAATATAATGTACTATTAACGATTTATGTGCATCAAGTGCCACTGTTATGTAACCAAATTGCTGGTATCAACAACGCCGACTCAGAGCTCTTACGTTCGTCGTTATTATTTTAACTGTACCATGGTCGCGTGCGTGTTCTAAAAATATAGTTTTGTTAAAATATTTTGTCGTAAGACTAACTTTTGTAAGGCCTTTAAATCTTATAGTTATTTTTAAGTCTTCTCTTACTTAGGTACCTCCTTGTCGTATTTATTTTCGAAAATAAATGTTTATTTTAAATAAAAAAGTATTTAATGGTTTTATAGGAAAGTAGATAAATAATTGTTGTTTAACACTAACCTAAAAAAAAACACATTTGTGTTTCATAATTAATTTAGTTAAATTTTTATTTCATTTAGTATAACATAACAACACTTTTACCGAAAATTGTTTTGAACAGGGTATATTTGCATGTTTTTTATATATCTACAACTTTACAGTAACTCGAAGCTACCAGCGAACTTAATTTTGGGGTTCTTAAAATAAACTTTGATTCAAAGGCTTGAGGTTAGTAGACAAAATAAAAATACTATGGAACCTTAATTTGGTGCGTGTCCGATATCCGACACACACTTAGCCAGTTTTATAAGAAAGGTTGGCATTGAAACGGTGCTGTGCGCCACATAATCGGACACCGTAATACTGCGGCGATTCAGTTTCTCAGCGGGAATGCATTTTTGCGTTGTAACATAACGCGTACATTATACGTGAATCAGTTGTGACATTCACGAAAAGGTGAAATGTTATTTATTCCAATTAAGAAAATTAAATAGTTGGCATTTTTAAAATAGTATTATTATTAAATTTGCATACTTACAAACTCTTCAACAATTATTTAAAAAATTTTAAGTACCCTAATAATTATGAAAATTATTGAGGATTTATCCAATTATACTATATAGGTAAGTTTTGATTATTTACTTGTTCAGATAGTCGAAGTAAAAAAACCTTAATAAAAATATCACCTAACTGTTCGGTTATAATTCATGGACAAACTGTAAGGACTATCTACCACCTGCAGAACCGTAAGTGGAAGACGGTGAGTGATTACGAAAAAAATAGAATTTACAAAATATCCCTTTATTTTACGCCCCTCTGTGATGTAAAGTAGCGACCGTTTTTGCGATGTAAACTATAACTTTGGCTTTTGTCAAGATCAGTTCAGCGTTTTAACCGTGAAGAGGTAACATAGTTAACATACGCATTTTCGCGGTAAAAAGTAGTCTGTGCCTTTCATTAGTGTTCGAGTAATAACACCGAACATAGAAATCGGTTTCGCGGTTTAACCATGAAAACGTTAGAGACAGACAAAATAAATAATACATAGCCTATATAGCACAGCATTTCTAGAATCATAACATAGAATAACGAGTATTCTTTTAGTTGTAGAGAAATGTAAAATTTGCGTAACCAATTAAAACCAAGACTAAATTGAGGATATATTTTATTCATTAAATCACTATTACATGTTCGTGAGAATGGCATGAGAAGTTGGTAGGTATCGATTTCAACATTTTACTCGACTTTAAAATAAAAATGTTTAATGGTCGATTTATAAGAGCGTATCGCGTCTAACACGTCTTATTCGTTGTAATTAATTCGTCAAAGACTATCGTTATTTTGTAGCCGCGGAAAGCATAATTATCCGGCGTTGAGACACGCCTTGCAGCATGGCACAATTGCGAGTACACCACGGGCAAGTGCCAGATGGTATTCGCTGCGAGGGTCTGCGCGATTGACTGACCGATTGGCCGAGTGGTTAGCGACCCTTACTGCGGAGCCAAGGGAAACAGGTTCGATTTCCGGCCGGGATAAATATTTGTGTACATGAACATGTCTCTTTGTTCCGTGTTTGGGGTAAAAAACTATCTATATATTAAGTATAGGTATAATATAAAAGTCTGTATATCAGTTATCTAGTACCCCATTATACAAGCATAATACTTGTTTATTTTGGGACTGGGTGGCGCTGTGTGGGATGTCCCAGGTATTATTTATTTAATATGTACCCATAGACATAAATAATGTACCACAAACAAATCATAATTAAGATTTTCCTGCGATTATGTTTAGACGAAATCGTGTTGTGTATATGAATTTAGTTTTGATCTCTTGTTAAAATAATTGAATAAAACATGGGACAGAGGCATATTAGCAAAATATAGCAAAATTTTAATAATCACACGATTTTTCCAATCGTAATAAATTGTTTTTCCCACTAATATTTACTCCAATTAACTAGGCACTTTTAGAAGTGCCTAATTGATAAAAATAGTTTAGAAATGAAAATTTCAAATGTTTTGACTTTTCATTTCGATGTTATTTTTATGAACTCGAAATCTACACCCTAATCAAAACAAGTTTCCATTAATTTAATTGTACCCATAGCTACTTTTTGTGACAAAAAAAAATATCGTTTACTATTCCTATAAATCCTCGAAGTTCGATTCAGTCCATTCTTTCTTCTAAACTACAAATCCGAAAACCATCGGAAGAAGGGAAATTCGGAGAATAAGAAGAATTTCAACATGTAACTTTTTTTTTAGTTGTCTGGTAAAGTGAAACTTAGCATTTGTATATAGCAAAAGCATTATTTTGACCAATGCCTATAGTTGTTTGTTCTGTTTTTAGGGTTCAGGGTTCCGTTCCCAAAGGGCAAAACTGAGCCCTATTGCTCTGCTGTCTTTTTATCTGTCCGCCTATATGTCACGAGTGTCTAGCTCGTACAAAATGACTTACAGGCTTGAAAACATGTGTAAAAAAAACTGAAAACAGAATTTTAACTCAAAAATTTATTTTTTAGGGGAGGGTATGATGAAAGGGTATCCCATACATGAAAAAGGAACCAAAAAAAATGTCTCACCCTAGTATGTATAGTGTGATTTTGTAGAACTTATTGATTGATATAGATTGTAAGTTTTGAACCATTTTTGTTTACTATTTCAATATTAATATAATATAATAATAATAAATTAATAATATTAATTGGAAATTTAGATTTTATGTGTATTACGAGTGTATATTGTATTTAAACAATAAATGAAGTTAGTAAGCTGTGGCCATACAAACAAACATTTTATTTTCACGGAAACAAAATTCAACTTTTTTTAACATATGTTGTGTGGTGATGCGGGACCTTTGGTGGGCCAGTTCGATTTGCACTTGGCTTTTTTAGGGTTTCTTATCTCAAAAGAAAAAAAACGGGACCCTTATAGGATTACTTTGTTGTCCGTCTGTCTGTCCGTCTGTCAAGACCAGATCAGAAGATTTCGGGAACGCGTGAAGGTATCGAGTTGAAATTAAAACCATATATATACCGACGTTTACAGTCCCTTTGAAAAAATTAAACTTCCAAGTTAGCGTAAAAAAAGATAAGGCCGTTTATGCTGCACAAAACGTATATTTCGACACTCAAGGGAATCAAAATTTATAAGGTGTTTTCTGTTGACCTAGAACTATGAAATTTGGGAAGTAATACCATCTTCTACTACAAGTATAGAGAAAAATCTGAAAACTAAACATTTGACGACCGCTTAGCCTAGTGGGCTGCGACCCTGCCTGCGAAGCTGGAGGTCCCGGGTTCGAATCCCAGGTTGGGTCAGTATTTATATGATGAATATTGATACTGATACCGGGTCTTCGTTGTTATATGTATGTGGTGTCTTCGCTTGGTACCCAAAATACAAGCTAATGCTTAGTTTGGGACCTAGACGTTGTTGTAATTGTGTGTGTTATTATTATTATTGTAATTAAATCATAAAAAATATAGTCTTTATTTAAAGTACGTAATCAATCATTGAGGTAAAGCAACGGTATGCGCGGTACTTACAAAGTTGTACGAAACCCTCGGTGGGCGAGTGCGACTCGCTCTTGTACGGTTTTTTTTAATTTGTAATGTCGATTTCTCGAGTTTGTATTGATAGCCTTATGTTTATAAAAATTACCATAAAAATATTATCAAAATAAATAATAATAATAATAATGTATACACCACAACAACGTCTAGGCCCCTATTGTATTTTGCTTTTAATTGCTTCTGTAATTTGCTATTATCTAGGCCAAATATTGTATTTTGGGTACCAAGCAAAGACATTACATACATATAACAACCAAGACCCGGTACCAGTATCAATATTCATCATATAAATACTGACCCGACCTGGGATTCGAACCCGGGACCTCCAGCTTCGTAGGCAAGGTCGCTACCCACTAGGCTAAGCGTCGTATAAAATTAATAGATATATATTTTTCAAGTAGCTACAGACAATACTTTAAATATTAATAAATTACCAATTTTCTTATTATCTATATTGTATGATGTTTTATACTTTTAAATACGAAAATTACACATATTCAAGTTTTAAAAGCTATTACAGTAAATAAATTAATAATAACGCGGCAGCATATGTGGAACCCATTTCTCTTGATTTACGACGACAACGACGATAGTGCCTCCGACCGCAGAGGAAATCATACATTTGAGAGAAATACTGACTTTTGAATAGACGCTAAGGAGAAGTGATGGATGGCACCGGTATAATTTGCAATACTATAAATTACCTCTCTCTAGAATTTCTTTACATAATAATTTATATTCACTAATAATTTATTAATAGTTTCATAGTAAGAGGATTTCTGGATTTCTTATTCGATATTTGAGTCGAGAGCTCGATATCATTTGAATCATTTGAAGTATGTGTCAGCAAAAAATCTCATTTTCATGTTTCTGATATGTCGTATTGCTGGCGTGATATTTTTTTTATCTCTAAAGCTACATCAGTTTTCAATGTCTTTAATTGAAATTAAAGCGGGACTAAAGGATTCTTTATTCAGTTTATGAATAAATGTGTTTTATTTTAAACACTAAGTTAGTTGTAATTTTAGGGGATGTAACGTAATTTAAAAGCTATTAAAGTAGACCAAAGTTATGAAAAAATTTGGAATGTTATAATATGTATCAAAGTCTATATTCATCATAGAGGCATCAAAATAGCAAGAGAAATAAATAAAAAGTACAAATCTAAAAATTTACGTAAAAAGTATATTTATAAAAGTTTTTATTCAAAATCAAAAAGTAAAGCTACAAAAGAACTTCATTCTAATATCAAATATTTAAAAAAATTAAAACCAATTTAAAAGGGGCAAAACCATAGACTAGGCCGAACTAGTCTAAAGATGATGACAGAAGTGGACGCCTACCAACGATAGTCAGTGCAAAAAATGAGTAGACTACTGAAGTGCTGTATAAACGATAAGACTCACGAATGACATATAAGGGCATAGAGATATATTTAGACTGATATATTACAAAATCGTAGTGTCTGTCTGTTCGAGCTATTTTCCAAAACATCTAAACTGATTTTAATAAAACTTCATAGACACAAGGAGGTTGTCGGGAGTGACATAGGTTACTTTTTAACAGCCTGCATGGGCTAATCTCTAAAACGGCTGAACAATTTATTATTTTAATTTCGAAAATATTTAAGTTTTCCTGCGTAAACTTTCTAAATCGAAGAAACTGAACTCATGAAAACTACGCGAATGAAGTCGTGGGCGTTTGCTAGTACATATACTGGCGTTATAAGTTTTTTTTGCAAACAGACAGCGCAAATTTTCTCTTTTTAAATTCTGCTGCGTCTACAGTACTCATGAAATATCGAACATGTACTTGAAATGTATTTTTAATCCACAACTAATCCACATCCCATATAAAACAAGAGTATATTTAGAACTACGGTAATGTATATATAACGCGAATTCATTTTTAGTTAGTTGTTCACGCTTTACACGACATTTAGTCGGCGAGAGGAGGAAGTAGCACAAGTGATCGTATACCCGATACGGAGGACACGCGAATCGGCGGCGCGCGTCGTGCTTGCCCGCTTATTGCAACACCGCGTTGTCGCCAACTTGGTCCACGCTTGGCCAACTAAACTGCTCTATGAAAATTAAATATAAATACATGATAAGAAACGTATTTTCGAATTTAGATTTGTTTCCACCACTAATGTGCCAATTTTCAAAGACTCTGCCTACTTATGAATTCATTTTCGGTTCGCCCAATAAAAAAAGACTATAACCGTTGTTGGCTTTGCTAACTATGAGCTATGTTATTTATTTAAAATATAAGGAAATTCAACAATACACCAAAATGGAGCGTTTTATTTAATTATTTCAAGGTGGGCTAACAACTTAGCCTAGGTATATGTTGGGCTTTTTCAACACAGGCATTTTATATTTTTTGTTTTATAAGAAATCGTGTGTTTGTGTTACGATTTTATTCAAAAACTGCTAGACCAATTCGGTTTTCATATTATGTAGGATAACACCTCAGATCAGGTTTGTAGATTAGTTTACGGGTTATAAACGTCCAACTATTGGTTATAAGCCGATTAATTTGTAATAAGAAATAAATAAAAAACGAAATCAAAATTTTTATATAAACCGTCGACGAAAAGCCATAAAGTAGAAAAATATTAAAAAGATGGTGTTTTATTAAGATTGAAATAAAAATTAACGTATATTACCTTATATTTGTCCCAAAACAATAAAATTTAAGATGTGAATTTGACAGTCGTTCGTGAAAATGTAAGAATTTAAATTTCCTATTAATGTTTCATGTTGTTTTAATGCATTAAACGACATTTCAATCATATTAACTCTTAAAAACACAAACTAATCAATAGTTTCTTATACATAATATAGCATATAAAAATATTGCTTATAAAATAAAATGTTAGGGTATACCATAGAGTAAATTAATTTGACAGCAGTGTTGGGTATACCTACGGAGTTTCCGAACATTTGGTGAGCTAATCAAATTAGAAATGCTCGTAGATTTTTAAATTTAAAACACTTTCATCACTGGAAGAGCAAAATTGACTTTTGCTCACTGGTTTTAGGAAATGAAAGTCCACTTTTTGAGCTAGTAAGGTGAAAATGGTATTTAAAAATACCCACATTCGATACATACAAAACATTTCCTTATAATCGATACTAAAATTAATATACTTTGAATAAAATTAAAAATAATTACCAAAGAAAGAAGCAACCAACACATTTGTATTAATCGTATTACCGACACGCATTAGGAAGCTGAAGTCAGTCGAACTGTCTTAACCTATTCGCTACTCATTAACCAAATTTGGACAGATGGAAAGTCACGAGCCATTTAATGGACAGAGACAATTGATTGATAATGATTGACGACAAGTAAAAAAGTTAAACTCGTCAGATATTTGATTAGATTAGCCGTTGCCAGTCAGTTATTTATTTACTACAACATTCATAACAACCTTAGAATAGATGTCGAAAATCAACATAGCGTAATATAGTTTATGCTCTAATACTTCATCTATTGTTTACGAAGAAAGCTACTAATTACTTTATGTAAACAAAAAATTTCACTGGTGGCCTATTATTGTACATGTTGAATGGTATTGCTCCACTGTGCAACAATGGTTCATAGATTAAGAAACTTTACACAGCTCGGCCACTTACACCTATCAATTAAGTGAGTGTACACAGAGTGTTAAATGCAGTAGAACAATAATAATGAAGCAGAGTCGTATTGTCTCTGAGAGGGATGTGGCAATGGTCATCCAATGAACATATAATTAAAAAAATATTTACTGGGAATTCAGGAACAACAAAAAGGCCATAGTTAAAAAGTGACAACTGACACAAATTCAAACAACAGATTTTTTAAATCTATTTACTTAAAAATATTGCTCGAAATTGTAAACTAGACTGTACTAATTTGAATGAAATTTTTTTTAAAAACAGTCCTTTTATACAATTGTATTTATAATACGAATTCACACTTTAAACAAAACAATATACCCGATAAACAGATAGAGAATTGTATCAATGATTTTTTTTTGTATTACGCCAGGACAATGTTGGAGGAACGTTTAAATGTGTTTTTTATAAAGCCATAATTCACCAGGCTGACCTTGACTGCACGCGTTATACACTATATTGCATAGCCATGTTATATCCACGTCATATTACTTATTTTGAAATTAATGACGTAGGTATATTATTTTGTAGTTACCCCCCTCCTCCCATTGAAATTGGAACATTGATATTCGCGACAAACTGTATTTTATAACTTTTGAATATTTAGTGAGATAAAATGTTCTTCTTTGGTACAGTTGATCGGATCACAGAGTTTATTAACTAACCGTGGTACGGTTGATCCACAGACAAGTCAACCTTATAGACCACGCTTTGACAGGGAGTAGCATTCGCCAAGACTATGTAGTGACACTACATAACTACGTTTCTTGTGAGCGGTCAGTTGGAAGCACGTCGGAAGCCATTAAATTGTCAATTTTGAACAAGCCAATGAAAACTAGCCGACCTCTCCCCGCAGCCCGCCACTTTTTGGCGATTTCGTTTTCGTACTGACGTTTATTAAAGCGTGGTCTATAGGTTGACTGGTCTGTGGGTTGATCCGTCTATAGAAAAAAATGTTTGTTACTGGGTACTTGCTCAATATGTACTGGCCAAAAAAACTGACTGAAGTCCAACATTCCTTACTGTAATGTATATGTATTCTCGATTCCTTTTCTGCAGGCTTACCACATCTTGAGTATCGTGTTTTTAAAATACCTATTACATTTTCTGTAGTTGTATATAAAAATTCATCTAAATATTGTTAATTAGTTCTTAGATTTATTTGTATGTATTAAGGAATAAAGTATTATTACAGTTTTGATTTCTAAATGGGAATTTTCCGCAAATGAATACAAAAATCACTGAATTATAACTTCGTTGGACTAAAAATTGGTCTCAGTATATGGGGCTCTTTCGATGTCTACGGCCGCGTTCTTCACGAAATAACCTGCAGAGGAATTGTCTCAACCAAACTAAGAAAAGTACTATAGTGAATTCGGATCTTATTACAATGGTTTTACTATCAGTAGAACAATTGATGATCGACATCATCATAAATACGAGGAAACCAGGTAAAAAAAACTATACGTCTCATCATAATTACGTTACAGGAACCAAAACAACGCATATTTTTTTCCTTGTCATATTCTTTGTTTTTATTACGGGGATCATCTATTGCCCGACGGGTGATGAACACTATCTCAGGGCAGTATGGATCAGTCTATATTAAAATAAAACCAACTTCTTTATCCCTAAGGACCGGCAGTAGTTAAGGGTAAAACAAACAAAAGATTGGAGGAAGAGAATTTTCCCCACGAATGGTGAAAAATCATAAAAAAAATTTAAAGATGCACAGAAGAAAATCATAGTTAAAGCTAAAACTCACATCGAGCTGTAATTTTATTGTAATGCCAAAGGAAGAAAAAGAGAAAAAAATAAAATTGTACTGCCATAAACATTAATATTGCCGCGATACCGTGTGTAGGGTGATAGGTATAATCCCAAACATGTTGGCCTATGGATAATGAAACTAAACATATACCGCATATAGTGCTTGTCCTATCAGTATTTGAAATTAAAGTCATATTACAATAATTTAATACCTTGGCCCAGTTAATTGTTAAAGCAAGTGAGTATGTGGCATATGACGGTATCAGACTTTCGAAAAATTCCGAATGTAACTTGAGATATTAGTACATAACTCAATAATGACATACAATTCATTGTCTAAGGTGCATTTACAGTATGATAAATGATAACGATGTATTCCAAATACGAAATTAAATCAACGCTACCTATTCAGTGATACCGACAGATGTTTGTAAAGAAAAGTTTGTAACTAAGTACCTAATTTAAGAAAATCGTCGTACATGTCAAAAATTGATGTTATATACGTTTTGTCATTGAAAATGTTGTCATTGTGAAAATGAAAATATGGCATTTTTAGCCATAACTCCAAGGGTATGAAGTCAAGCCAAGATTTTAAGGTTTTAAAAGATTATTAATTTAGTTGTGCATCGTATGACACCAAAACTTTGGAAATCGGTTTATTAGTTTTTAAAAAAAATTGGAAAATGTAAAAAAATCGGGATTTTTTCGGAGATTTTTTTACTAAATCCAAAATATTTCGAGAACGGGGACCGATATCAAAAATAAAAAAAGTATCTCGGCCATTAACGTAGCTACGGTTTGAGACCAAGTTTTTGAAAATCGGTTCGTAATTGTAAGAGAAATTATTTCCGAAAGATGAGATTTTTTGGTCGATCGCTGGTGTTTGTGGATATAAGTTCCTATATTTCAGAGGGTATTCGTCGGATCGCTTCAAAATGTTAAACAAAAGGTTAGAGGGCGTCAATAGCTACAGTTTAAGACCAAAATTTTGGAAATCGTTCGGAAATCGAACAAAAAATTTGACATCACATGTTTGATTTTATGGACGATCGGGAACTTGTTAACATTACGGTCATCGCCTTTCGGCTTGTATTCGTTCGAATGCTTCATTAACGAGTTCAAAACGTTTAAGGATATAAGAGGCTGCAGTCTAAATCGTGCCAATGCCATGATTTCGTGGCAACAAAATAAAATAATCTGTGAAAATCGGATTTGAGTATGTTCATTTTCAATGAAACCAATGGTTGCGCGGACTGCAAGATCTGTGGATTTTTAAATATAAAATTAAACTTTGTTACTAATCCTAATTGTGTCTAGTTTTCTATAAGATAAACGATAAGCTGTTAGTTTATCGTTTATATCGACGGATTACTGTTTTTTTTTCAGTCAAATAATGCAACATAATTTTTTTTCGAGAAATTGGTAAAGTGGTTAGAGACCCTAACTGCAAAACTGAAGGTGGTGGGTTCGATTCCCGTGACATTATGTAGATATAAATATGCCAAATTTTTAAAAATTTCTATATAATATTGTAGTAACTACATAATTATATGTTTTGAGAGAAAGCGGAGCGAACTGGACTAAAATTATAATAATCGTTGTTCCTATATCAAAGTAAAAAGAACAAAGGAATAAGATCAAACGTGAGAAGGTCGACATCAAAAAAGCAGTTGGTTCCGATAGCAAAGAACAGGACTAATTAAATGAAAGTCTTGAAACGAGGTATTTGTCGAGCCGATACTTTATATAGACAATAATATATTAAAATTTTATTATTTTATTAGTTTAGATAACTTATCGTTTTCTTTTAAAATTTAAGAGAAGAAGAAGGATTTTTTATTGAATAGAAAATGTATTGTGTTAGCAAACAAACGTCGCGAAATATAGTGTCAGTCGCACGAACATTGCCTTACGCCACAGACCAGTCAACCTTATAGACAACGCTTTAACAGGGAGTAGCATTCGCCAAGGCTATGGTTGTGACACTACCATAACTACATAACTACGTCTCTTGTGAGCGGTCAGTTGGAAGCATGTCGGAAGCCTATTTGTCAGCGATATTGTCAATTTTGAACGAGCCAATGAAAACTAGCCGACCTCTCCCCGCACCCCGCCACTTTTTGGCGATTTCGTTTTCGTATTAAAGTTTATTAAAGCGTAGTCTATAGGTTGACTGGTCTGTGCCTTACGCACATAGACTTGAACTGTCGAATTGATTGTCGTACGAAAACGGTAGATACTAATATTAGAATATGTCTATTAATAGGTGTCGTTAGTGGTAATATATTGTTATATGCACATTGTTTACATAGGTTGACAACACTTTTCCATAAATAGTTGTGTTCCAGAAAGTTCAGTGAAAAATAAGCGACCGAGAATTTAACTTAAAGGATATTTTGTGAATATGAAGCCGATCAAATCTAGATGTGCTTGACAACTGAAACGTCAAATATTGTAATGTGGTGGGACAGACAGAAAATGAAACAAAAAACAGTATGGCATATTGTTTATGATTGACATTATAATAAGATTTTTTTTCGTTTCGGAATGCAACAATTTAACGCTCGCCACAATGAGTCAGCACTACTGTTTCGGTCGCTATCGAATACCTGAGGCCCGTATATGAACAAATTGATTCGGGTTGCAACACAAAAATTTAAATGGATTTGAGTTTGACCACAAGCTTTGGTGGTCGAACAGACTTTTATGGGCCGTTTCGATTGACAAGTGTGTGGGCAACAAAATTGTTAGGTATGAAGAAAGACGGTATTATTGAATAATTTAGTAATGAAGGCAAATAATCTCAGACTTCTTACAATCCATACAGTAAAGGCAATAAATATGAAATATACTGATAAAACGAGAAGTTGTTTTGTTGATAATGGCATGCGAGCTATTTATTCTGTAAGTTAGCATAGGGCGCTATGTTTCATTGGACTTCACCAGTTCTGGCAATATGTTCATGAACATGTGTAATTCTAGGGCTGGTTGAGCTCATGGCTATACGAGTAGATTTGTGGCTATTGCCTGATTTGGGCTCTGATCTAGGTTGCAGAACAATTTATAGTGTCTATTTATTGATCAATTTACAGTATTTTATCTAAACGTAAATCTTTTAAAAATCTTGTGATTTTGTTTTGAAAATAAATTAAGATTGAATACAGAGTATTTAATTTATTTATTCAAATTTGTTTTTTTTGTTTTTTCATGTAATATTCGTATATGTAAAAAAAATAACAGCGTGTAAAAATTACTGAATGAATTATTAAATGATAATAAAATTAATATTTGAATAGATATTTTTATGTAATGACCTTTTATTTCTAATTCAGATTCCACGTGTCTTGTTGAGACAAATAGATGCATTATTAAACAAATTTGAGTATAAGCACAGACCAGTCAACCTATAGACCACGCTTTGACAGGGAGTAGCATTTGCCAAGGCTATGTAGTGACACTACATAACTACGTCAGTAGTGAGCGGTCAGTTGGAAGCACGTCGGAAGCCATTAAATTGTCAATTTTGAACGAGCCAATGAAAACTAACCGACTTCTCCCCGCACCCCGCCACTTTTTGGCGATTTCGTTTTCATACTGACGTTTATTAAAGCGTGGTCTACAGGTTGACTGGTCTGTGAGTTTAAGTCTCCAGTCTGATGGCAAACCAGTCCATTAATATATTTCACGATATAATTATAGGCTTAACTTTAGAACTATTCGCTAAATACCAACACAAGTTTTGAAAGAAACACAAAATAGAGGACAGCAGACGTCGTTGACGCCTACGAATTTTAAATATGCATTATAATATATTATATTATCAACGCGATCAGGGTTCCGTACGATTTTAAGGTCCACAGAGAAGAAAACTCTTTCCTTCAGACACATAGATAATTCAGACATGATATTTACGACAGCGGGAAATATACAGGAAGGAAAAAAACAACACTGCCATAGACTTTCTAACGAGGCGAGATACGTGCACGTTAATCTATTATTTCGGCTACATACAGAATTTTAAACTTAGTTACTTTCTTCGTAGGTAATAGGTATACGATGACTGGAAAAACGAACCACCTTTGGTCTTTAAAACCAAACGGAATTTATTCTGGAATCGATTCGTTTTGATCTTGATAAAGATATATATACCCTACTTAAATATACATTTGAAAAATAATTACCTTTTCAATCAACCGTTAATAAATGCTGCTACATCATTTTTTGGCTTTAGCTAGTGCTTTAGGACCTTAGCTTAGGATATTAAAAGGTAATAAGCCTGTCATTTATTTACTCTATGGTATTGGGTACAGTGGAGCAGCGTGGTGGATTTAAACTCCAAGCCCCTCCTCACCCGGGGGAGGCCTAAGCCTCTGCAGTGGGGTAAAAAATGGGCTGATGAAGTGAAGTGAAGATTAGGTACACGTCAGATATCTAGCTCTAATGCCATGATCTAATCTCAGGAAAAACCATAAAAGTATGCATTGACTAGAAGCCCTATTGTGCGTTTACCGTATAACCACTCATCACAGACCAGTTAACCTATAGACCATGCTTTAATAAACGTCAGTATGAAAACGAAATCGCCAAAAAGTGGCGGGATGCGGGGAGAAGTCGGCTAGTTTTCATTGGCTCGTTCAAAATTGACAATTTAATGGCTTCCGACGTGCTTACAACTGACCGCTCACAAGATACGTAGTTATGTAGTGTCACTACCATAGCCTTGGTGAATGCTACTCCCTGTCAAAGCGTGGTCTATAGGTTGACTGGTCTGTGCCACTCATACTCTAGCTAGCTCGTTAAGATGGCGAATTCCAGTTAGAGTTTCAGTGCGCGAGGTCCTGCGCGCCGGTCTTCACCCCCGCGAAATTGCGTATGACATTTTAAATACCTACTGTGAAGTTACATTTATGACTCTATTAAAACCAAACGCTGGCCTAAAATTAATTTACTTTATGGGAAAAACGATGACAGACTAACAACAGCGTAACATCTCGATAGCGGTACATAGTTTACTGAGGCATAAAACTGAGATATATCCGGTATTCAGTGCTTGTATTATTTGTACAATAATATTTATGCACATATCTACTGCCGCGTTTAAGGCCTATAGTCAGGCAGGGGCAGAGTTTTAACATACGAGTTCATAACATATGAGTATTTTACATTAACAAATCGCTAATATAAATCACGTCGATTGGCACATGATATTCCTCATTCCGCATTGCTTTTTGATGCAACGGCATAGATGTCGCGTCGCGAGTTGTCGGAACCATCTCGGAACTTAGAAAATAACGATGCTCGATAGGTAATATCAATATCATTGGTAGTAGGTATCCGAAATCGTCCGGTCATGCTGTTGTATCAAGGTGGTCATCAAATTTTGTCGATCAATTTAAACTATATTTGGATTATGCATATTATTATATCCAAATATATTACTATTTCCAACTCTTTGACTTTGAAAATAAGAACGAAATTCTTATGATTAATGTGACACTTTGAATAAATAATAAATCGAAAGCTTCTGACTTTACAGATATGGATGAATACCTATTAGATTGGTCCATAAATTGTCCAACTTATGTATTGTATGTATGTAACTGTAACAACGTATTGAAGATTATTTCTACAAGCTTTTATTATTATTATTATTCGTATAATTACCCCATCCCTAGTCATAAATCGTACTTAACTATTATATTATATGTATATTCATATCGATACTTCACGGTAATATAAACAATTCCATTTAGTTACATTTTCTGTACAAAACAATCTTTGTTTAGCAAGTCTTAAACACTAAAACTAATTCGTTTCAATATTTTTTATTTCAGCATTACTAAATTTCGTGAAAATTGTGACTTGTGACTTGTGTTCTTTCTCGGATAGCCATTTCATATAAGGTAGATATAGTATTGAGATCTTGCGTATGACTTAGCTAATTTTTACAATTTGATGTTGATTTGTGATTTATATATTATGTTCCTAACATGTAGGTTGTAATTTACTAAAAAATGAGTCCTTGTTACTTGGTATGAAATAATAAATAAATAAAAATAAATACAATTACTACTACAGATACATATACTAAGAAGGCATCGGTTGCCTGTAGTTGTGGACGGTACGTATAACTGTGAGCACACATTCAAACGGGGCGCCTGTTTTTTTTTTTATTTAGCGAGGGCCGAATCTGCATACAGACACCTGCGCAGCCGACCTACCGCGCAGATAGTACCGGGTTGGAATTTTTACACAGAAGTTGTAGCCCGACCGGCTAAACGACATCCTCGACCTATACTCCGGAGACCGTATAGGGTTTGACATGAACAACGACTGGACGCATTGAGGATGCTCCGTTGTGTTAATGCCTTTGACGAGCGGTACCTAAAGGGCGCCGTCTCGTAGGCGTATGACTAAAATAGGGATGAGGGCCGACACGTGTCGATCCCTCGCCAATGGAGGGCAGTTCGAGCTGGACGGCCCGACTATGAACAAACAAGGCTCATGATGCCGAACAGATGCCATTCGAGCAGATTTATTACGTTAACTAGGTGATATCGAGCGTTAGGTACTGCTCACCTACGTCAGACTGAAGATCTGATCTGCCTGAAGCCCTGAGACTCTCAACCTCGGTGGTGAGATCATCAGGAGGATCTGTTAGTACATTCCGTTGACGTCTGCATGAGAAAGGGGCGCCTGTAGTTCCGGGCGTTGCTTACTATACCCGTGTGTACACACCGCGTTCAAATAATGCCTTTTTAGAACGATTGTTTACTACAACTACAAACGGGTGCGTCCTTAGTTCCGTCATGTTTCGTATTACTTAAAAATGAAATCTCAATACGGTGTGTTTCTTGCTTTATGCGTTGTCTATTCCTTTTTTTTGATAAACTCGGTGTTTACATGCAATCGGTACTCGATGAAGAAACTTTTTGAGTAGTGTATCAAGCAAAACGACGATTCGATGTCACCTGATTGGTAAACACGACGCGACTTATGCAATAAGTTTTGACTCCTGTTCGCCCGCGTTTCGCTTTCTCGACACCGCACCGGAACTTTCTCGACGTTTTGTCGCATTTGCGTGAAACACGACATGTCACATGACGATTAGCCGGGCAGAGCGCATTCTCGTGCTCTCGATTCGGAAAAGAGATGACATTTTAAGTAGCGTCATTATACTCGACAAAATGTAGCAAGTACTCGAAAACATTTGAGCTTTCACAAAAAACTTAGATAATTATATAATATCAGTTAGTTAACTTTAAATTTTACCCCAGACAATATTTTCTGTGTATTGCACCGAAATTTCACACTGACAAAAATATTATGGTTAATTCAGATTTAAATAAATTAAAATTAAACATAATAAAAAGCGGTTAGGTGCGTGTAGTTTAATAATAATATAGTTTTCACTTGATATTTTTTTACAATTCAGGTTTTAATATGATGGCTTCACTATCAGCAGAGCAATTATTGTCGATAATCGATATCATCATAAATACGAGGAAACCAAGAAAAAAAACTACGCGTCATCATAATTACGTTACAGGAATCATAATTTCCGCTGACGCATATTTTTTTCCTCTTCAAATTCCTCCTTTTTTATTATTATTATACAGGTCATCTATTGCTCGACATTTTTCTCAGGGCAACACAATTTAAATATTCATTAAAATCGATTTGACAATGACTTTAAAAGTGAAAGTATCGGTTAGCAAACAACAATTACTATTAACATCCTCCCGTCAGAAAAGATTTTGTAGTGCCACGCCCCTTCCTGTCGCGCAAAGGAAGTGACGCTTCCGTTTTTAACGAAATTAACCGGTCGCCAATACTAAGCAGCCGCTGGCGCATAAACAGTTGATGCAATTAACGGCATCCGTCGTCGATCATTAAAATATTTTATCGTTTTATCTCCCGATTGCCTGCGCTTCACTTTCGCGTGTATAAAACGAGGTGCATGGCGAAAGTGTTGAGCCATGCGGCGCATGTTTATTGGACTCTATAAAGCTGGTGGCATCCGATTTCTGCAACGTTATAGTGTCATAATTTTTTCATTTTCTTACAAATTTTGTGGTTGATAGTATAATCAATTTGCATATGTTACCACCCAAAGCCAATTTTATGACAAACCAGTTTAGTTTAGTTCAAACTAGTTTTTTATATATACGTGATAGGATAAACTGGTATGGCTTCTCTGTTATTTCTTACACTTACAATACTTGAAACTAACATTAAACTGCTTTTATAATATTCATCTTCTGGGTAGTTCGTCGATTCGGTCCGCTTCGCTTCTCGCATCAACATAAACAACCTACGTAGGTATAAGCTGGCGACAACAAAACTAGTTTGTCCTAAAATTTAGTTAGACCCGTAACATATACAGTAATTATAAATTGAATATTTTTTAGTTTGTAAATAAATTTAAAAAAATTGGGGTTTCATATTGTTATCGGTCAATAAATATTGCGACATCGTAAACGCGCATATAAAAGAAACTAAAGAAGATGGTACATTTATCAAATACGAGACTGAATTTTATTAAACATTTGATAAATTAATTTGAATTATATGAAATATACACAACAATTTATTTATTTGTTTATGTATTTAATTGGAGCATAATATTGAATTTGATTTATTCCAGAGACATACAAAATAATAAGGCAATCGGTATGAAATAATAAACGAGAACCCTTCCGAAGGCGTCTTCATAATACTAGTCAGAGATTAGTAGATTGGCCTACATCTGCTGAAGCAATATTCTTCATCATAAACTAATAAGATTATTCGGTTAATTTATTGCCTCTAGCAAGATATAGCATATCTAGTATTTGTATGAGTTTTGATTTGATTGCTGACCTGACCTGTATCATATCTATTTTCATGGAATGAGTTAATTAAAACAATATTAACTAGTGGTCGCACAGTAATTGAAATTTGTAAAATTAGCAAATGACTGGGCAGTATTTGTAGAAATTATTATATTGTATATAAATTTTCGCTCTGCAAAGTTTTCTTTTCACGTATTAATATATAAAAGATAAAGTAAGTAAATAAGTATGTTGAAGTAATGGATATTATATAATAATTCCTCTTTTATAAATTGAACTTTCCATCGATAAAAAAATTTCTTTACTAGCCATATACTAGTACATTACAGGTTGTCCTACATACATGTATAATTAATGAATAAACCAGATGTCTCGATGTATATATTACTGTGAAATACTGAATACAAGCGATTTATTTAAGAAAATTGTTTAAGAGACAAGAACCAATCAACATTTATTTTAATGTTATTAAAAGTGTTAGACAAATATCTATTAGGTATTTATTTGTTGTGGCATAATGTAACACAAATTAATTTCTTGCATGTATAAATAAATTAAAGTACTAAGACGATTAATTGGAATTTCATATTTATGGTTTTACATTAATTTCTAGAAAAACCGATTGTACTTTTATATGTGCTCGTTATTAAATTATTATACTAGCAACCGCTCGCATGGGGTACCTTCCTACTTGTTTGTGTAAATCGTAATTAAATTTAATCACTTCTAAATAGGCTAATAAGAAGATCCTTTTCCTTTCGTTTTCTTTTATATTTATAACCTTCTTCTCCGCGCTTCAATTGTCATTTTAGAAGTCATATGAGAATCTCGCGATAAACAAGGTTTTATTTTGGGATCATAGACAAACACTTCTATTCGTTTGTATGTATAGAACAGATGAATATTTTTAGGAAAAAGGTAGCTTAGATTACTAGCAGAATTCTGGCTTTTGTAAAATATGCTAAAAATATTTTCCTAATTTATAAACAAGCTATTTAAGCAACTACCACAAATACATATGTCTCAGTGAAACAAAGTTACTTGCAATGAATAAAGGCAAAGTTTATAGAGCTTTTTATAGATTAGAGTGCTGTGAACGCATATTGAGTGTATTTTAAGCACGGTGATCCACAAAAACTAACTTTCGGGGTCTTGAGATTTGTGAGAAAAATATATGAAATGTTTATCTAACCGGTTTCAATAATTACAGTCGGATATAAGCGCTTTCCGTACTCATATAGTAAAATATGAATTATGTAGTATACCTAACACAGATTATGTAATTTCGACGCTCGCGACATCTACTTTACACTCAATGTTTATATATCCGGTATTCATGACACGAATGTAAATTACCACTTTCAACACTAAACGAGAAACTTGTACACTTATATAGTCCGAGAGCTTATAACAGTTAAGCCCTCCTGCATAAAAAACCCTTAAAATTTTAGATAGATTTGAAAGTTCATTGATTGAAATAATAAAAAAAAAAACATTGGTCGATCGAGTTAGCACCCCTTTGAGGTATTTCTAATCTACCATGGAACACTCCGATGAAAATTGGGAATATTGATATGTAAATAAAGTACACATATGTTCTTTCAAGAAAACTTAGTTGGCCTAACCCATAGAAGAACGAATGAGATACGGTAGACACTAGAACACCTAACGCTTACGCTGCCTTATCGGAACTACACTTAAATTAACTGTGGTAGACGCGCCGCATTTGGCAACAGGCAGCGTTTGTTAGAGGTCTAGTACAATATTAATAATAATTTTAAAAAGGAGGAATAATCGAAAACGATGTCAATAATTCGGACGCTCTGTTTCTTCTTCCTGTGACTTATTGTCGATGTATGTGTTGACCCCTCTCACACTTCACCGCATACTCCGCGCCTTCGCGGCTTACGACGTTGTAATAGTTCAGTTGAATAACGCTCGTTCTAGTCTTGGTATTAAATTATTTCTACTAATATTGCCTAACCCCCTCTGTGGGAAAATAAAAACTCTTGACGGACAATTTGTAAAGAGGGGATTTCCGTTATTAAACACCCTTCTTATGTTTAATATCGTTTTTATGTAATTCTACATTAGCTAATAAAAATAATGGGCCAAGTTTTGTGGCCAACCATTACAGAAAATTAAATTTAAATCGTATTTACAATTATAAGGCTGTTTTACTCATAGAAGGAATTGTTCACTGACATTAGCTCTCTGCCTAATATATTTAGTATGGAGACTTTTATTGCAAAACGTAGGCTTTTTGCTGTCTATATACGAGTATGCTAAATATTCTTATCTAGGTAAATTAATGTATATTTTTTAAATTTTCAAGTATCTATACAATATGTATTAAATGAAAGCCGACTTAAGTACACAATATCACTGACACCGTGCTTCGGAGGGCACGTTAAGCAGTCGGTCCCGGACGCTGTCAATAGATGGCGGTCGTTACGGTTCCCAACCCGCAGTGGAGCAGCGTGGTGGACTTAAGCTCCAAGCCCCCCTCCTCACCTTGGGGGAGGCCTAAGCCCCTGCAGTGGGGTAAAAATGGGCTGATGATGATGATGATGAAAGCCGATGATTCGCAGATGTTATTACATGAAATGACATTGGTTAGAGGCTGATTTCACTAAGTTCTTATAAATTAAAAACTTATTTGCCGGCGCTTATTATAGTGCAGTAGTGTACCTATAGTTAAGTAGACAATCGAATCGACGATCTTCTTATCAAAGGTGCTCAGCCACTCGACCAATTGCTACAATATTCTTTGTATTGTAAAAAGGGGAAATAACTCCGCGTCGTCGCTACAACAATATTAGGTCTTAACCTATGAAGTTGCCGTTTTGTATGAAATAAGTTTTTTTCAAACATCTTTATTTCTGTTATTCAAAGTAATCACCCATGCAATCAGTGCATCGTTGCCAACGCAGTGGTAGTTTATTGATGCCCTTCTTGTAAAAATCAACTGGACGGGAGGCGACAAACTCTTCAAAGGCATTTTGTATTGTTTCTCGGAAATTGAATTTTTTTCCCGTTAAAAAGTTGTCCAAATTTTGAAAAAAGTAATAGTCGGTAGGTGCAAGGTCTGGTGAGTATAGCAGATGAGGGTGGATGACGAATTTTAAAGTGTCCATTATGACGAAAAATGTTCAAATGTAATGAAAATACAACACTAATCGATAAACAAAAGACTGAGTTTGTAAAAGGAATGTCATGTTTTTAAAACAAAATTAATTTGAATTAAAAATTCACAGCCAATGAAAAAAATTTTTTTTGTTTGTAATGGCCAGTACTGAAGAACAGCAACTTCAGAGGTTAAGACCTATTATTTAATACATCGAACAACAACACACAGTCCACAATTTATTGACAGCCATTTTTGTTCTTTTTTTCACCTTTTTTAAACCGTAGGGACGTGAGACGTAGATAGTGTTGTACCGCGCCACATCAATAATGCTCTATCGAGATAACTAGAAAAGTATAACATTGCCAGGATAAGCTCTGCATAAAGTGAAGGAAACGAATTATGAAACAACAACGACCACGATATGGCGATCTATTAAATACCTATCATAATGTCCATTACCTATCATGATTCCAGTTTCTGTCTACAGGTTGCACGAATAGCGGTAGTTCTACACTCCCGTCTTTCCTAATCTAGACTGTAATCTACATTCCCTATTACTTTGGAATTTCCTTCGGTATATTGGGACTTATCCTTTTCAGTCATTGCGATTGGCTGAAGATTGAACGTATGGTGTCGACGATAAATATGAAATGCTATTTTTTTTCCTACAGTTACATGCTTACTTTCTTGAGGTATAAAATATTTTAAAATATTTTTTAATTCTGTCGATGAAAGACAGATCAGTCTAGAAGTTTAGTTTTGCTATAACAGTTACGTAAATATGAAATATTTATATCAAAATTGTCGTCCGGTTAAAAAGATTGTGAAAGTTTTCAAACCCTAGTGTTTAAAGATTTAAAAGTGTTTTAAACTAAACAGAACTAAATGCCCAAGATGATACAAAGCGTTTTGTCATTTACATTTCGTGCGTAGCTTCTTTAGCATTGTACTTGGCCTGTCAACCGTGTACCAAGGAAGTTGCGTGACGATGGTATTTGTATTAATTGTACTTAAGATTTCTATCGTAGATCGAATGGATACACAAGGAATACATGAAAAGTGGCCAGTGTTTATAAAAATGTCATTTATACTCATATTATTATGTGAGTTTATTATATATCGACCACATGTGTTATGTAGAATATTACATAGTACGTATATAAATATGATAGAAAAAATAAGTTTGACTTACCGTTAAAAAGGGTTCTGGCCATAGTTGCACATACAATTGCAGAAAATTTGACGACCGCTTAGCCTAGTGAGCAGCGACCCCGCCTATGAAGCTGGAGGTCCCGGGTTCGAATCCCAGGTCGGGTCAGTATTTATATGATGAATATTAATACTAGAACCGGGTCTTGGTTCTTATATGTATGTGGTGTCTTCGCTTGGTAACCAAAATACAAGCTAATGCTTAGTTTGGAACCTAGACGTTGTTGTAATTGTATGTGTTTTTATTTAAAAAAAAAGTCCAAAATAGTATAAACGTCATAGTAAACTTAACAGTGTAAATAATCATTAAAAACATAGTATCTATCGTTATTGTTCCGAGTACTTATGGAAGAAAAACCGGGCAAGTGCGAGTCGGACTTGCATACGAAAGGTGTCGTATCATCGCACAATATATTAAAAAACACGTTTCTTGTATCTCCTTGTCCTTGTCTCCCTTTAATTTCCAACTTTTTTTATTATTTGTTGTTATAGCGTCTACAATAGTGCATGCATACATAAAAATTTCAAATTATTTCAAAGTCATAATATTAAGGATCTCAAAAACATAATAATTTTTTTTTTAGGTAAGATAGCTCTAGATATATTGGTGGAAACGTGCGTCAATAATAAGTTCAGCCCCTTTATTTTCGATGCTGCTAACACTTTAATTATAAATAAAGATTGGTTAATAGAAGTTTAAACTTCACAAGTTCACTAAGCGACGATGCTATGTTTATATTTTTTGAGTGATTCACATTATTATATTTAGTACCAGCTTTGGATCTAAGAGTGGTGTATAAGTAGCCAGGTATTTAAAAATAATCTATTATATCTGACCACTACTGGTGTCCGCTTCGCATCAAGATAAGGCGTGAAAACCAATCGCAAACCGTCTAACAATTTCGACCTCAAATCGCAAATGGAATTCTCAATTGACTTGTTTTTATTTGTTACCGTTTAATTCAAAGTCGAATGATTTTACCTAGACTTTGTAACTATTATTTGAGATTTCATTTTAAAATAAACATTACGAAGTCAGAATTTAAAAAATATATTTTAATATTAGACTATTATTTAGACAAAAAATCGGATTTAATTTGTTTCTTTTTAAAATTATTTATATACGAAAACATAAAAGATTATTATTTATATTATTTAAAATAATATATATAATATTAATAGATTTATAAATTATTATATATATAAAACTATATATTTTTATAAGTGATTTTAAAGAGACATAAACTAATTTAGATTTCTTCTGTAAATAATTATCTAATATTTAAATATATTTTTTAAAGTCTTACTTCGTAATGTTTATTTTAAACTAAAATCTCAAATAATAGTTACAAAGTGTAGGTAAAATCATTCGACTTTGAATTAAACGGTAACAAATAAAAACAAGTCAATTGAGAATTCTATTCACGATTTGAGGTCGAAATTGTTATACGTTATATTTATTTAAGATTTAATAAATATTTTAATATTATTTAAAGTTTTCATTATAAGTAATATTAATATATTCATTAAAACTTAATAAAAAATTAAATTAATAGACAAAACAATATATTTTTAAAAATATTAAATCTTCATAGTTTTCACACTTGAACTATGAAAATGTTAATAATACAGGTATATAATAAATATATAGATATACTATAAGTTATTTTACTAAACTGTAAAAATCCCCATATTATGAATAAGTACAGTATATTTATAAATTAAATATAATATTGGTATCGTTTAGGTAAAAATATAGTACAAAAACATACTGTTATTAATGACGACAAGGAAGTGTTAAAAAAAATGAAAACATACACTACACCTCGTATAAACATAAATTAGTCTACATAAGCATTGTATGTATAAGACGGTAATTGTTGTACTTCCTTCCTTTGGCATTATAATGACGTTTCCGTGCCTCGCTGGACGTAGTTGCGCAAACACAGATGAAAATCTGTCAGTTCCCATAAAGCACTCGCGGCCCACTAGGCCACAATTAACAAAAACATGTCAACTGCTGTTTGTAATACTAACTCAACGAAATTTGTACGTTTCTTCATTGACACTTTTCAAACTTAATATTTGAAACAACACAGCAATGTCGCAAGTTAACCTTTGTTCATTTCTATTACTTTCAAATATACCAGGATACGATAAAAGGAATATTTGGGTATCATATTTGCCTTGACTGATTTCACTTCATCAGCCCATTTTTACCCCACTGCAGGGGCTTAGGCCTCCCCCAGGGAGAGTAGGGGGGCTTGGAGCTTAAATCCACCACGCTGCTCCACTGCGGGTTGGGGACTGATTTATTTGACATAATTTATTCTTAGAAACTAAATTGAGTACTTTATGTTTTAAAGACACATTGTAATAAATACCTCTTGTTTCTAAACGGCAAATACCAGTAAAGATTTCACCTACTAATTAATACACAATTGCCTACTTATAACTTTAAAAAGTACGTATCTAAATTTTTTAAGTATCAATGCGTAAATATTATGATTTATTTATAAAATTTTTGGCTTACCAGAAAGTTTTAATTGTAGATTATTGAATAAAACACCAAACAAAGAGTCGTCAAATTCGAGCAGCCGGTGATTTGCGCCCATTAGTTAAAATCCTGAGTGGAAAGTTGAAAATATTGTCATTCCCATAGAGCCTGGATCAACTCCAAGGGACATATTCTTAGAAACTAGACATGGACAATGACATATATTTTGGCGTTTAGGGGCTATATGCTATGGAAATTTTCCATGCAAAATGGGTTCGCTAATCCATCCTCCAATTTTGCACATAAGTTCATATTTAAATTTTGCACATAAGTTCATATTAGATTAATATTACCTACATATTGGTACCAATTAAAATTAAAAAGTAAAGTCTATATCGTAAAACGTACATCGAAACACGAGCAAAGATAAATTCAATGTAGATAATTAAACAGCAATATAAAATGAAATGAAATATCGGTTAAGAAACGGGGAGGAATTTGATTGAATTTTTTCGTCTCTAACTGCAGTTGTCTCGTACGCACAGGGTCAGGGACATAGGGCGAAGAACACACAACGTCGCACTTCGACGATCGAAATCCACAACCCCATGCCATCAAATCAGCTCATTATGGCCCACTGCAAGGGCTTACGCTAACACAATGCTGCTCCAGTGCGGGTTGGTGGAACCACAACATATCCGGTTGAACTAAAAAAAATACTTGCATTAGGTACTTTGTATGACATAATATTATGGCTAACGCAGGCATGGAAGGCATATAATATATAGTGTGTCACGAACAAGTGAATGTGAGCGTGTCGGATATTATTTTTAATGTTGGACCGACCTTGTGCCGACATAGCTTCCAGCTCGGTCACTCGATTCCGCCATTCGCGAGATGTATGCGTTCGTATCCACTGCCGTGTGTCGTATAGCAAGTTATAGTACGACAGTGGAATGATTAAAGGTCGATGAATGGCGTGGAATGATATACTTTCAAAGCGTACGAGCTAAAGATATTTAAAAAATATCATGAAGAGACAAGATAATCTAGTAAAACTAGCTATTGCCTGAAAAATTAAAGTGGATATTTTGATCATGAAATTTGAATCAGAAAATCCAGGTGAATATTTCAGGCAATAAGTTTGTAGTGGATACTTTAACGTTTTACTTGAATATGTTTAGTCTCACTGGTTTTAAAAGATCGGGATACGATTAAAAGAACATTAATATATGCTATTAAAATATGCGTTAAATAATAGTAAGATATGCTAAAAACGCATTAAATTTATGTTCAGTTATATTTTGTTAGACTTTTTTGTTATAATACCAAGATTAGTGAATTTATTTTATATACGGAATAATGAAAAAGTACTTAAATTATTTACGTATGTACTATATACTATACGTATTACTAGTATTATTAGACAGTGAGACAGACACCCTTGGTAAAACGGTCAACACTTTTTTAAATGCTTTGAATAGTTATTACAATTTAATATATAGGTATGATATACCGATTTACATTAAAATATGGCCTTTCCCAACTGTTGTTGTTAGGCGGAATTATGTTGGACCCAAAATAGGTTCGATTTCTTGTGCCGGTTTTTTTCTAAATTAGTAGGAAACTCAGTTTGTGTATGTACAAAAAATTTATTTACAGTTATTTGAAACTGTTTATTAAAAATATTTACTTATTTATTTAAGATCCTTCTAATTTTTTTTTGTAGGATATTGTTGCATTTTTTAATATTATACAAATATAGCCAGATGTATACATTCCTTGGTCGGAAATGTATTGCCACTGCTTTACTTTATTTGATCCCACGTTTCGATCCCGAGGTCGCACAGCTCGCGCCTTTGTTATAAGAGTTCATTATTTTTAATAGCCATTAACAGTTCTTCGCCCACATCCTGATGTTATCTACAATTTATTGCCTATTTATAAAATTATGAGAGCTCTATTTTAATAGTCCATTACATTATTAGTACAACGATTTGCAATACTGACACCGTATTCGTGGCACGCACATGGGAAAATTTTGTGTTTTTCATATAAACAACATACATATACTTGAAGATAGCTATTATTTTTCAAAAGTATGTATACTTGATATTGGATTGGATATTGGATTATGATATTGGATGTATGTTTGTGATATGATATCACATATATAACTACAAGCGGTCGTACTCGGGTTCGCCCGAAAAATATAGCCTATATGTTACCTCAATAAATGGACTTAAATGGACTATCCAATGCAAAAAAAAAATTATTTCGAACCAGTAGTTCCTGAGATTTACGCAAACAAACTCTTCAGCTTTATAGTATTAGTATATAGATAACGATGTAGGTATAATAAATACAATGAATATTTAAAAAAATTAAGTATTGCCATTTACGTTCTTTTTATTACTTGCTAGAAAAATGTATATGCTCCATTTTATTATATATACGCACATTGCATACACACAATCGTAATTCATATTGAATGATTTGGTCTATTAATAAAATAATTTAAAAAATTAAATATTCAAAAATTTTATTCAGCATGTTGCATCACATCACGGAAATTCATTAAAAGTTCTGATAAATACCAATACTATATTTTAAATAATATAAAATGTTATAACAAATTCAATAAATAATGTATCTACAAAATAAATAAAAAACATGTGTGCAATTCACACGTGGTAGAAGTGAAACCTTCAAAAATAATTTTGTTTCAAGATAATGAGACGAATGTGAAATTCCGGGAAGAGGATAATTGTAAGTTTTAGTAATGATCATTTTTGAACAGTAAAATCATTACTATGGGTGATAGAACTATCATTTTTCACATTCAACAACGTTTTTCGGCGTGCTCGAAATTCACGAACACGTTCCATTGAACTTCTTGCTGTCTTTCTAATGTTGTTTTCCCTTTTTTTTTCGATAATCGCAACAATATTCTGCATTCGTTTTCGGCATATTTGAAGAATTTTATTATAAATAATACATACATGTATACAAAACATCACGTTTGTTGTGATGCCTTTTCTCATGCTTTGTACTAACACGTACAACGCTGAGGCCCAAGCAAACTCCCACTATGCCTTAGTAATACGAGTGGAGGGGGTACGAAGCAGAGCACAAAGAGAACCACGAACATAAGAAACACTGTATAATGCTTTCTATCTCATTTACGCCCACGTAAAATCTTATGAATTTATGTGTCTGTCTCTTTTTACTGTCGCTCTTTCGTTTCGTCGACTTTCAAATCAAAACAATGCTAAAGAAGTTTTCACTTCAAAAATAAAACAACTATTGCTTGAAACCATAGAGTACATAAATTTGACAGCAGCGTTACGCTTGAAACTCATCGATATAAAAAATACCACTCAAAACATTTATGATTTTTAAACAGTATATTCGTTACTTTCAATCAAACATACGACTTTGTTAAATAGGAGCCGGTCAAACGTATGCCGGTTATGAGAAATAAAGTTAACTTTGTTTATTAAGTAGTTAAATCTTTCAAAACCTGTGTTGTTGGAAAGCAAATATTTCTTGCCAATCCAACTAGCTTATTTAGTTGCATTAAACAAAACAACATGAGTACTAATGTTCATTCATAAACATTTTTAGGTAAATTAAGCTGTATTTCATCATTATCATCATCATCAGCCCATTTTTACCCCACTGCAGGGGCTTAGGCCTCCTCCAGGGTGAGGAGGGGGGCTTGGAGCTTAAATCCACCACGCTGCTCCACTGCGGGTTGGGAACTGTAACGACCGCCATCTATTGACAGCGTCCGGGACCGACTGCTTAACGTGCCCTCCGAAGCACGGTGTCAGTGATATTGTGTACTTAAGTCAGAAAAACTCATTGGTACACGCCCGGATTCGAACCATGGCCCTGTGGGGCCTTATAATTTAAGACAGGTTCGTTGTGCTCTGAGCTATCACGACACGACAAGCTGTATTTAAATTGTTTTATTGTTGTAACCATACTGTACTAGATCAAACGAATAACTTCTTGATTAGTTTAATTAAGATATCGCTAAGCAGGATAATAAATAAAATTGGTTGTGCAAATAGCAACCACCCCTGACCAGGCCGGGTAAAAAGCATTCTCTGCCAACTGTTTTGAAATCGAACTGTCCTGTTATGTTTAGGTCAAATTACTGGCGGGTCCTTTGACGTTTGAACTATTGAAGTCGTGTTGTTTGCCAGTAACAATAACGATTTATCGGCCACGAATTGCTCTCAACGACATGACCGTTCCATGATTATTTACTTAAAGGGCAAGGACTAAAAGCAAAACACCGAAGTAGAATGTTAAAAAGCATTGTCACAAAAATCAGGAGATTTTTTACGCCTACACCTCATAATGGTCAAGATGATTTTTTATCATCTCCCAAATCTTAATATTTAGATCTTAGGTGAAAATAATTAAATGTTTTCATTTATTTTGGTATCACTCAGTCCATTAGTGATATATGGCGCAACGAAGTCATCGTATTACAGTCGGCACGTAACGTTGACTGACAATTGTGGCGGTCGGTGGCTACCGCCGGGATAACCTTTATCTCTACATCCGCAACCGTCCATTTTCTAATAAAAAAGAATCGAGAATAATATTTAGAAACTAATATTGATGTTTTTGAAAAAATCTAAGTCCTATTTTTGGTAACTATTCTATAAATTAGTTATTACATAGTACACTTGTTTGTGTTTTGGAATTTAATTTTTATTTTGTTATAATATAACAGTTTTTTTCATGATTACCTATCATCAAAAAATTATTGTGTGCTGCATTGGGAGTGTTTGCGAATAATCACCACGCTTGGCAGGCGGGTTGGTGATCGCAGTAAATAGTCACAGAGTGATGCCCCCTCCAACCAATCAACCAATGCGTCCTACCTACAATGATGTACGGTGTCGAAACATGGACTCTCACGGCAGGACTGATCTACAAATTCAAAGTCGCTCAGCGTGCTATGGAGCGGGCTATGCTCGGTGTTTCTTTGATGGATAAAATCAGAAACACTGAAATCCGTCAAAGAACTAAAGTTGTCGACATAGCCGAAGCGATCGGCAGGCTGAAGTGGCAATGGGCCGGTCACATTTGCCGTAGAACGGATAACCGATGGGGTAGACGAGTTCTCGAATGGAGGCCACGTACCGGAAAGCGAAGCGTTGGACGCCCCCCGGCCAGGTGGACAGATGACCTGAAGCACCATAACGGGGGTAGTTGGATGCGAAAGGCGGAGGACCGTGTGTGGTGGCGAGCTTTGGTAGAGGCCTATATCCTGCAGTGGAGAGACACGGGCTGATGATGATGATGATGAAAAAATTATATATTAAAGTATGATATAATTTTTGATTGTTGCAATTAAACTTGATTGTGAATTTTAAAGAAAAGATTGTAATCTAAAAACTGATTATAACTAAGTAACTTTAATATAATGTTAATACAAGCCCCTTATGGCATAAAATAAATAACTATAATTTTGAAACTCTTGTTAATAATTTCAATTTACCCTTACTGTAATGTATATACTTACCCTATATCAAAATCCTCATTCAGTGAACACTCATGTCATTCCGGGAACGTTACTAAAATTACGTTACTAAAACACATAAAATTTTATATATATCTTCATAATAAAAGACCTTAGTTATATTTAAAAACTTTGGTACTATGCACGTACTAAATATTTGATGTTTTAAACAGATATTTTCATATTTCTCATATATTGTACATAAATAACTTGTACACATACCTTAAAACGTAACTTAACTTTCTTTTATACCTTAAAACGTAACCAATCTTCGTTTTTTGATGTATTTTATTTCAAAAGGGTTTTGAATGCATTATTTTTATTTTTTTTAAATTGAATACTAATTTATACATACCTACGCCATTGTATAAAACAAAAAAATATATATATGAGTGTTTTTGGATTTTTTAATGAACTTTAATCAAAAAGGGGTCTGTTTGAAAACAAAATTATACCTCCAAAAGTAATGAATTAAATGCTTGCTTTATCAAAGCATTGTTTGAACATCAGTTACCGAAGTGAGAATATAAAATAATTGTCATGCTTCTAGCTTCTAAAATTTTTCGTTATGAAACCAATCTTGTTTGCGACCCCTTGGTGATTTTGAGCCAGAAGTTTGTTTTATCGTGCATTTCGATTTTCGAGTTCAATAAATTGTAGGTAGCTTGTGGTACTCTCCACTCCTTCAATTGTCTTCGTAAAAAAAACCACTTCATGTTGCTGTGGCGTTACAATCGATGCCGACGACGTGAAGAAAGGACAAATAAATAAACACACTTTCGCATTTGTAATATTATAAAAAAATCAGAAACATAATTGGAACATAATGCCTTAATTATATGTGCCAAATCTATCGATTTTTTTATGATTTATGTCGATATAATATGCATAATGATGCACCTTATGAACCTGCACAAAATAACTTTCTATAGTAGAATTTGTCGATTAAGTGCAATAACGCGTCCGGCTTTATTATCGGACGAATGCTAGATGTCCTTGATGGGTATTTGAAAAACTACATAAAAAGGAATCCGTCTCACCTGTCCACTCCCGAAAACGGCGACGCTGGTTTCTGTGTAAATAAAATATAGTATATATAGACATCTTAATTATCAATTCAATTTTGAATAAACATTCGCCCTGCAACAATAACGTGTTAAATAAATGTTGAGAAAACCGTTTATGACAGCTAATTACGCTAAACTTATTTCTAAATACAAACAAGTTGCGAACGTGGTGCGGTATAACGGCTGTTTCAATTAACACGTTGGCGGTTAATTAATTAAAATAGTGCCCATATATCAATCTGATTACATACAATTGAGACAGGATGTAGTTACTATGGCATGTTACTTAGTAATATATAAAAAAATGTATCTGTATCAATGCAGTTTTAGGATACAACATGGATATTTTAGAAAAGGCATTATTATTATTATTATAATGCCTCGAAACTCACACATATAAATATTTTCAACAAATATTCACTAATCACATTGCAGATAGAGTTCTTGTGTAATGCTACATGGAGGGCGATTACATGCAATATTCGACATATCAGAATTAATTGAAAACTTGTTTAAATGTTTTGAAAAAAATATAGAGTCCGATGTTTTAAAGAATGTACTGACAGAGAATTATACCGTACCTACATACATATTTGCGACATTTTGGTGCACAATTTTTTACCCATATAAAATTGATACTCCATTCGTCTGGAATCGTGTTTGTCTCGAGATCTGCGGATCTGCGGCAAATCAAAAGAGCTTGGATTTCTGATTGTTTTGGAAAAAATGTACAATTATCAAAGAAATTTAAATACAAGAAAGTTATATTAATATGACTAAGGAAGTTGGAGTTACTTTTAAATTAATATAAAATTTTGTTTTTAATTACTTTAGAATTTAAAGCAAAGATGCATAAGTTTTTATTTTGATCAGTAGAATACCTACCTCTTTGTTGAGAACTTCTATTTAAAAAAAATGACTTTAACCTTATATTTCACAAAATAAAATATTATAAAATTTCTGATTGTTAATATGTGCTAAGATAAGGGAATATTACTCTAAAAGCGCATAGTTTGATTATTTAATTTGCACGGCTATTACAACACCTACTTTATAGCGATTAGGTCCTTACGGGAAATTTATAATGAATAAAATAACAAACAACAGGGTAAATAAATTTGACAGCAGCGTTTGGTTTTAATAGAGTCAGAAATGTCACTTCACAGTATCGAAAATGTCAAACGTAATTTCACGGGGCTGAAGGCCGACGCGCGGGGATCTCTCGGGCTAAACTCGGACTGTGACTTGCCATCTCGAAACGGGTAGGTACTTACACACCAGCTAGCTAGAGTACGAGTGGATAGACGGTAAGCGCAGAAGAGGGCTTCTAGTCACATCAATGCAAATTTACCAAATCGATGGTAACTTGAGTGATGAACAAAGTAATAAGAGCACAACAATTTGTAAAATGAGGCATGAATACTATTGTTTCAAAGTGACTTACCCTTTCTAAGTATAATAAAATTATATTGTTCTTTTGGCTAGGTCAGTGACTAGGTTGGCTAAGTTTTCGGAATTTCCTTGTCGAGGAATCTGTTGCACAGAGACTCCTAACCTAATTTTCTAACATTGCCTAACTTGGAGATTTTTAGTAAAAGCTACGAACAAATAGAAGGGGCAAGAGAAGTAGTTCACAGGATACGGATCTCGCAGGCCCGTCACTGCGTCAAGGCTCGCAGGCTCTCACCATTCTAAGAATATATAGAATATACCTATATATCTAAATAATACACCAAGAATTATAAATACGGTCCTGAAGTACCTACAGAATTTTTTGCTTTTTGTTTATTTCTTTGGTCACCGAAGGTAAGATTTTAGAATAAGAAAGCGGCGCGAGTTGAGAACACTGGCTTTCATATGCCCAGTGGTTTATCTTGGGTCTTATAAACAGTAAGAAGGGAGTCATGATAAACTTCAAACAGAAACTAAACAATATATAGCGTGTGTAAAGGCCAGAATAGGAAGCGAAAAAGCCTTTTGAAAGTGGATTTAAAAAAAAATAGATACGGAGTTGTTAGTGCTTCATGCGCACGTACGGCAGGGTGCTGTACTTTCAAAATAACCATGTGTTGATCTATTAGAAAGAAACGTACTAGAGTGTGTGGTTTTTTTAGTAGAAATGTTTTCAACTATGCTATTATTCTATTGCTAATCATGATAACAACTATTATCTTGTGTAGAAAGTCGCATCGATTTTCTGTCAGTATTTTGTGATCCGTTTTTTCTACATGACACTTGAATTATAATCTTGTTGTGCTTTTAAAGGACTTGTCTCAGAATTATCTTTATTGTGGTACCAGTTTTAGATCATGGATGTACAGATATACAACCTTGTGATTCCAAAAATATGAGCAAAAAATATACGCCGCAGACCAATTATATGCCACTTGATGTTTTGTGATATTCACTGTGAACTAAAAATAAACTGACATTTTTTATCATATTTATTAATTTCTTATCGTTCTACTTGTGTAAAGTTTTAGCATATCCATATATAATATAATGGAATATAATAGTTTTTCAATCTCGTCAAAGAAGGTAACTTTTAACCTGAGTACGGAAGTACACACACTCGCAATTCCAATCATTTTTATACACGGCAAAGTAATAAACACATTATGTATTGAAAATGTGAATAATTAAAAACATTATTATAATTATTGTTACGAACGGACAGAGTAATGACCGCCATCTAGCGTCAACTAGTAAAACCACTTTGTAGAAGGGTTTACAATAAGGACAACACGAAACCCCTACTCAATACTAGATGGCGTTAGAAAAAAAGAATGTTCTAGAGTTATCCAGTCTAGTCGATTACGTTCGTGCGAGTGGAGTGATTTCTGGAATGTTCTCAAGGCTAGTTACGACCTATATAAGTGGCCGCAGGAAGACGAGCGGCCCAGTTCAGTTTTGGTCTACTTTCGAAGCGACTTCGAAGTGAAAACTAGTGATCAAGAGTGATACCAGTGAAACTTACGACTTGGCTACGACCTAATACATCGTGAGTGCTTAGTGTTTGGACTTAGTGCTTTGTGTTGGACCTAGTGTTAGTGAATTAAGTCTTCAAAAGAGTCAGCAGGTCTTTCTCTCCGAATTCTTCGAACCATAACACGTAACATTATTATATATATCTGTACTATAATATTTAACGCATGGGGTATTTGTACTTGTGTAATGCGGTCGACGGAATCCGTAGCGCGTCACGACTTCATTGCACCATCTTTGCACAGGCTCCCGTAGTGAACTGCACATAACTTCTGTTGCATTCCGTTATGCTAGTTGATCACGGTGTGGGTATCACTAAAATCTAAGTAATTATTTCTCCACTTTTTTGTTATACGCTGACCGTAGCCACGGAAAACAACTTCACACTTACGGAATGACGACCGCTTAGCCTAGTGGCTAGCGACCCTGCCTACGAAGCTGGAGGTCCCGGGTTCGAATCCCAGCTCAACCCAAAACACAAGCTAATGCTTAGTTTGGGGCCTAAACGTTGTTGTGATGTATACGTGATATATGTATGTATGTACCACAGACAAGTCAACCTTATAGACCACGCTTTGACAGGGAGTAGCATTCGCCAAGGCTATGTAGTGACACTACATAAATACGTCACTAGTGAGCCGTCAGTTGGAAGCACGTCGGAAGCCATTAAATTGTCAATTTTGAACGAGCCAATGAAAACTAGCCGACCTCTCCCCGCAACCCGCCACTTTTTGGCGATTTCGTTTTCGTACTGGCGTTTATTAAAGCGTGGTCTATAGGTTGACTGGTCTGTGGTATGTACTTATGCATTTTTGTTTCGCGCTAGTTGGTGACCTCCCCATGCAGGCAGCACGAGAATGAGGGTATTGGTATGCGGTCGATTTCGCTGAATTTAATTTTTTCCCAGTACTATGCATTTATCTACAAGATAATGTACTATACTTACCTACAAACCCTTCAAATGCAAAGAACGTTCTCCGTCACTGTAGACCTAATAGTTATTTATTAGTTTTTAGAAATCCGGACCTCAAAAGGAAATAAGGTAGCCCTATATACGTTGACTTTGTTGTACGTCCGTGTGTCAAAGCCCTTATTCTCAGCATTGTATCTGATATTAATGTCAATAATGGTCTCTAAGAGGTGTAAAACAATTCAAGTTTCTAAATAAACGCAACCTATACACGTATAAGTCCTTTTACGTCAAATATTTAAATACTCGTAAACTCCTCATTAAAACCGATAGGATACTTCCCGTTGACCTAGAATCATTAAATTTGGTATGAAGCAAGGTCTCACAGAATGAGTAAAAATAAGAAGATATTTAATTTTATTACACAGAAAACATACGTATCACATAAAAAACTTATTTTTTGGGCGATTATAAAAACCTACATATTTTCTTGGTAAATACATAATAAAAATTTTTATTTATTTATTTTTGCTAAACCAAAACATCCATAGTAACATTTTGTTATGAAATATTGCATAATCTGCAATATTTCTTCACTAAAATTATTTAGGTGATTTTCAATCTCACAAAAGAACCCAAACTGCTTTTCTAGATTTAAAATAGAAGTGAATATGCATATTTAAACTTGAATAGACCTTGCTCTCAATTGTATATATGTCTGTCCTATTCCAATCAATGTCATGGGATAAAAACAATGAATTTTAGAATGGACTTTGAAATTACATTTAACATTAATACCTGTGACATCCCACACAACGCCATATAGCCCTAAAGTAAGCAAGTATTATGCTTGTAATGTAAGTACTAGACGACTGATACACATACTTAAATATTCTTTATAATATATAGATATTTTACACCCAGATAACTGAACAAATAGACATGTTCATGAGTACAAATATTTGTCCGGGGCGGAAATAGAATCCGCGACTTTTGGTTCGGCAGTTAGGATCTCTAACCATTCTACCGATCGGTCAGTCATTTGCAACAAAACAAATGTCACTAGATGACATAATGACAATCATATAGAGTCACTAGGCATTGTACGATACGCAAATCTGATCGCAACCAACGGCACGCGTGCCACGTGTTTGTATTTTTTAATCTGTTCTAATTTGTTCTAATCTAATCTAATCTAATAAATGTTCTAATCTGGTTAAAGAATGGGTTAAAGGGAATTTAAAACAGCTCAAGCCTTACACAATCTAGACACGTTGAATCAAAATTAATTAAAATTTTAGTCATTGTATTTGACGACCTCTATGGGCAAGCTTTTTATCGGCAAAGCAGAAAGTCCCTCATTCTTTCCGTGTCGGTATATTCTAGAAATATCTTTTCTCGTGTGTCCAAGAACACCCCTATAAGTGGTGCTCCAGTAGGTACTCAGAATACAGGAAATTCTAGTTTGAAACCAGCTCAATGTGTGAGTGTCAAGGTGTTTTATGTGTTACGTAAAACACGTATAACTACACGGTTAAAACGGGTTTTGTATAAGAATTAAAAGCGCCGATAAATTAAGATATTAAGGAAGAAAAGAATTTTATTCCGTTCCGTTCCAATGACTCACAAGCCAGCAGTTCTGCTGCAAGGACGCGGAGGTCCGAGACACCAATGAGCCATAGTAGATAGGAGGGAGTGTAGGTACGTAGGCTGCAGTCGGGATATAGGAATGACAGGAGGTTGAGCCGACCCGAATACCAGCATCGTAAAGCCAGCATGGGGAAGGTAGATACTACATTTGGTGTGTAACATATAGAGAATGGGATAGTATTCACTGCAACCGTGGAAGTTCATTTCTTCGCAGCTTCGGTCGTTAACTAAGTGTATTCAGTTTCCGGATCCGACTCTGTAGGAACAAAAGAATTTTATTCAGCACAAATTATTTTAGAAATGGAGAGGCGTAAAAATTAGTCCAGGATACCATTGTGCTTGGGCTATTAGGTGTGCACCAAATTGGTAAATGTCAAATTTTTAAATAGTAAATGAGCGACCAAAAGTCTCCAAAATTAGTATGAAGGAAGAAACATTTTAACAATAAAAAAAATTAAATAAAAATAAAAGGTATACCTTATTTAGTTTTTCAACATAGTCTCCTTGCCCATAAATGCACTTAGTATAGCATTTGCCCAGTTATTTTGATAAACTGAAAAACAATAATCTTATTCTTGACCTTCGAAAACTACTTCTACAGCACTTATCACCTCGTATTGTTGTCAAATGTTATGTCAAAAATATGTTCTTTTCACTTCTCAAATAGGTAAAAGTCACTAGGAGCAAGATCTGTGAATATTGTGGATGCTCCATCATTTTGAACCCTGCTTTCTTTATTGCATTACGAGCGAAAGAGTATAGGATGATGCGCCGTCATAATGAAAAAGGATGTCGGCTCTCAACTTCATTTTAATGTGTTCTCAGAGATTTTCAATCAATACGGATGTGACTGTCATTCCTTATGGCAAGTAAACAATCATAATTGCGTTAAAAAACATCAGCATCTTGGACTACAGATGTCATCATTTTATCTGCTCATTTTTTATTTTACCTGAAGTAGACAGTAATAATAATAATATCTGGGACATCCCACACAGCGCCATCTAGCCCCAAACTAAACGAAGCTTGTATTCTGAGTCAGACAACTGATACTTAAATATAATAATATAAACATATATAGATATTTTACACTCAGACCCGGAACAAATAGACGTGTGCATATTTGTTCAGAACCTGCAACGAACCTGTCTCAAATTTATAAGGCCCCATAGGGCCATGGTTCGAATCCGGGCGTGTACCAATGAGTTTTTCTGACTTAAGTACACAATATCACTGATACCGTGCTTCGGAGGGCACGTTAAGCAGTCAGTCCCGGACGCTGTCAATAGATGGCGGTCGTTACAGTTCCCAACCCGCAGTGGAGCAGCGTGGTGGACTTAAGCTCCAAGCCCCCTCCTCACCCTGGGGGAGGCCTAAGCTCCTGCAGTGGAGTAAAAATGGGCTGATGATGATGATATTTGTTCCGGGCGGGAATCGAACTCGCGACCCTTGGCAACGCAGTTAGGGTCTCTAATCGCTCGGCCAGTCGGACAGTAGGTAAGTCTAGTGTAATAAATATTTTAAAAGGCACATACAGACAGATTTCACAGATTGTGAGGTATTTAAGACGTTTGTTTGTATATGAATTTCTAAAAGCCGAAAATAAAATTAAATAAAATAACAGCATAGATTGCCACTATTGAGTAACTGGTAAAAACGATTATCTCTGTGCCTCACCTTATAATTATTTAGTGTCGGTATGTGTAATATCAATTTACAAATCGATGATGCGTATATTTTAATAAATTGAACGCATTTAATGGACCAAACGTCATGTTTATGTAATTAAGGTAATTTATTATATAGATACTTACCTACTTGTGCGATGCAATGAATTACTATTTTGTTATTAAAAAAATTATCATCAGATTATCATGTCAACCATTGGAGTACAACCCTTCCTCAACATTGAATTAAGGAGTTGGGTACACAATTCCACAAGTTCTACCAGCTCCGCAGGTAGGGGTTGAACTTATCATAAATGTCTACAAATATTTCATACTTAGGTACTAATATTATAAACGCGAAAGTTTGTATATATGTTTGTTGCTCTTTCACGCAAAAACTACTGAAATGAAACTTTACAATAATATAGCATATATACATCAGAATAACACATAGGCTATAATTTATAAAGACACTTTCCGCCCGCGGCTCCGATCGCCTGGACTACACAATTGTACTCAGATTTTAAAAATTCTTTCACGTATAGAAAGCTGCATTATTAGTGAATAACATAGGCTATATTTCATTTTCAAATTAGCTTTCCGGCTCCGCTCGCGTGAACTACATTATCGTACCGGGACCGCCATGATTTTTTGCATAGATATAGTTTATATAAGCTGAATAGTGACTAGGCTACTTTTTTCCTGGAAAAAGGGGTACCGGTACAACTATGTAGACCACGCGAGCAGAGCCACGGGGGGAAAGCTAATTAGTTATAAAGCTTTAAAAATACAAGTCAGTGCATGCGTACACTAGTCCACGTAGACCAACATCAATCAAAGCTTACGATTTGCGGTTACAAAATGTCTCGCGTTCTTTTAAATGGTTAAGTTAATAAGCTAAAAGACTGACGTGGTTCCGTAAATAATTCGTTTTTCCAGTATGGAAGGCCAAGGCCATTAATTTAAGTCTCAGACTCATGTAAAAACTAATAAGGAAAGTGACAAATTAGGAAAATCACATTTTAGGAAGAATACAACTTTAAGAAAATGGCGATATAGACATGAGCGAGCGGTACCTACTGAGGTATAGGTACGAACGATGCAGCCGTGATACGTTTCGTCTCGCATCATAGCTCGCAACTAATTCTTTGCCATATCCGTTCTGTTACATAATTATCTGTATTTTGTACTTCAGTTCATTATTTTTGATGGACGCATTACTTTAATGAATCCTTAGGATGAGATTATGCATTTCAATTTGAAATTGTGATTAAAACAAGGTGTAGCGAATTTATTTATGAAGAAAGATTGAAACATATAAAGTAATAGGTACTTCTTAAAGATTGTACAATGTAGGTACCTATTGCACAAGTGTTATTACCAACTGCGTACCATCATACCTGGCAACTTTGCCTATGCAAGTAATGTTGCTTAACTGAGGCAATGTGAGTTATTCATTAAAAAAAAATGGCATTTTAGGCAAGCTAAGTTTTAATAAGCCTCAATAAGGTTCATTTGAAATACGACAGTTTAAGTTTTGACGTAATGCAGGATTATCTTTCCCATTACATCAACCCTTTGTATACCCCACTGCAGGGGCTTAGGCCTCTCCTCAAGATGAGGGGGCTTGGAGCTCACATCCACCACGCTGCTCCAATGCGGGTTGGTGGATTCTAACGACCGCCATCTATTGACAGCAACTGGGACCGACTGCTTAACGTGCTCTCCGAGGCACGGAGTCAGTGATAGTTAATGTACTTAAGTCATAAAAAACTCATTGGCACACGCCTGGATTCGAACCACGGTAGCATAAAGCCTTATAAATTTGAAACAGGTTCGCTGCGTTCGGGCTATCACAACACACGACACAGGATTATCTTTTACTGGTTCTATAATTGGTATAACTGGTGATATAATTATGTACTATTTGTAGTTTCTTATATTTTTGATCAACATCGTGATATATGTAGTTTTATGTTCCTTCTTAGAAGTAATTAACTATGTAATTAAATAACTACGGAAAATTTAAACAGAATTAGAAATAGCGAAATAAATTTGCTAACTATTTTTTTCATAAATTTCATTATTTCAGTAATAACAAATTAAAATACAAATAAAGCTGGACAGATGATTAATAACGAACTGTTTAAGAATTATTTAAAGATAAAACTTACATTCAATAAATTACATTAATGTGAAAGATCGCACATTAAAAGAGGAAAATAAATACTTTTTTTTACATTAACATTAATAGCTAGTAGCGTATTTGTCTTTTTGGTATTTTGTGAGAAAGACTGAGTTCTATTCTTCTAAGAAAACGTCGTACAGCTCTTATGAATTGCCACACTGTCGGTTTGATAATGTTCACCTGGGTTCATATTTGGGTTGTTAGCTGGCCAGTCTAAGACAGAAATGATTGTGGTATGAGGAATTCCTTAATAGTGCGTTGAGTATGCTAACGATCGTTGTCGTCGTCGTGCTGTATTGTCCAAATAACCGGAAGCACGTCTTCAGAATAGGGTAACCATGTTTCTTCTAGTATATTTTTGTATTGGATTTGATTCATGTTTTTTTTTTCTATCAGCCTAACAAGTTCAACTCAATGACCAGAAAAGACCTTCAAATGTTCACGTTTCATCCGCCAAGTTTTAATATCACTTTTGTGTACTTGGAGTCGAATGCTTTATTCAGAGGGTGTCGTCATACGTATCGTGTTCCATCAGAATACGTTATTTATTTTTGTCACGTCAGAAAAAAGAACATTTTGGTAGGATTTGCCAATGGCGCTTTTGTTACATAGGTACCTTCCTTGTCATCCTTCCATGCAAATTATCTACCAAATGCCTTCGTATCGTGTATGCCGAGATCGCTGCAAGGTTGTTTTTATCAAAATATGCTTTAGTTATCTTGTAAGCCTCTTCAAAAACTTCTGTTTTGTCAAATGAACGAAATTACGATCATCTCAAGAACGATATGTCTTTCTCTGTATAGGTACGCTCGGAATATTTGAAGTAAAAGTATATCCATTATTTTAACCCACGCCCTATGAGACGCCGCCAAAGCACTCAGACAAAAAATTCACAAAGAAATCCGCCACACGTGCCGGCCGTAACAAAGAAACCGACAGCTTGCGCGTGCGGCGTACAGTTTCAGCGAAAATTTATCGGTTTATCGACGACGCTTCAAAGAGAAAGTAAATGACAAAATAGAACGTTTTATTATAAACACAGGTGGTGACCCGAAAGATACGTATAGGATACGTATAGTGATGAAGAAAGTCATAAGTTTTTTTTTAGTTTGCAGCGAATGTGATAAGTTTTTGTTTCCTCTAAATAAATATATTTTAATTTGTTTATTTCTTTCCTGCTTTGCCTTTCGGTGTACCAAGGTCTAATATAACGGATAGACTTTAGTTTGATACGCGTTAAAATGCTTCACAGCATGGCAAACCGACGTTTTCGAGTATTACAATAATCAGCTGTCTTTTTATTCGACCGATTCTTCTTGTGAAGTTTTATTATGATTTCACTTGTAGATTTTTTGTAAGTTTCATTTTCTCCATTATTTTTATACGAAGTAATTACCTACGTTTTAGACTTTCACAGAACTAAATGGCGCCAAAATTATACGAAAAGTGACCTAGACACGGAGTACTCTAAAAAAATTTGATAAAAAAACAAACAATTCAGCGTTCTTAATCATTTAACCAGCCAGTAAGTAGGTAGATTGAAATATATTTGTTTCGCAGAGTAAATAAAGACATAGCAGCGTTTGGTCCGAACCGAGCGTACAGTTCCTATTAACCTTTATGGCGGATGTGAACATAGGCACAAGTCGCGTCGCAGCAACCAGTTTTAGGTGTAGCGGGACGCAGTGGAGCAAGGGGCATATGACTGAACCTGCGCAAGCACGCATACGGCGTTGTACTCCGATCCGCCTATGCGATCCGCCATAAAGTTTGACCTCTTATAATTTATCTGTTTATTTTTTAATTAATCATGTGTACAAATGAATGTACCGTTACAATGAAAATATTTTCCAATACCCCGAAATAAAAATAATACATGCAATAAGTTATACTTACTAGTTTGTTTGAAAGAAATATTGCCTTTAAATGATAGTTCTTAATTATATGACCACCACTGTATATGTAACGACCGAATAGCGTATGTTTGCAATGCAGGCACTTACATCGTTACAAGTGATAGGTGTTCACATAACATACGTCGGATTCTAAAACGAAATTGGATCGTGTCCGTCATTCATCTCATCATTATTTACTAACCAGATTACTATTTTCGCTCGCTTGAATGCGGCAGCGTTTGACCGAGTTTCATAATTCAGATTAATTAGTTCCTATCATCGATTCAAGACTACTATTTATAACGTAACAAATGTAGTAATTAAATAAATGTAATGTTAATTTTGAATTTAAAAATAAAATTTTACTTTAAATTCATATTGCATTTAGGTATACCTAGTAGCGGGAGTGTAAGAAACAAAAATGGCTTGTGACTGTCATTGTCGTTCTACGTGTATAGGTTTATCGGGTGTTCGGCGGAACGTAGTCAAAACTTATAGAGAAAGTAGAGCTTACTGAATTAAACAAAAAGTTTCGGGTGAGCAAATGGTGCAAACTAATGGTTACCGAGAAAAACATGTTTAAAGTTGAACTACGTTCAGCCGAACAGCCCGTGTATAAATATACCGCGTGTTCAGCTGAACTTAGTCCAAACTTATAGAGCATGAAGAGCTTGCCAAACTAAACCAAAAGTCTCGAGTGAGCAAATGGTGCAAACAACACTTTTAGTTTTAGTTCGCCAAGCCCAACACCAGAGAACTCAACACGCTATATAAGTTTGGAATACGTTCAGCCGAACACCGGATAACCTTGTGTTTAATGGATCTAAATTACGAAGATTGCTAGGTCAATCTCAAAAACCAAATGGCGAGGTATGCCAGCTTATCTGTGCTGGCCACGTGCTGGACCACCAGGCGCACGCTGTTGCCGCGCCGCCGCCACCCTGCCGCGCCGCCACCGTGTTAATTCTAAATTGTTACGTAACTTTATTACTCTGTGCATTGTTGTTTTATAATTTTAGTAAACATAAATATGCCTGTTATTATTTTAGCTTTTTGGTATACGTCACTAAATCTGAGATCTTTTTCTGGTTTTCGGCACTGTGACAAAATTTTAAAAGTTGAATTTTTTAACCATAACCATAAACTAATAAAAATCAGTCATATGCACTATAAAATCCAGTATAAATAATTGCAGACTGTCAAATACACGTAATAGACAACTGATATACATACTTAAAAATATATCAAAAATTATAATGTATGCATATATAGATACTTTTACACCCAGTATAACTTTTGCACGCCGTGGTTGATTGCCAACACTTTTGCATAAATGTTACAATCAATAATCATAATAAATTGATAATATCAATATTAATGCAGTAATTTGTGAAGTTTATGTAATCGTGATCGATTCGTAAAGTCCAAGGTCTATCAGTGATTATTTGTATTCGAGGTCGATTTAAAACAATAACTCCTCTAATTGTTTTGAAATAGGAGGGCGTTTCGAATTGATTAGAGATCGTTGTAAAGCAACCGTACACCGAATTTAGGTCGATGATTTCATTTAATGATTTAACACTGGATTAATGAATATTTTTATTAATTATTATACGAAAGCCTATTAGATTTTTATTGTTGCTGGTTATTGTTATCTGATTTAAAATTCACATGTTTTCCGAGTTAATGAAAAATCTGTTCGGGTAGCTGTCTGCTGACATTAACTTGAGGAACCCTAGGTAAGCAATTTCTGGCGAAGGGACGTGCCGCACATCCCGCTGTCATCATTGTCCCTACGCTTCACAGCGTTTTACGTAATTTGTTTGTTTGTTTTGCCCCGATTCAAAATTAGTTACATTAGGTCACGAGCTTAATTATTAAGACTAATACGGTTTTTTTTTATTTTCATGTTTTTTTGTTCAGGTTATTTGTTTCTTTTAAAAAGTTTTTGTATATTACCTCTATTTGGTTTACTTTGTCAAACCTCGCTCTAAGTTACTTTTGTTGTTATTGTGCTAATGTGACATTATACCTACTATAACCCGTTCAAAACTTAAAAAAAAAAAATGGACTTCAAAACGCTTACAGCTTCATTTTGGAGACTTAAGTTTTTTAATGCTGTTTCAGTCTGTATTTCTTTAACAATTCAATACATTCGGCAAATACCATACCTAAACTCTAAAAATGAAAAAAAAAAAACAATCAAGGAAGATCATTCAAATATTAAACCGCACATCTCGCTGCTACTCATTGTGTATTGTACACTCATTATTAATTTGCTTGTTTGTTTGCATGGCGCCCGCCGACTCAAAATCAGCAAAGGTAGGTGCTTTTGTAGTTATTAGAGTAAAACGATTAATTTTTTATTTTAAATTTCTTTTTTATTTGTTTCGCGGTTTACTTTGTTATTCGTTAATTTTGAGGTACACTCTATCCAATAAAAATTATCATAAAAATTAGACTACTTTGTAAAATGATATGCGTGTTCATATATTAAAAAAGAAATACGCGTCAACTTGAGAACCTCCATCTTTTTTTGGGTCGGTTAATTAAAGCACATAGAAACAATAATGATATTTTTGTTCCACTGAATGGAATTAAATTTATTCAAATCTGAAATTATTTACGATTTAAAAAAAATATATATACCAATGACGAATTGCCTTTACAACTTACAAAATCTACATAAACTTAAAACGTAAGTATTTAAAATAAAATGCTCCTGATTAACATAATAGTAGGCAGCGCGGGAGTGCGGCACAATGTCAAGTTGAAGCTGCGACCTCGTGCCAAGTCGCCCGGCATTGTATCTTGGGAAACTTGCTGCTAACGACAGCCACCGATTTGTTATTTAAACATATATTTTTACACTCATATTATTACATATAAAATTGTACCTCCAAGGATCGGCGTAAAGGGAATCTTAATAGACTGAAGACACTTTAGTAATGTAGATTTTAAATATGTGGAGAAATATGTTGGTATAAAGTTTATACCAATCTATCAATCTACCAATATCAAAACATTAACATTTCAAGACAATGGGTTGTAATTTATATTTTCTTTTTACAGTGTTACCAGCAATGGTGATTGGTATTACCATTTCACCAAATGGGAACAGCCCGGAACTCAAAATGGCGGGCGGAATGACAACCGACGTTCAAGAAGGATTCGTTCCCTTTAGCCCTAAACAAGAAAGGAATGTTACAAGACACAGCGGTGACAAGAATAGACCAAGGAAAATTGACAATTCTATGCTCGCAATAAATGAAAGATATCGACGATTGATTCCTTATATGACATTTTATTACGCAAACGATAATCTTGAAACTACAACAGTAGAACCGACTAATGCGGCCAACGTCGAAGTAGAAAAAGCACATTTATTAGAAGCGACAATACCCACAAGAGAAGGGAAAAATATCGCACAGACCGCCTACCGTAATATACCAAGATATCAAGGCAACAGATTGACGCAGTATAATATCGCGTCTTCGATTTCACCCAAAATTATAGAAGACATATTTCCAAATCGTCAGCTTTTACCGAAACCGATTCAAAATTTTAATTCACAAACAATAATTGAACAAAATTTCCCTCCTGGTCTTGGCAGGTTTGTGCAGAAACCAAACGTTAGAGTTCAAGGACCTCCATCACATCTTCCGTTTAGGAAACCTACTACTAACTTGTTCCACAGCGACGACAATTCTAATGTTCAGTACTATTATACTGGAAAAGATCAATCGGAAACATTTAAATTGATACCTTTCCAACAAACACCTATACAGTTCGTTACTGAAAACATATTAAACACATTAAGAACATTGAAACGACAGCAAAACGCCCAGATTCTAGCTCCCAAAGAGCAAGTATACGTAAAACAGAGACCCGAACGGCCGTCGGCTTTCATTCCACAAACAATCATTAGGGACGCACCGGTTACTGTCACTGAACATTATTTCCAAAAAACACAATCCAAAGTGAATTATGAATTGAAGACCCCACCAATAGTGGAAACAGGATTCAAGCCTATTATACCAGATATCTCTTTTCAAACGACGGAAAGTACTTACGTAAATACAACACCACGACCCAGCTACGAAAATCGAATACCAAATCCTCCTATAGTTTTCGAGACCGCTACGGCTATTCCGAAAAGCCCAACTCAATTCTCCAAACCTAATTATTATCAATATGCGATAGGAAACCCCCAAAAACCCGAAGTGTCACGTGATTCATCGACATTGAACGACATACTGAATATTTTGCAAAAAAGTCAAACGATTTCCGAGCCGATAACTAGAGACAATGTCGGTTCGTCTATTAGGACTTTATTGCAAATTTTGAACATGTTGAAAGCGGCGCCAATAAATGAGATTGATGTACATGAAATACCTAAACTGAGTACGCCAAAACCTTTCTTACCACAACACAAAGTCGTGGTGCAAGTCGATCCTGAGCCCGTCCAGGAGGTGACGCCCGGTTTTCAACCGAGTCCAGATTTCAAACAAGAACCTTATTTAGCTCCAGTGAACCCGCCGTCACAGCATTTAGATGGTGAGATAACTTGTTTATTGTTTCGTTACTTTCTTATGACACGGGGTGAGCCTAAAACGACACGAAAACGCGTCACGCTAAATAATATAAGTGGTGGAGATATAAGGAACAATCGGCTTTCACACGAGAAGCCGGTTGTTCCCTATATCCCCACTAGTAACTGCTGAGTGTGGGGAGTAAGGCCAGAGCGTTACTCAGTTTCGTGTCGCTGGCAGCTGCGTCATTGCTTGGAGTGTCAATAGATGTGAAAACCGTGAAAACCAGATTGATGTTGATAGAATTTTAATAACATTATGAAAATTCAAATTTTAATACTAAAATTTCTAAGTTTTCACTTCTGTCGGCAGTTCCTATTACTGCCAATCAGTTTTTTATGATTTTAGAATAAAATAAGAAAGCACGAGATGTTTCTATCAGTTTTCTTCTACTATCGGTTATTTTTTAGCAATTTTTCAGCTACATCGTCACAATCTGACTGAAAACTAAAAGAACGATCAAATGGGAGTCGGACTCGAGGTTCCGTAGTACAAATACCTAGTATGCTTATTGATCGGAATCAAATTTAGGTTAGAAGTTGAATCCGATTACTTTGTATATGCAGGCTGTGATGCTAAGCACTAGACAAAATTGAATTTATTATTTCTCAATGAAATTACGCAACACATTTTATACATATCTACAAATTTTCTCTTCCCGAATGTATTTCGTTTTCTGCGGGAATGTTTCGAAGGGATGACTTTTGTTAATATTTTATTAAGATTATTATATTTGATATTATTATATACATTATTTTGTTAAGATTAAGTGAACTATGAACACAGACCAGTCAACCTTATAGACCACGCTTTGACAGGGAGTAGCATTCGCCAAGGCTATGTAGTGACACTACATAACTACGTCACTAGTGAGCCATCAGTTGGAAGCACGTCGGAAGCCATTAAATTGTCAATTTTGAACGAGCCAATGAAAACTAGCCGACCTCTCCCCGCACCCCGCCACTTTTTGGCGATTTCGTTTTCGTACTGACGTTTATTAAAGCATGGTCTATAGGTTGAATGGTCTGTGACTATGAATGAGGCCCTATATTCCGCTATATTTTCCTTTTTAATTGTATATTCATTTGTTTCGAAGTGAAAAGGGACAACAGTCGATTATCGCATATTTTCTTGGATATCTTTCCAAACTTTCACCCAAAATTAACTTTTAGAATGAGGATCTATTTATCGCTTAGTTTTGGCTATAAATTATAAGTGAAGAGCTATATGAGCTATATAAATGACGACCGCTTAGACTAGTGGGTAGCGACCCTTCTGAAGGTCCCGGGTTCGAATCCCTTAGTTTGGGGCTTAGAGTTGTTGTGATGTATACGTTATTATTATTATTATTATACCTATTTCGTATTTTGTTTCAAAATTTTAGGCTCAGCTGGCACTACAATTTTAAAATGATTATGATCAATTTTTGTCTCTTTTCTTTAGTATATTTTAAACCATAAATTTTAAAATTAGAAATGAAATGTTTTTGTATTTCTAATAATAAGTACTTTCATTTGATGTCACACGATGCCCTTAAAATTGTATTATAAAATTATCTTCTCTGCCCCCAAAAATGGGACTTTGTTTATTTGCGCTATACGTCCATGGTTGGGTCAGCAAAGTTTGTATACTTATTTACCGACTTTCAACTTTTTTTTCGTATAGTAGAGTCCATGTATCTATATTCAGTGAAAATAAGCTATGAAAAAAGAACAGACAGACAGATACCAGAGTGTCTTAATAATAGTTCCTTTTTTCATCTTGGATGTATGGAACCCTAGAAAGTCGTAGAGTCCGTTGAAGTAGTGCCCTAAAAATAGTGGTGTGATCATGCTTTTTATAATACCTAGTTCTGGAAATTGCCTTTTTTTAAACAACCCTAACAGTTGCTTAATTTATTATTAACTGGTTCATTATTTGATGTTAATTTCCTCCAGTGTCTGACTATTCCACTGGCAAAGTGACGAGTCAAAAGTTCCCGTTGCCGATAAAGTCAGACGACGACGGTGGCACGCCGGGTCACGCAGGCGTCGACTACCCCACGTTGACCACCATACCGCAAACATCTTTCGACTGCAAGACTCAGCGATATAAAGGTTTCTTCGCCGATCCGGAGACCAGGTGTCAGGTACACCTACATGCTACTAGATTATTTCGATTGTACTAAATTCCAGAAGAACCTTGAAGTATTTGGTAGCAGATTTATTCGAATACCTGGAAAACGAAATAGTTCTTTTAAATAACTATGTTTAAATACGTAGTAAATACATTATCATTTCATTTCTGATTTTTTGACTATGACAATTTATTTAGTCTAAGTTTATTTCTGTCATCACCTTGTCGCGTCCAAGGGAATGCGTGCGCAACACAAAGAATTATTTTCAGTTTTTTTTTGTGTCACTATACAAACCTTATGTCAAAAAAAATCTGGTGCATCGGAAGCGCTTTTAAAAAAATATATATACATATATATATATATATATATAGTATAATCTAATAATAATAATAAATAATAATAATAATAAAAATATAAAATAATATAAAGTATAATAATAAAAATATAATGGTATAACTCAATGTAAAAATGCTGTTGGTGAATAGCAACGTATTCCTAATAAAATAAAATTAAAAAAATAAATAAAAATCAATCAAATAATCGTAGTGGGAGACAATTTGTTGATAATATCCTCGACTACACGTTGTGTTTTTTTTTTGGAAGATGAGCTGATCTAGCCAAGCTATAATTGCCAAGTAGTTGCGCGATATTATTCAGAATAGAGCTTTCATGTCGAGAACGGAATTTTCTCCGTCTAGATCTCTCTCTTACACCTACGACCGAACGCGTGTATAACTACGACTGTCTAAAGCCATTGTAATCTGTTTACTGTAAACAAATAAGCAAAACTAGTCGAAAGCGTGTTTAAATAATATATTATAAAATAGGAATATTCGTTATAAGGACTCTTTATTGACGACCGCTTAGCCTAGTGGGTAGCGACCCTGCCTACGAAGCTGGAGGTCCCGGGTTCGAATCCCAGGTCGGGTCAGTATTAATATGATTAATATTGATACTGGTACCGGGTCTTGGTTGTTATATGTGTGTGATGTCTTCGTAAAAATATTTATATATGCATATATCGTAAAGAATATTTAAGTATGTATATCAGTTGTCTAGTAAGTTGTATCAGTTGTCCACAACACAAGCATAATACTTGCTTACTTTGGGACTAGATGACGCTGTGTGGGAAGTCAAATGTATTATTATTATTATTTAGCACTAGTGACATAATAGTTTAACTGATGCTAGCATTTTAAGGCGTCCTGAAACTAACAGTGGAAAGCTACCGGTCAGTGTCGTGTCGGTTTGTAAGGCTCAACAATTTTTTTTTAATTAGGTACAGATTTAAAAAAAAATCGAAACACGTCTCACTTATGCTGTTGGCTCGTAGATATGTACAGATTTCTAATTTTTGTAAAATAATAAGAAACAACGGCCCATAGCTGAACTTTTAAATAGTTTTTTGTCTCTATCATCTGTATCGTATGTAGATATAACAGAAAGTAGTCTACAAGTTGATCGAAATTGGATTTAGTCGTTTATCGTCAGACAGAATAAATTAATAAGTAACTAGAAGGTCCGGTTTCAATTCCGGGATGGGTCACATTTTATTAAAACTTGAATATCGAGCTAAATTAATATAGATCGCGATATGGTGCATAACTATCATCATCATCATCATCATCAGCCCATATTTTTACCCCACTGCAGGGGCTTAGGCCTCCCCCAGGGTGAGGAGGGGGGCTTGGAGCTTAAGTCCACCACGCTGCTCCACTGCGGGTTGGGAACTGTAACGACCGCCATCTATTGACAGCGTCCGGGACCGACTGCTTAACGTGCCCTCCGAAGCACGGTGTCAGTGATATTGTGTACTTAAGTCAGAAAAACTCATTGGTACACGCCCGGATTCGAACCATGGCCCGATAACTATGCGTGCATAACTATGCGGATGTATTTTAATGAGCTCGAAAGGGAAAATATCGTAGGCGACGTCATAATGAAATATATGAATATCTAAAATAATCCGTATTTTGGAATAAGTTTGTCATTGAAGTATATTTTTATTTAGGCATATGGGAGAATCACATATTAGGTCTTATACACATTGAAAATATGTTATTGGTAGATATAAAAATGTATAATCACCGAATAGACAAAGTCGACCTTTAAATAATAATTTTGGTCGTTAATCACTTTAATCATCTTCAATAAAACAGCTTTTTATTACTAAAATGTTATTAATACTGTTATATTAGTGAAATTAAACCTTTGTTGCAAACTGATTAAGACAGCACTATATTTTTGGTACATCACTTATGTAGAAGAGAACTCATACATTGTTGTCTTTGAATATACTTGTCTATGGTGATAATCTCGATACCTACAATACGGACGCGACAAGATGACACCCAGCTCGAAACTTGATCTTCCTCCCGCTTCCTCGTGCCGAGCCCCGCTGTCGTCTTGTGAGTAGCGATAGCATAACAACTGTTTATTTATTTATTTTATTTATTAGAGACAGACAATTTTTTACTTCGCTTACACTAGCGATCCGCCTCGGCTTCGCACGGGTAGCAGAGCATATAAGCCGTAGTGTTTTTATGTCGTGTAGACCTATCAGCTTGTTGCGTTGAACATGTGGATTAGATTTAATTATGTTTAAGTTCATCTTACTTGGAGTATTTTTATTGTATTTTATTTCCAATTCTATAATATTTGACAAAGTAAAGAATAAATAAATAAAAACAAACTACAATATTTCTTAATCATCCGACGCCCGCCCCGGCTCGGACGCTTGTCACTTGTGGCGCTATGGTTTTTATTTCGTGATATTTCCGAAGACATTAATTTAAATTGTATGGTGTAAAGGCATTTATAATGTACATGAAATGTCGAAGGTAAATAACGTATTTAATTTGATCAGGATTAATACTGTATCCGTATAAATTGCTTTCCAATCACCATTTTCTTAAACATAAAAATGTTTAAAAACATTGTGTCATATGATATGACACGTTGAAGTATTAAAATATCCATAAAAATTTAGAAATATGCCATCACAGACTTTTCTTTAGTCCTATAAAAGATAAATAATTCCCCCGTACATTATAATATATTACTATTGTATCTATTATTATTGTATTGTGTTATTATTGTATACGATTAATTTACTAACAAAGCTAAATACACATAAATTGCATCTGGAACCGTATTAAATATCAAATGTCAAAATACCGTGTGAAATGCAAAAATCTTAGGCTATAAACGCAATTAACGCCGAAAAAGAAGCATCTGAAATGCATGACACTGATAGTTAAATCGCTACACATTAACAAATTTGGCGATATTTTTTGTCTGGAACGCAAGAAACTGGCAAGAGTGTCATTTGTGGCTGTTATTTGATGCAATTGAATGGTTGCTGTATCCTGCTTAGACGGGTGTCAACTTTCATAAAAATATATACTTTTCATAAAAAATTTTAACACATACTTTTAATATTTTTCCCGAAAATATGGCTCAATTTATACCTTCCCCTCAAAATTAAAAAAAATGAAGTCTTACCTAAAAAAAAATATTAATTAAATGTCCTTGTGATGTCAACTGGACAGATTACTAATTTATGTATTTATTCAGGAAACAGTGCTAAATATAGCATGAAATAAAACATACATATAGAACATACAGAAAATAGTTTACACAATTAAATTATTTATAACTACAATAGCATTATTTTAGAGCAAATTCATAATATTTTCATTGGTTCGTGAGGATTTCACTTTACCTCCATACTTTTTGTTTAGTTGTAACTTCGATTTTTTACTGTGCTAAGCAGCGCAATAAGATAAACCGCCTTCACAGGGACAATTTTATAGTCAGATCAGATGTATTTTCAAAAACATCTGGGAAATTCATCAATATTTTTTTTGAGAAGTTATTCTAGAACCTTCTGCCCTTTAATTTTAATAACCACGTTTGAACATTTTTGTTAAAACTGTTGAGTTTTTCTTAACAAATTATTTGTTTTGGTTTTATTTTCATCAGAAATTAATTGTTCAGTATTGTTCAATTTATTTAACATATGATATCATATGGACTTATGTAGGTACCAAAATTAAATCCATAAATTTCTACAAAAATCTAATTTTTTTTTGCACACTTTACATTACACAAACGTCAGCTGAGCTGGGTGTCATGTTAACTCGTACTTATAATACACTGTGTTCTAATTTTCTTTTAATTTTATTGATATTAAATAATAAAAACAACAAATACAGTGCGCGCAAGAATATGTTATTAAATAAATACGTATAAGTATTTTGATATAGGTATTATTAGTAAGATATACAACCTGTCCTAACAATTGAAATTATATAAAAAAAAAAATATTGCTACGATTCATGAAACATTCGTAAGTTTGCAACTTCTCGAAACTAAATTCCCTTCAAAATTGAAAACTAGTTATCAGTTCCATTTTATGAATTTTGGATCATAATAGGAATAAATGTATTACTATAATCATAGAATAAATAAATTTTGGTTTTAATAGTCATAAATATCACTTCACATGCAGTATCGAAAATGACTAACGTCATTTCGCGGGAGTTGAAGGTCAGCGCGCGGGGCCTTCGCGCAGACTGAAATTTGCCGTCTTGCATCAGCTAGCTAGAGTAGAGGGCTTCTAGTCAATTCGTACTTTCATGACTGTAAAGTAGGTACTAGGTAGGTAGGTGAAGGGTGTAGGTATGGCAGACCATTTCAACCGTCTTAAATTTTTTATATTTGTAATACGTTGGTTTAGCGGAAAGTTTACTCATTATTGCATTTTATTGATAGTTTTGTTCCCACACTGTCCCGAGGAATATAAAATTTGATCACCTACATGTTTGAGTTGTAATAATAGTCCTAAAATATTGAATTTCCAATGCTTTGAAAGCTTGCGTTTGGTCTACTTATACTAACTAAAAGTGATATGGGAGATAAGGATGGAACAGCTAAGTAGTTACTATGGCTAGAATGGCTAGAGAGCAATTTAAATGTGTAACACTAAAAATGATCTGAAATTTAAAATATATTACGATAACATTAAATCACAGGTTATTTTCGAGTTACAATACAGTCCTGAGACAACTAGTACATCGTTATTTTTCTTAAATGTAATAATACAATTTAAAAAAAAGGAAAATAATTAAGGACGCTGACCCTTCTTGTATCTAGTTGTGAAAAATTCGATTTCCCGGGTCTTCGTCGGAGTAATTTTGAATATGTTATAAATAAATAATCATTATATTACTAGAGAATTATCGTTATTTTTTTGTGAATACACAGCTTTGACATATAATATGCATGTCAATATTTATATAACGACCTTAAATCCCTTTTATGTGTACTCAGGTGTGGCACTACTGCGATTTGAACGGCGGCCAGGCGTCATTTTTATGTCCAAATGGCACGATATTCTCTCAAGCTGGCCTCACTTGCGACTGGTGGTTCAATGTACGTTGCGCTTCCACTCCACAACTCTATGTCCTGAACGAGAGTCTCTACAAGTACATATTGCCCCAGAAGCCCAAGTTCCCTGAGGACTATAGCGGTCCACTTGTTGATAAGTGAGTATTAAGTATGCAGAGTACAGAAGATACTAATATTGTTTTGTTTTTGTTATGTATGACACTAAGTTATGCGAGAAGGCAGAGATATTTGAAATATGTACCCATCAAAAACATTACTTTTATCGCTACAAAAAGTTTTAAGTATTTTATTTGGAACTTATCGTTTCGGACTTTGCAATCACATGGCATCAGGACAGGATCAGGTGTTGGTAAATCAATTTTATAAAATTTTTATTGATTTATTTATCTGTTTCACAGCTAACAACGCAATCTAATTGTACAGTATATCCTTAGGCTTCTTGATTGCCAAATTCAAAAGTACAAGTTTGAAATAACATCGCACATAAAAAAGTTTTTGGTTATAAATAATAATAAATTTTATTATAATAATAATATAATGATAACATATACATCATGTATGAAACAAACATACAAAAATAGTTTAGTCAGATCTGTTATTCAACCTTTTTGGTTGATATTACATTAATTTTTTATATTTTATACATATTCTGTCAATTATCATTACAAAGTCAAATTGCTCTGCATCAAAATTTATATTTTAAATAATTAAAATTGTAATAAATTATTTTTTATGTTCTTTTATTAACATAAAAATGGTGCCGAAACCCAATACTGTATTCGCGCGATAATATTTCAAGTATTTGTGTGATTTTTATTCAATTTACGTGTCTTCAGAAAAATACATCTTTAAAAACAAAACACGTAACAATAAAATTCCACGAAACATAAAATTGGCTCACGTTTTCACGTCAAATCATAACGTCAAAAACCGAAAATTTCTGTAAACGTTATACGTGTAATTCGTCTTCAATTATTGTAAAGAAGACAAAGTATTGTGAGCTATTTTATCATCAAAAATGGAAAAACAACTGAAATTAAATATAACAGATGTAAATAGTATGAAAAGAATAAAAGCGCAAATAGCACAATGCAAAGGAAAACTTACAAAGGCGGAAAAATTCGTGCGTGAACAAGAGCAAGGACCTGTAGACAATGAAGCTATTGGACTTCGTCTGCAACAATTGGACAAAGTTTTATCCGCAATTGATGAGCTTACCCTGGAACTATGCGTTTTGACTGGCGAATGCTCGGAAGAAGATTTTAACGGTGATGGCCTAGAAGATCGATGCTTGAACGTTATGTCGGAACTTCGTAAATTATTGAAAAATAATTCATCTACGAAGCAAGAGACAACAAATTCAAATAGTTCGAGCGGCCCGACGATGAAATTACCCCAAATTGACATTCCGGTGTTCGACGGGAAGGAATACACGAAATACCAAACTTTTATTGAGCTATTTACTGCTATTATACATAACAATAATAACTTAGAATGTGTCCAAAAACTGTTTTATCTTAGAAAATTTTTAAAAGATGAACCATTGTCACTAATTGAATGTCTGCCTTTAGTGGGTAGCTCATATAGCCAAGCATTAGGTTTGTTAAAAAAAAGATATGACAATAAGTTCTTAGTAATTAACAATCATATACAGGCATTATTAGATTATCAGCCTATTGTAAAAGGTACTGCCAGTAACCTAAGAGACTTAATTTCTCATTCACGTCAACAGCTAGGGGCATTGACTACCCTCGGGCAACCTGTAGAACAATGGGATATGATGGTTTTAACAATTTTACTTCGCAAAGTTGATCAGTTTTCTTGCAGAGCATATCATACTGAACGTGATGACAGCAAACTGCCAAATGTGCATGAATTTTTCGACTTTATTGAGCGACGAGCCAGCAGTTTCGAAGAAAGTCAAAGGAGTGAAAGTAAGTCCTCCACAAATTTTTCTAATAAAAGCAAAGTGACAAATCTAGCAAGCAAACAATTAATCTCTTGCAGATTTTGCAATGATCACTCTCATAAATTATTTCAATGTGGAAAATTTGAAGCCCTCTCCATTAAGGAAAGGAACGATTTTGCTTCAAAAAATAATTTATGCAAAATTTGTTTAAATGTCCATAAACACAAATGCAAGTTTCATTTTAAATGTTCCGAGTGCAATAGCAAAGAACATAACTCTCTATTGCATAGTGATTTAAATGATTCAAAAGCATCATTATTCAGCAATTTCAGCAAAAGTACTGTGCTATTGCCTACCATAAAAGCAAAAATTCTCAGCCAAGACGGTAAGTCATACGTCATAGCTAGGGGATTGGTGGACAGCGGTAGTCAAGTATCATTTATTAAATCTGAACTTGCCAATTTATTGAATTTGAAAGCTTTTAATAGTAACTTAAATATAACAGCATTCGGTCAACAAAATAAGACGACCACAAAAGCTGTCAAAGTAAGTTTTTTGTCACTTCAAAACAATTATACATGTCAAGTGACTTGTTCCGTAGTGAACCAAATTACAATAAAGTTGCCTCAGCACAAAATAAACTTGCAAGATATCACCATACCGGAATCAGTTATATTAGCTGACAATGAGTATAATGTACCCGGGGATATATCATTTTTATTGTCTGCTGATGTGTTTTTCAAAATAATTCTTCCTAATAAAACAAAACTAAACAGCAATCTTTTTTTGATAGATACTGAATTTGGTTCAATTGTTTGTGGAGGAATTAATCAAGAAGCATCTTCGTCTGTCAACAATCTAGTCATGTTGCATGCAATTGACAGTTCGAATAATAATAATATTGAACACCTCTTAACAAAGTTTTGGGAAACTGAAAATGTCCCTGAAACAAAAATGGAGGTTACAGCAAAGCAGGACGCCTGTGAAGCCGAATTTAAAAATTCGGTACAATTAATTAATGGAACATTTCAGGTTTCTCTGCCCCTTAAATACCCATTAAAACAACTTAATTTAGGTAATACTTTCTCAATTGCTGCAAAAACGTTAAATTCTATTGAAAAGAGGTTAGACAAAGATGAGCTGCTAAAAGAAAAGTATCACTCTTTTATGAATGAATATATTGAGTTGGGACATGCAAAAGTTTTACCCTTGGTTTCTTCAGAAATAAATAAAAGGTATTTTATGCAGCATCTGCCTGTCATAAGATACGATAGGAAGACTAACAAAGTTAGAGTCGTCTTCAATGGTAATACGCGAGCAAGTTCTCAACACAATAGTTTAAATAATGTGCTCTTAAACGGACCTAAGTTACAAAAAGATCTTTTTGACATTTTGCTTTTATTTAGACATTACGAATATGTTCTTTTAACTGACATCAGACACATGTATCGAGCTATTAATGTAGATCCTAAACATAGGATCCTACAGAACATACTATGGAAAGATCAAAGCAATACAACAATAATTTTAGAGTTGCAGACCATCACATATGGGCTCACCAGTTCGAGCTACCTGGCAGTGCGATGCTTATTTGAATTAGCTGAAAGGTATGAAAAGGAGTTCCCAAAGGCAGTAAACGTGATACGCAATTGCATGTACGTTGACGATGCTCTGTTCGGAGGTCAGTCAATAGAAGGAGCTCTTGAGGTAAGAGATCAGTTTATCTCCTTACTACAGCGAGCCAACTTTCACCTACATAAATGGGTGGCAAATGATCCTCGTCTTCTTACTGGCATTCCGATAGATAAGCATTACTTCGATGAGCACGAGCTCTGCAAGGAAGATTTATCAATGAAAGCACTTGGGTTGATTTATGATATAAAATCTGATAAGTTAAAGATAAAGTGTCCTAGTATAAGTATGATTTCATGGAACAAACGATCTGTTTTAAGTGTCATAGGTTCGTTCTTTGATCCTCTAGGTCTGGCAGGACCTATTATAGTTAGAGCAAAAGAATTTTTACAGAAATTGTGGAAAGAGAATCTCGAATGGGACTCTGTATTACCTAATCATTTATTAATGCTATGGAGTAACTTTTATAATAAATTGGTTTCCATGCCTGCGCTATCAGTCAACAGAAATATTAAAACTTCTAATGCGCAATATATAGAATTAAATGGTTATTGTGATGCGTCTAACACAGCTTACGGTTGTTGTATTTATGTTAAAGTTATCCGTAACAATTCAGCTAGCACCACATTGTTATGTGCTAAATCTAAAATAGCTCCAATATCAGGCAAGCTAACTGTGCCTAAATTAGAGTTAAATGCTGCATTTCTTTTAGCAAAATTGTACCAAAAAGTGAGATTTACGTATTCAAATATGAACATCAATAATGGGTACATGTTTTCAGATTCACAGGTTGTACTGTGTTGGTTAAAATCTAACAAAAAATTACCCATTTATGTAAATAATAGAATACAAATAATAAACTCTCTTACAAGTGATTGTGAATGGTTTCACATTAATGGCGTATCCAATCCGGCAGATTGCTTGTCCCGTGGTTGTGACCCTGATGAATTACAAAGTAACACATTATGGTGGAACGGTCCACCACAACATGCAATACCAAATTATATACCTCAGACAACAATCACTTGTAATCACCTTCTATGTGCTATAGATACGAACCTAGATGATAAGAACGCTAGTTTGAATATCGCCACTTTTGTGCCACAAATACCTGAATTTCTTATGAAATATTCAGCATGGACTAAAACTGTTAGAATTGTGGCTTGGATACTAAGATTTTCATTTAATTGTAAAAATAAAAGTATTAAAATGCAAAATTGTTTATCTGCATTAGAGCTAAGTGATGCTAAAAATAAAATTATATTTATCATTCAAAATTTATATTTTGATAAGGAAATTTATTGCATTAAAAAGAATCAAACTGTAAAATCGCACTTAAAGTCTTTAGCGCCCTTTATTGATAATAATAATGTACTTAGGGTCTCTGGGCGACTTCAACATGCATCAATTCCTTACTCTCAAAAGCACCCTATTATATTGCCAAAAAAGTGCCACATAACTGATTTAATTATTCGCAACGAACATCTTTCCCTAATGCATGCTGGTCTTAAGTTAACTGTCAGTAATTTATCACTAAAATATTGGATTGTGAATTGTAACAGAGAAGTCAAAAAGATAATAAGTAAATGCGTAAGGTGTTATCGTTTCAAAGCTGAAGCAGCTTCTCAATTAATGGGTTCGTTACCCTCTGATCGGGTAGTCGAAGCTAAAACCTTCAGCAATGTTGGGATAGATTATTGTGGTCCTTTTCAAATTAGGCAATCTAGCATTCGTAAAAGCTTTGTCTCAAAGGGTTATGTAGTAGTTTTTGTATGTTTTGTGACAAAATGTGTGCACTTAGAACTTTGCTCAGATATGACTACTCCTTGCTTTATAGCAGTATTAAAAAGATTTATCTCAAGGCGAGGTATCCCAAATACAATTCACTGTGATAATGCTAAAACTTTTAAAGGTGCTGATAACGTATTAAAAGAACTATATAAATTGAACAATTCTCCAAAGCACCAATCATCGGTTATTGATTTCGCCACAGCTAAAGGCATTCAATTCAATTACATCCCAAGTTATTCGCCTACATTTGGGGGTCTGTGGGAAGCAGCAGTAAAAAGTGCAAAATTTCACTTTAAAAGAATAATAGGTCCAAATATTTTCAATTACGAAGAATTCAATACCGTCATTATTTGTATTGAAGGCATACTTAACTCAAGACCGTTAACGCAACTTTCAAGGGATCCCACAGACCTATCATGTCTTACCCCTGGACATTTTCTGATAGGGAGACCAATGTCTGCCATTCCTGAACCTGATTGCACATCTATGCCTACAAATAGGTTGCGATTTTGGAGGCGATGCACACAGATGCAACAACATTTTTGGAATGTATGGCACAAACAGTACATTTCACAATTAAATAGTCGTCCGAAATGGCATAAGAATCAACCTAACATTGAAGAAGGTAGTCTAGTTCTTTTAAAGAATGAGCATACAACACCTCTTCAGTGGCCTTTAGCTAGAGTCATTAAGCTGTTCAGTGGATCTGATCAGAGGGTAAGGGTGGCAGAGGTGAAAACATCTTGTGGTATAACGCGTAGAGCAATAAATAAACTATGTGTTCTACGTATAGAAACAAATTAACTAAGTTATAATAAATATAATTGTAACATATAATTGTAACCCACCTATATAAAGTTTATAGAAACTATTTCTAAATTGTAATGTTTATTAAAAAATAAATAAATACATTGTATCGGCCTCTCCGGAATATGTATGAAACAAACATACAAAAATAGTTTAGTCAGATCTGTTATTCAACCTTTTTGGTTGATATTACATTAATTTTTTATATTTTATACATATTCTGTCAATTATCATTACAAAGTCAAATTGCTCTGCATCAAAATTTATATTTTAAATAATTAAAATTGTAATAAATTATTTTTTATGTTCTTTTATTAACACATCACAATGACGTCTAGTCCCCAAACTAAGCATTAGCTTGTGTTTTGGGTCCCAGGTGAAGACACCACATACATATAACAACCAAGACCCGGTACCAGTATCATTATTAATCACGTAAATACTGACCCGATCTAGGATTCGAACCCGGAACCTCTAGCTTCGTAGGCAGGGTCGCTACCCACTAGGCTAAGCGGTCATTAAATTAGTTTTTACTAGTTACCTAAAAATTGTAACAACATAATTACGGCTATAAGTAATCAAACTTAGTTGTACCAGCTTACCAACCAGTAGCTTGCATTTTAACGAACTTTGTTTAAAAATTATCATTGTTTTGCTAATTTCATGGCAACACAACTAGTTTTGTTATCCACTTTTTTCAGTGCATAGTCAAAGGTACATAATGGCTGACTTGGCCTTTCTCGTGATCTCAAAACTTTTTGCGTCGTAAATTTTCTTAAACGAATGTATTTTATGGGATTATTTTTTGTGGGCGATTTTAATTTTCTTCTTCTGCGATTCTATCGTAAATATATTCAGTGACCAGCTCCCTCGACTATATTTTAAACATAATCAGCGATTCGCTGGCGGCCGTTTGCTCAACGTGGCAGGGTCAAATCTTGATCTTCGATGGAAACCCATTTTATTTGTGATTCGTATACAATCGAGCTCTTTCAAAAGTGATTCGTAGAGTCCAATATTCGAGGTCAAAGCAATTTTCATAAGGATATAAAAATATATGTAAGAAAGTGCCTAATGTATATAAAAATGTTTTTTCATCACTCATACTCGGAAAGTACGCTTGAAGTTACCTAATCAGTGGGAGTAAAGTTAAACTACACTACACTAAAGTTAAACATTTCGTCCCTCGGAAACGATTTTCTCTGCTGTCAGAAAAATTAAAAAAAAATCTATTCAAGCATTGTGCTAACTTATTATTCAACTCTGTGAAATCGCGTCGTAAAATTGTAATTAAAAAATATTACCAACAATTTTGTAGTATGGCTTTATACTTATAATTTACTTTCAACTAAATTAACATTTAATTTATATAGATTTTACGTAAATATTGGGCATCATCAATGATAAAAAATACTGGCTGGGTAGAATGTCATAAAAAAAAAGACAAAAAGGCGAGAAAGCGGCAATTCAATCTTCAGTTGTTTTGTCAAGTGCTGATTGGCTACATAGACAGATAATTCTATAAAATGAGTTCATCAGATTCAGATATGGATTTAATGCTTTTTTTTACTTTCCTCATATTTGTAAGGAAAAGCAGTAGGTATGTTTACTTCGGGTGAAAGACCTCTTTAGGTACCTATTCGAACTATTGATGCCCTCGCTACGCTCGTGCGCCAAACCATCTCGTGCCTAAATAGGTCCCTTTCACCCCTTGTGTAACAATCTACTATTTAATATAGATAGGTACGAGCATCTCTTTAACTGAACAAAATTTTGTAAACTCTGTTTCGAAACAATTGTATAAAATATAATAAAAAATATAAACTACGTACTTCTTTTGTTTGATTGACACTTTTTATAACTTATGAAATGTAAATATTTTGAAGGTCATCGAAGGATTAATTATAACCATAAGAATCATTAAGCTTTGAGAGAAAAAGTTGCTACTTCATGAGCATATATGCATATTTCAATAATATGGATATTCCAATATACGCTGTGTCATCGTGTTACAGGTACCTTACGTTGAAGTTCAGAGAGATGGAAGAACAATTCAGAAAGAATAAAAACAAACAAGCAACTTCTGAAAAAATGGATGAGTCGGATGGTGATGAGTCAAGTGTCGACAACGCTGCAGGAATGAGCGAATCGAATGAGGCGGATGAGAGCGACGTGAGCGCAGTCAGCGAAGCGAGCGTCATCGTGCAGAATCCTGGCATGTCCGGAAATGTCGAACGACTGCGCGATGATAATTAAAATCTGAAAAAATTTCAAGAAACATTACGAGACGTTAAAATATTCTAAATAATGAAATTCAGTTCTCATACGAACTAAATCTATTTATGATGTGAAATTCTGATGTCGTAAAACTTAGTTAGGTATCACCACCTCTAATGTAGATAAACCATTAATTGAAATTCTTATATAATAATTACCTACTTCAAAATCACGTATACCTACCAATCATGGAGAAGGTTGGGGTTTACTCTTTTAACTACTATCCGATCTAATAGACTATCAAGCAAACGTCACTCTATTAATTATCTACTTGTAAGAGGGGGCCATATTTTGCGCACTGAGTGAATTAGACGATTGTCTGGATTCTGCAAAATTCTCAGCCTTCTTAGCAATTTGATTGGATAGTAACTACTTACCTTTTGTTATGTTAAAACGAAGTATACTTCATCTCAAACTTTATGGCGGATCAGAATACAACGCTTTATGCGCGTTTGCGCAGGTACAGTCATATACCTCTCGCTTCACTGCGTCCCGATACACCTAAAACTGGTTACTGCGACGCGGCTTGTGCTTATCTATGTTCACAACCGCCATAAAGTTTGATTGGATATGTACACTAAGTTTAAATTTAGAATCATAATATGTACTTTAAGTTGCTCCTGTAGTGATGAAAGCATCTGATCTGATGATAATATCGATTTAAATATTTTAACAAAAGAGTTATTTATTTTATAAAGACTTTGATTATATGTCTGGATAGAGTAAGCGTCAAAAAATGTAGATAAAAATATCACCCAACTGTTAGGTTATATAATACTCGCACACAGAAACGGTTTGTACGTGGTTAATAAAGCGTAGGTAGCGAGAGTATATGTGGTCTCTGGAATCACTTGGCCTCAAATTTTTGTTGACATGGTATTGCGAGAGTCCATCCAGACATTATATAATCAAAGACTTTAGACATATTATGAACGTGTGGAGGAAGGAGACTTAGGTACTATTATGTATTACGCACTGCGTTGAAGCTGAATAACGTGCTGTCGTCGGTTATTCTGATATAAGATGTTTATTTAGAATTTATTCCGATCCAGTCATCAACTATACAATTTTACCATAGGTAACGAAAATGTTATTTGGAATGTCAAAATATGTTTCTAACGCCTCGATCAGAGCCCAGTGGCAGTTAGGAGAAAACACGAACTCCTTAAAACTCAGTCAGTGTATATAGTTATAATGTAACTGTGATAAGTTGAAAGTAAGAGTACGTTTTGACGTCTCGTTTAACGTCAGTCAAGGTTAGTTCGAATAAAGTTTAATTAGTACGTAAATATAACAGAATTATTACGCGGAACGAAATATTTAGCATTTTATGCCGAGTGCAGTGTGAAATACTAGCATACTTTTATGAATTGACATGTCGTGAGCTTATGCTTACTATTTATTATACAGGTGAAAATTGAGATCGGTTATTTATTAGAAGTATCTAGTAATGCATTAAAATTAATTAAAAATGATGGCGAAGATCCCGTTATCATTTATTAGTTACCTAAGGCCAGGTATCTCCACCAATTAGCGCTCTTAAGACGTGCTACATCGAAAATTCGTATATGAATTATTACAAAACTAACTGTTGCCCGCTGCTTCGCTTGCGTGAACTAAAGTATGTACTCTACTGAGTTCTCGGTCCCCCCCCGTCCTGAAAAATCATCGTGGAAATCGTTTAGTCTGGTTTCTAGGTAAGAAATTGTATATTATATTACACTTTTGCTTAAAAGTAATAAATTAGAAAAATTCAAGTTCAATAGTTTTGAGTTTATTGTTTTCATACAAACATACAAAACTAAAAAAATTATATCTTCACTTCAGTATCGTTTACACAACCTATGATAATTATTATTTTGGAAAAACGTCTTACGTACAGGATTGTTCTCGTTACGACCTTTTTATGTGTCTAGATATCTATTAAATTTCGGTTCTATATGATGATCGAATGATTTGGCTTATTCAATAACCTATCCAGTCATTTCTAAGTACACAATAAATTATTAAACTAGGTATAAAACAGATTATTTGTATTACATTTCTATGCTATTGTGCTACAGAAAAAAAATGATTTTTTTTTCCGCTTAAAAAGTGGTCGCACATAAATCTGGGGTTAAATATTTTTAAATAAATTTCCGATTTCAAATTACAACCTGTATAAAAAAAGGTGTAGCCACATAACACTAATACCAATTGCAATATTAATTTGTTAAATTTTTACACTAACTCTGACACACTGACAAAGCCGACGCGCACAAACATTATTGATGTAAACAAATAAGTTGCCAGAGTGAAATTTAAAAGTTTTTACAAAGTCTAAATATACAATATGGCATTATATTATTTTGAACATGCAAAATGCGCCACAAGTATACGTTAACCCAATTGGATGAATCCACTCAGTTTTGAAGAAACCATTTCGAGCACGTAGTAGGTACGTCTTTCTACCAGTTTCTACGTCTTCTCTTATATATAGAATTTTCGGCTGAGTGGAAGTTGATTGGCCGTTTCTAGTGGCGTGGTCGTGACCACAATATCCAAACTTGATCAGTGTCGCAATAAAGGTACCTACTCCAACTTTTTTGGATAATTACTCCTGGCTTATCATTCAATTACAATTTATATGAGATGGGCGTCTATTCTTTACCGGGTGTTTGCGTATACGTTTCCTTTAAAATAACATGAGTAGGTCTCACCAAATGCTATATGTTTTGTTTAGGAACCGCTTGGCAGAAACTTATAGTTTATGAGAAAAAAAAAAGACGTTGACATTCTTCTTCTTTTGGTTAATGGCGTTTTAACATACGTTAATTCTGCCAATGTCTAGTGTATGAGAGTTAAACTATTTTTATTGAAAAATAATAAAAACAGGCAACGTAGTACGGTTAATATGGAGTTTTTTTCAAAATGCCACCAGGAACTACGACATTCCACATGCGCCATTTTAAAAAAAAACTCCGACGTTGACATTATTTCCTTATTTGTTACCTTACCTTACCTACTTCAGCGAAAATAAATAATCGTTTTTTCTGGCATTTGGCTAGGCCTATATTGTAGTTTTCATACGGACGGACACCCTATATCTATCGATTATTCTAATAATATTGCGATTTTCGAATAAGATTAAGTATAATTTAGGATTTGTTTGAAAAACGTTCGAATCGCCTTTACAGTTGAACTGTTTACTCCTAAATATCTCAAGAAGCCATCAGAACTAACTGAAGATAATTTCAGCATGATTTCGTGGAATTTGAGAATTTCCTATAGTTTTTGCGGCAATCTTGGGAAATTCATTTATATTATAGTCAGTTTAATTATAATTTTTAGGTCAAGTTGGCTATACATGTAACTTACAGCCTATCTAAACGTGCGGAATACCTGCTTAAAGATATTTTTTTATTTAATAGTTGCTCAGATGTGTGCTCGTACAGTATAAAAAAAATGCGTTCCCAATTTAACCCTTCAAGTACGTAACGGAAAATTGTAAAAAAATATTAAGTTAGTACAATTAAAAAAAAAACATTTTTATTTAACTAAATGTTAGTTTGATTAAGAAATGTTGACTAGTTTTTGAATTAAGGGATTTTATTCACAATTTTGAGTTTCCCCTCTAGTTGAGCGTTCAAGCCGACTACGTAACCCTCCAGTATGGGTGCTTCAATACGCATTTGATCGATTTTTTTATAGCTATAAACACAAGTGAATTTTATATGTACCCTAACGATTGATATGTGAAGAGTTAAACTTGCCATAAATTGCCATGTTTAATTCGAGTTAACTTTTAGATTAAAGTAAAACTAATTAGTTTACATGTAAGGACTTTTAAGATACAAACATGTAAATAACTTAGAATGTTCAACATTAATGAATATTCAGGCTAAGGAAAAAGTATAGACAAAGCGCCGCGAACGAAAAGTGAAGCGTCAAAACATTGTCAGCCGGACAAAAAAGTTTAAACTATTAAAGTATATTTAAACCGACATTGTGTCGTGAAATGTTGTAAAAACAATTCTGCGTTACGAACATAGCGGAATTAGTTTTCAGTTTTCAGAAGTACTTCATATATTTTTTAAAGCGTCAATGGTCGCTTATACAAGGTGAAATTTTAGTAACCGGCCAAAATTTTTCTAGATGTTAGGTATCACCAATAGACCTCATTGCGTATATAAAAAGTATGGGTTACATTTTCAAAATAAATTATTTTATCTAGTGTTATTTTATAACATTTGGTTGCCTTCTTAACGCTATAGTAAACGTACGCGCCCGAGGCCTTGAAACGGAATGTGGCGGCGGGCATAAATGGTGACTAGAGGTTATTGGTTTTTTCGGGAAAAGTTTGTGTAGTCATATCTCAATATTTTTCTATAGAACGATACTAAAAGGAAACAAGATGCCTATCGGTGTTCTACCAAAGATCATTTTATTAAAATTTGGCTGGTCATTAAAACCTCAACCTGTATATACCTACGTGTGCGATTACAGTTCTATGTACCTATAGCGGGGCTTTGTTTATACTTAAAATACTGTTGTTTTATAGACCTTCAAATTAGAATATATATAATTTAGAAAGCTACTATTAACATTTATCAGTCGTTTTAAGTTTTTGGGAATTTCATAGAGTCGATAAATACATTATTTATTTTCATATCTGTGCAATAAATTATTAATTTTTGATTATTTTTAGTTTTATTTTCCAAATCTTGATGCTGATTTCTCAAACTCGTCAATAATATTTCTTTAATCGGTTACCAGAATATTAAAATTTTAACAGTTAATGCATATAATAAAATGAAACGGATTCCAGTGTCCATCTGAGTTCACTTATCCCTACCAGAAAATCTAAGTGGATGTTTTTTCCACATATCCTCACCTGTAGGGATACCTTGACAGGGATAGGCGTACCAGCCGATAATTTTAAAGTACTTATGGAAAAAAATAAACAATAAAGGTAAAATGAAACACAAAAAAAATGCATGTAATCTTGATTTAATATTTACACAATTCCCATTATTTCGAATATTCTTATTGTGTTATATCGCACATGGAACACAGAAAACTTATTTTAAGATGGTGAATGACGTGAATGTGATTTTACAAGAAAATCTGAAAAAACAATTTGTTAGGTTCCCTAGATTAAAAAAAGAAAAAAAAACACCTAGACATCCTCGACATTTAATGACGGACAAGATACAACTAATATTACAAAAAAAAACCTAAAATGAAGAGACAACATGGATATAGGTAACATAAAAAAAAAAAAACAAAAAACAATTATTTCACATTTAAAACAATTACTTATATTAAAGTGGTGGTACTGTTGTAATACCTATATGCAGTAGTTTATCATTTTAATCGATTTATGGCCTTAAGAACTATTTAGGTTAACAAGACTAATCTACCTTAAGTTGCATTGGACCGTTTTCATAAATTTTTTATTTAAAATTTTGGTGTGATATGCTACCTAACTTACATATTAATGACTAATAAAAAACAAAAAATCACACAGAAAATAAAATGTAATTCAAGCAGAAAAACAATGATGCTACTTTTAATTTAATTTAACATCATGTTCTATTCGTTGAAATTTTTAAATATTTTTTGTCGTCTTTCCAATTTACAATAGTACCTACAAATTTGGCCATAATTAAATATAAATTAGCTGCTACTTAACCAGTTAATTATTTAATAATACTTCACCTTATTATAACATTAACCTATAAGTACATTTACCTATTTACAAATAGCCAGAGATCCTTCGAATACTTACCAATCACAAGTTGCCACCATCAGTCTTGGTTACATCACGAACGTTACATCTTATCAGACGACAATATCATAATTCTATAATAAAAACATCTCAAAGAGAATTTAAATATTTCAAAAATATTCTCTGATTAGCTATGGGGGTTTTTTTTCCCAAACTCCTTTAAACATATTAACGCTGATAATCCTAACATTAAGAAGATTACCCACAATTTTAGAGGAATATTCAACAAATTACGCCAATTACAGGATGGCGTCGCTGTTCAGGTATGGTTTAAAGCCAGCCGCGTGCTATTGACTTTAGTGGGTGAAATCGGTCGCACAGTACCTACCTAGTAGGCTTGGATTATTTACATGTCTAGATAGAACCACGAAATACAATACATCTCACATACGGTCATCTAGTCCCAAACTAAGCAGAGGCCTGTACTATGGGTACTAGACAATTTATATACATACCTACTTAAATATATTTTTATAATACACATCTAGATATTTCACACCCAGACACGGAACAAATAAACATGTTGAACACAAGTATTTACCGGGTGGAAATCGAACCCGTAACTTCCGCGTCTGCAGTCGGCGTTTTCAATTACTTGACCAACAGGTCAGTCGATAACAACAAAATAATGGGCCAACTTGTATGTGCTTCTGTGATTAAATAAACCACATAGCTCAGTGGCGTATTCAGGGGGGGGGCCCGTGGGGGCCGGGCCCCCCCCAAACGCAATGACATAAATTCAGTTAAAAACATTCCGTAAGGAGATCTACACTGCAATTAGAAACTTATGCATTTCTATTTAATACTCAATATAATAGTAAATTATTTACACCACCAGAGTACCTAATACAATTAAATATTATTGAATGCTGACCACATTTTACTTAATAATATCTGTTCAAACATGGCATTTTTAGAGTGACGAATTTCCATACAAACGGCGTCAACGGCTGCACCCCATCAAACCTTAACCGAACAGCGCAAAAAATAATATATGGTATTCAGATCAGCAAAAACTAGGTTTACATGTTTTACCATTGGAAACTGTTATCAGATCCTTTTTCTGTGAGACGTAAATTTGGCTATATCTTCGAGGATAACGGAGGGATTGCGGTCCTATGGGTTTCAAAAGTTGCAAATTTATCGGGTATATCCGTTGGAAATTTTGAAAATCGGTTGGTAATTTTTTTTTAAAATTGAAATTATGTCTGTAAAAATGGGGATTTTCGGGTGTCGTTTTATACAAAAATATGAATATTTTTGAAAATATTTGAGTTATCGAAAATTTGCCAAAAATCCATCTAAGGAACTAAATTGTCTAACGAATGGTGAATACGGTTTGAAAATCGGTTGATAATTACGGCCTGTAGGTGGGCCCTGAAAATTGACAAATTTCAAAAAACTTGTATTTATGGATACGGGCATGGTATATGTGGAAATGTATAATTGCTGGTTGGTTTAAGTTTTGAGTTGTTTAGTTTTCATATTACACGATTTCAAAATAAATAAATTAACACTATAGGTACGTGAATTTTTATTTTTTTCTAAAACTTCTCAAGTCATTCAATGCCGACGAGGGTAGCGGGAACTGCAAAATCTGTAAATTTTTGAATTTCCTAAATATATCGTAAGAAAAAAAACTTAATGCGTGGGATTTTTCTCGAAATTGTTTCACCTTTCACAACATTTTCAACATGAAAGTTGCATTTTGACATCTCATCAAAATTCATTATTTTTTTATATTTTTCACAGCATGTGAAAATACAATTACTTTCATATTGAACATGTAAAAAAAGACAAAAAAAAATAGAAATAAAATCTCGCGCATTCAAGTTATCATAAGAAAGTTTTTTTTCTTATGATGTATCAAAATATTGTAAAAAATTAAAAAGGTATAAACCTATTTTTTGCTGATCTGAGTACCATATATTTCTTTGCGCTAATCGGTTAAGGTTTAGTGAGGCGCAACCGTTATCACCGTTTGTATGGGAATTCGCAACACATTTTATATTTATGCATTTTCTCTCCATGAATAGGTATTTCGCGTTTCCTGCGGGAATGAGAAAACTTTCATAGATATTACGAATTTTTAATTTAATTTTAGGCGTAGGAATTTCTGAGATAAAGGGGGCAATGGGAGATTATCATATATTTTCTTAAATGTCTATTAAACTACGCATTTTAAAATTGTAATAAACATTATGAAATATGTATATATATATCTCATAACGAGCACTTTCATTTGATATGAACCATGACATCATCATCATCAGCCCGTGTCTCTCCACTGCAGGATATAGGCCTCTCCCAAGGCTCGCCACCACACACGGTCCTCCGCCTTTTGCATCCAACTACCCCCGGTATGATGCTTCAGGTCATCTGTCCATCTGGCCGGGGGGCGTCCAATGCTTCGCTTTCCGGTACGTGACCTCCATTCGAGAACTCGTCTACCCCATCGGTTATCAGTTCTACGGCAAATGTGACCGGCCCATTGCCACTTCAGCTTGCTGATTGCTTCGGCTATGTCGACAACTTTGGTTCTTTGACGGATTTTAGTGTTTCTGATTTTATCCATCAAAGAAACACCGAGCATAGCCCGCTCCATAGCACGCTGAGCGACCAAGACATAGGGACTTGAGAATTGTTTTTAATAGTATAATTTTCCCCCAAAATGATATTATTTGTTTATCGTTTAGTTTTTCCTGTAAAATATAAATGAAGCTCTATTTTCCGTATTTTTTTTCCAAATGTTATTCACTACAGTTTCGGGGTTAAGGGGGGGATATTAAATTTTCTTTAATTTTGAAACCATGGATATTAAAGTTAAAAATAAAATATGCTTGTACTTTTTATAATAAGCACTTTGATTTGACACATCACTAAGAGCACTTAAAAAGTTTTTTTTATTTTCTACTTTGCTCTCTTAAATGGAAATATTTCATTTACGCTATACGTTCGTTATTGGGCTACCAAACTCTGTACATGTATCGAATTTCAACTTTTGCATCTAATAGATTCGGAGAAAGAGGGTGTGACAGACGGACACCAAAATGACCCTATACGGGTTCATTTTTTCATCTTTGACGTACGGGACCCTAAAAAGGAACCCTCATAGATTCACTTCGTTGTCCGTCCGTAAGTCTGTCCAGACCTTTTTTCTCTCCAGAACGCGTGGAGTTATCAAGCAGTATCAAATACTTAGGTTAATTTATTTATTATATGATATGTCTTCATGAATTAACGAAAATTCCCTAGCTTCCGTATTAAGATCGTAGAACGTGTCTTGCATGTATATAGCACTAATATAGGCTTTAAGTTTAATGAAAAATATGGGCCCCCCCCCCAAGCTTGAATTCTGGATACGCCACTGAATAGCTACTTCCGCTGCTCCGTATAACTATAAAAGTACTAACAGTCTCTGTGTGCGTGATTATAACCGACCAGTCAGGTGAATTTATTTAGGTTTTTTGACGCCGAAACTGTATCTATATATACATAATTAATATATTTATATAAATAAATTTATATTAATAATAATAAAAATAATAATAGTAATAATAATAATAATAATAAAATATAATATTATATATATATATAATTAAAGCCAGTGTAGGAGCGCGTTCAGTCACTAACTGCATCACTAAAGGAAGTACGCGGCCAGCCTAAACGCTTTCGAAATTTCAGACGGTAGGTAGAAGGTACGTATGCGTTGAGTAGCCTGTTCAACAGCACAATGCTTTACTTCCAGATTTTTATACATTCGAATCGATTACTCATAATCGATTCTAGTGCTCATAGTCGCTATTATTTACTTTTCGTTCCTTATTTTAAACTGCTAATCACGTAGTAACATCTAAAAACTTATAATACGAGTTAACTTTTCTACGATTCAATTAGTGTTCGATTTGTGAATATTCCTCAGATAGAAAGTTCGAGTATCTAAATATTATCGTCGTTTTATTATATTCAGCATTAAGCACGAACAGTAATACAATTAAATGCTTACTGGAATATATAGTTATGGGCGTATTTTGACCCTGTTCACGAACATATATACCGAAAATTCTTATCACCTATTTTTTGGAATAAATCCAAAAAAAGAGTTTTGAAGCTATATGTATATCAAATATATTTATTTAATTCATTACGACTGTTAATGCTTCTTATAAATAGAACACAATATCCACAACGAAAGCTCTCATTCAAATAAGAGTTCATCAATAGTATGCATAGTACGTTATATATATTTTTTAATTTTATTATTAAATTTACCCTAAAACTAAAGAGCTACTATAGCCTAACTAACAATTTGAATAACTATCTACAAACAAATGTTTATATAGGTATACGAATAACACATGTTTTTCTTTTTATTAAAACGATGTCTACTTATTAAAAATTAAAGGAACACATATATATAAAAAATCGTTTTACAAACCGTCTAAAATCAAGGATCTAAATACTTTCACTGAATGTCCTAAAGCTTTTCAATTTTTAATTTTTTTTTTACAGCATAATTTTTAAGTGAACATAAACTTTTCATAAATTACGCATTTGCTAAATCCAACTTCTACGATTTTTTTTGATTTTATATAAAACATTTATATCAATTTGAAAGAATCACTAAAGGGAACGGAATATTTTTACTTATTTTGAAAAATTTGCAAAAATATATTTCAACTTCACTAATGTACTTTGTCTTTCTTTCGTCTGCGCATATTAGAAGTTTCTCCCTGTAAAGCACCAAGAAAGGTAGAAAATTGAAAAAAAAAAACAAGAAGTTTTGACAGATATCCATCCGGTGGCAGCGTAGCATGCGGGTTGACACCCTGGGCGGTTTTCTATTGAGTAGCCCCCCAAAATGAAACAACAAATACTATCAACTTACGCGAGTTTATTTTGTTAAAATATTCAATTCTATTTATCAAAGTTTACTTTTATTGCTTTGTCACTGGAAAAATGGAAAGATTGTTAAATCACGATTGACGTTGTGGATCCTAACTACGATTGTATTCACTTTAATTTTAAAAAGCTTCTTTCACATGAAGCCACCGGAACGCAATCATAAATTTCTGAATGCGTTTAAGAAAGTCTTAGACACAGCCTAGACTCGGAACAGACTCTAGTTTCATTTTACAATGAGTCTTAGAAGGTCAAAGTTAGTTTATTGGATCGCCACTTGGGAAGAAATAGGTTGATAGATCTTGTCAGATTTGGAACTCTAACACGAAGCTCTTCTAGTGACCTAAGCAGCTTATAGGCTACAAGACACCAAACGAGTTGCCGAGTGCACCCACTGTCATCCCTTTACGCCGCCATTGCAGATATATAGGGCCTCTAGTGGCTACCTAACTCTAAAAAACTGGTTATATCAAGATTAATTTCGATTTTATATAAAACAATAAGCTACAATAAAATAGAACTAAAATTTAAAAAATACATCACGATAACAAACTATAATCTAGTATAATTTTTATACTGTTTAAAAATATGTTAACGTACTATCAAAAAAAATACCACTTTTACTTAAAAAAAAAAAAAAAAAAACAAGATTTAAATTCAGTCTGAATGCTGACATTGAACATAATATAAATATTTTGTATAAAATCTATTTGCGTCAATGATTAGCTGTGTGAATGTTGAACGTGGTTGTACTATTTAAACCTGTTTAACTAATGGGGCCATTCCACTGCCCATTTTGTCTCTAAAAATTTATTGCAAAAGTTAAATTTATCACTAAGAAAATAGTCTAGCCAAGAAGTGGTGAGTTTCTCGGGAAAAATAAGTTTAAGTGTTCCAAAATTATGAGTAATAGCTCATTGGAATCTGAAAAATATTCCGAAAAAAAATATTTTTCATATTTTTTTTCTACGATAAATATTTTTAGAAATAAATTCTCAGTTCATAAAAAAATTAAAAAAAGACTTCCAACTGAATTTTATTCATTCAAGTGTTAAGATGACTCCATAATTTAATCAAAATTTCGAAATTATTTAATATTAAAAAAAAATAAAAAATTATGTGTTGTACTTTCTCAACTAATAATCTCAGCAATTTATGGAAGAGAAAACAATAAGCGTCAGGGTATTTATGGTTCCTGTGGTTTCCTCGTATTTTATGATTATCGGTCAATTGCTCTAATAGTGAAATCACATTTTAAAAAGCTTTTCCCAGTGTACTATAATAAAATAAAAAATAAAATAAGAAGACAATTAGTAAAGGAAAAATAGTAATAAGTATACCTATCCAACTTTCACTTTAGAAATACTCTGTAACTTGAGACAAAGAACAAAATGATGTCTGTCTTTTAAAATGCCACTTGTTTCGTATGCCAAATATGTAAAACATGAAAACTTAAATGAAATACTATAAAAAGATAAACAGTTTAGCGTTGGCTTGGTAATAATAGGGTTTCGTTTTGTGGATGACTCCGTCAACCTCTTAGCATTTCAAAAGTTTGTCTAGATCTGGACCTTTTTCGATAACACATCGATGTACATTAGGCTGGCGTAGCCACTTCATAAGGCCACACATCCTAACCATACTCATAATTTGTTGCTAATTTGTTGCACCAATTCCGAATTTGTAGCTCTGGCCGTTTCCGAGACACAGTGGATACCCTAGCGTAAGACTTACGCTACGCCAGCGTAATGTACATAACACATCGTGCTCGTCAAGGTTTAAGATCTCTTTTGTTTAACACTAAAATTTCACCCCAATGTGCCGAAAGAAACTTATAAAAATATTGGATTACAAAATATAATTCTTCTATAACTGGTCCCAACCGTTTCAAGTCATTTTCGCAACTACGACAGCCGAGGAAAAATCTTAGAATTTCCATTTGCCCGTAAAAATTTTAATATTCAAAAAAACATTTTGTTCCGATTTTCTAGTAAGTAGATCTAGAAAGCGGAGCGTTGTCGTTCTGATGATGTCTATGTCACATAAAAATAAAATAAATAAAAAGACATGCATAATTCTGGGTTAGTTGTAGTTATTATTCCACTCTTAGCGTGGAATGGCCCAGATTTCAAATATTCTCAATGAAACTTGATGTGATAAGTACCGATTAGAAAGTACTCAAAATTGTATATGAAGCAGAGAACCAGCAGTAACAGCATCGATGAAATCGTTGCAGTCGGAGTTTTTTAATGTTTGAGCAAGAGAGCGGCATGTTTGAGTCTCAGATGCGAACGTAGGGTGTCAATACGGCTGTAGGTAGCAGGGCAGTAGGGGCAGAGGGAGCGCTGGGCAGTGTGGCTATGGAAATGATGCCAGCGGTTGGAGACTTCCTTGCCGCAGGATTTGCATCGCCAGAGAGCGGCACTGTCGGCGGCCGCCACGAACATGCTGTGGTACGAATACTGAGGCGCCGAGCTCGCTCCAGCCAGTCCTGCACGTACGCGTTCTGTGAACATCCGCCTTTTTTCTAGATTCTCGCAACGACAGCATATCGATACGCGACTCATCACGTAACCTACATATTGACTTACGAGCTAAAATGCAGTAAGTGTAACGTATAGTCATCTGTTTTACTCCTGAGTACTGTCACGTGGAAGTGAAAGCATCGGCATAGTACCATCATCTAGCACAATTTACCTATATGGTTTGTATTTAATTTCTCACTAGATTTCTATCCTAGAGAGCACTGTTAGGGTTGCCTTTCTGATTAAGTAGGTAGGGTGTCTATTAACCATTGCAATCCACAATTTGTATAAAATTTTTGAAATATCAGTTATGTTAATCCATGGAAACGAGATTTAAAAAGACCTATTGAATATTCATTACTATTGTTTTTAAATATATTTTAATGTAAGTTGCGAAGAAATGTTGTTCCAATCTCAGGTTCCAATATACACGGTTGTTAGTGAAATTATTTTAGAGGGGTAAAAGTAATGGTCATTTGCAATCGATTTAGTAATTGAATACCTTATTCGAAAATTATCAGTTTTCGAGACATAAGAGAATAATTTTTTTTATTAATAAATCCAGAAATAAGACTAAACACATTTGCTGCAAAGAAATCCCGAATAATGAGCGATTTTTTTGTATAACACGAGTAAGAAAAACTATTTACCAAAAAATTAAACCGACGGAAAAAGAAACTGAAAAGTTTAGTTTAGAAAATTAAACTCCTAAACAAATTTTGAGTCGGCGCCAAAAAAACAATGAAAATCATTAAACCGCGCATCCCGTTGCCAACATTGTGTATTTAAACGACTTCAAAAAGGAAGATGTGTATACTCACCAATATCTTCGTCGATTGTGGACAGAGTTAGAAAATTCTTTTTCTGTTTGAAAGGGTATAACTCCCGAGGTGATTCCTTTGTCATTAAGTTGAGATTTGATGATGGAATACAAGGGAAATCGAGGAATACCTTCAAATCTTATAGGCACGCACAGTGTGTTTGAGCTCTATTTTTTAGTTATTCAGGTGTTTGCGTCTGGAAGTCATCATCTCGTGCTGCTAAGCTGATGATGGAAGCTACAGCACTCCTTAATGGTTAGGAGTTAGGGGGTAATACTGCGATATGTCTATAGTTTTCTCCAAATGGCGGCGCTGTTTTATTTGAGCAGCGCGTTTAGAAACCTTATTTATACTAAATACAAATAAATTACAATTAAGTACTTTTAACTAAAATTTGAAAACTAAATGTTTTACGAAAAAAATTGAATACCGATTTCAAAAACATAAACTCTAAAATTAAAAACAATATTTTTACTTCTATTTACAACTATAACAAATATAGAACACAATATTGTTTCAATTGGCACCGATTTCTTTGACTATATGCCGCCTATTAATGCTCAATTATTTCAATGATTTTTTTTTTAAACTTTTAAGTTCAAGTTCTTGAAGTTTGCTTTATTACGTAATGAATTTGCTTGTTTGTATGACGTCGACTAAAAATTAATTTAGAAGCTTAGTTAATAATACTAAAAAGGTTTATTTGTCGCTTTACAGTTTTTTTTTGTCTGTTTAATTAGTTTTTCTTTAACTTCGATGTGTATCCTATCCAATAAAAAAAGAATCTTCCAAGTTGGACTGCTCTGTAAAAAGTTTTTTTATTTATTTCATTTTTAGTTATTTTCCACCAGGAGTGCAATTTTTTCATTTTAATTTAAAAGCAAAATACTTATATGATATATATACCCTATCCAATATAAAACAACATCGAAATCGGACTACACTGTAAAAAGTGCTTCTATTTTCCTACTAGGGGTTATTTTTTTTCTTTATATAAATATGACCAACTTAGAGGTATAATATTCTATGCAATAAAAAAAATAAATATCCGTGGACTTGAGAACATCTTTTTTCGTGGGTTAAAAATACTTTGAATTTTTATGTTACAGTTCAAATACCACGCATAGTTCCCAAAAAAATATGACAGTCAACAAACCATGAAACAAAAAATAATATGAGGTGTTGTTTACGAATCACAAATTACAGCCTTACCTTACCTCATCAGCTATCCAACAAGATATGAATGTCCAAAAAATTACTGATTTAAAAGTTAAATAAAACAAAAGCACTGAGTCCTTTTTTTCTTAGTAATTAACATTAAGAATAATTATTCAGATAAATAAACGAAAACAGCTGAGTTTCTACTCAATTTGTCCAAATAGAAGAACTGCGGTTTCTAATACAGGTACAAAATCTCTTACAATTTTCAGTTATTGTCACTCGCGATGTTAGTTTTTTTATTTTTTGAACCGCCTTTAAGATAATTTTGTGAAGCTCGCCACACATATAAATCGTTGAAATTATGGCACAAACTTTTCACTTCTCGGTCAAAAAAAAAAAGAGACAAACCAGACTGAAATTTGTAGATTTTGTGCCTATATTAGGAATCTTAGCTTTCAGTTTGAGCATCCAGTTAAGAAGACTATTTCGTGCTTCTGTTTACTCTATGACTAAATCAATTGCAAAGAGGCTCTACTTTTAGCCCTGCAAACGAATGTCTCTAATAACCAATATCTATGTATATAGGTGCACACAAATACCGTCTTTTATAAGTCTGTAGATATAGCATAAATTGACTAGAGAGCAAAGGGAACCCGTGTACTTAAGTTTTAATAAAATCTATTGGACAATAACCACGTTATAACGCGAAAGAACAACGGATAGACAAACTGCCATACCAAAACTATAAATTGCCAGGGGTAAAGTTCCCGATATATCATTTCTAAATAAGCCACTGTTTTAAGTTTTATCCGTTATCTTATAAACTCTGTATAACTAATAATTGATAAATTTATTAAACATTGAACAAATTCAGTATACAGCCTATATCAGAATTAATAACAAAGCAGAAAATATTTTGTTGTAAATAGTTAACAGAATCCTTTTGAACTACATATATTTTTTATTAGGTTTTCATCATGCTTTTATTGTTGGAGTACAGACAGCGCTTTAGTCAACGACCAACTTGCTTAATGCAAGAGGCAAGCTGACAATAATATCGACCGCGAGTAAGTCCAAAAACGAACGGATGCTTTTTTTTTCTTTGCGATGGGAAGGCGACTTAAACTCTACAGTTTCCGCGCGCCCGGGCGCGTGGGGTATGTGAGAGTTGCAACCACTAAACAACCACCTGAAGCAGAACAAGGAAGCGTGTCGTTAGCCCGAAAGCTCCGACTTCATCGAAGCGGCCAGGAGGCACACTAGGGTGTCACCGGCGCGAAGATGTCGAGAAACCCCTAAGAGTTCCTCGATGCGAAATAATTCGGTTGGCGCGGGCCTCCGGTTAAGATTTACTTTATATATTTAACGTGTGAAAAGTGTTTTATTGTTCACTCATTTGAGATGTGATCAGTAGGGGACGAACGGATGCGTCGTTATTGTTCGATACTAGATGTCTACACGTCCAATTAAGTTGAATTAATTTTGCTTATAACACAACATATAAATTTTGATAATGTAAAACGTGTCTATGTTCAGATGTATTCTATAACTAAACTGAAATCAGGAAAATAATTCAAAGATTGCAAAGTCCATTTTAAAAATAAACAGAGCGTATGTATACATTGATAAGCATGTAAAGTTAGGCTTGTATTTGTCGAGGATGGGACGTGTTGCGATAAGTGAAACTACATGAATTGTAACATACCACAATTTAATGTAAAAATTAGTAATAAATACAACAGATAAATGCAGGAGTTTGCAACATGTTAAAATTGCATTACATAACATCAAACAATGTGAAAAAAATAAATTTGCATTAACTGGTTGCATAGAACAAAAAAAAAAAACTATATAAATAAAACTGTATTAAACGGAGGCATCAAACCAAGGTATTAAACAAAATATTCATAGACAACAAATCGTTCATAAATTCTATGTAAAAATATAACAAGACCGATTTTTAGGCGTTAGGTACACGATTTGACACCCCCTACCTAAATAACACTATTGCATATACGACACTATAACAAAATTTACTAATGTATTAATAAAGACGAGAACAAAATAAAATACATTAACTAGACCATTGCTATCCAGACGAAACCGTACAGTTTTCCTGCATTCCATCCAATTGAATTTTTTTTAAATCACATTTTTTTTCTTCTTCAAATTTTAGTGATAAAATCATAAATTTTCATATACAATAAATTGGAATATCTTCAAAAGATTGGCCAAATACGTGACTAGGTCAACACGACCTCGACTTTTATAAAACTAAATTTAGTAATTCGTTAACCTTATGTGTAAATTCCATATGGCATAGAGTTAAGCTTTCATTAAGTTTGATGTGGTGCTCACTTCATATTAATTAAGTTCACTTGTTGAAAGCCAAACAGAGATCAAAGGAAGATATTTTCTGAGCCAAAAACGATGTGACTCTCCAAATATTCTGGCCAGACACTACCATAAGTATCTTAACCTACAATATCTAAAGTAAATATAAACCAATCAATCGATTCGTCGGTTAATTTTTTATCAATATATAATTATTAAAAATTGGTCTTCTATAGTAGTTTACGAAATAGCACTACCACGACGAGAATTTTTTTCACGAGGTCAGCCATCGGCGCTTAATATTTTGCATTAAAAACAATGGAAGAACTTCTTCTTCTTCCCCGGACTTTTGCGAGGAACTAAAATTATATTGGATAGCTATGATCTATGGTTGGGATTAATAAATAACCGTCTTCGTATTTGAGATATGTCTTCTGTACGATTAGAAATTTAATGTATTATCCATTTCATAATCACGATTTTATTTTTTTATTTTGTTGTTAATATTTATAGGTGCTTTTTTCCACAAGCTTCCACAGAATGAGTAAAAGACGTGTTGTATAATAATAATGTAGGGTGTAGCAGAATTTTGCAATGTGCCTCATAAAAATTATAGGTGTATCACTAGATACATCACATAACGTTGGCATTCCCTGTAATAGCTTTAATGGGTGGGAGGGGTAATTTTATGCAGTCTATGGATTAACTATTGCATATTGCACCGATAGACACCACGTAATCATTCCTCCCGCACCGCGCGGCCACCGCAGGAATAGCCAATACTATGCAGTATTTTTTTAAATAAAGAATATTGGTTTTTTTACTACATTAATTCTTTAAATCTACACGCATGCTCCGTTCTCACCTTTTCCGCGTTAAATTAAATAATGTCCGTAAAGCTATTCCGAAATGTATCTATTGTGTTGTTTTATTAGTATTTCTACACCCTCCATATTATTGTATGTATAAGATTATATATAAAAAAAAATGTGCGGTTGAGGCGAATAAGTTTAAGCGATGTTTTTGTGTAGCTTCATTAATCCCACCCAACGATAACATTGTAACCTGTGTCACATTAACTTATTTAAAATTACGTAACTATTGCAATCGGCAGAGGTAAACAAGCTATTCCTTAATATTACCAGCTATAAGATCTGTACATCACCATAACCAAAAACGTGTAGTTATCCAGAAATAGAAATCGAAACGAGGAAGTAAATCGACTTATATAAAATATGATTAAGTAGTTAACTCTCATTCAAGGATATTTATATATTCTTTAAAAAATATCATTTAGTTTGGTTACGTAATTAAATAACTAGTAATATTGCACTGAGTATGAAACGCTATCAAACAATAAGCACCCACGATTTACTTGAACGTGTGTAAAAATAAATATTTTATAAGTTACACAAAAAACGCTATACCGTCCTGGCTATTGATACGAGGGTCCCACAAATTGTTAAACAATATCCGTGGGTTCCTACTTTTTAATAGACAATTGTATATTCTAGCTATGAGTTATGACTATTTTGAAACGATTGCACAAGTGAGATTGTACGTTCACAGCTCGAGCCGACGCCGCGGAGGCGGTCGCGAGTTCACTATTTGGATGTACTATATACTAACGATGTATAGATCGTTCATATTTGGTAGACGATGAATCTATCTGACTTATGCGACTATATTAATAAATTTGAAGATCTCTGAAAAAAAAAATGAAGAGAAGAATCTCGAGTGATACTGTAATCTCTACAAGGACAGATGCGACCTCGACCGGATGCTAGATGCCTTACATTAGCAAAGTAACTAATTATTAAAATTTTAATAATATTACAATAGGATTCGAATCATAGCGTGTTAACACTCTTGGTTCTAGCACCATTCCATTTTATCACATTTCAGTTACTGTACCACTCTAAGTGTTTAGCTAAAAATGTAACAATCTTATACTTAATTCAAATTACATACATGCTAGGTTAGTCCCAATCGTAGAATGCCAATATTAGTTACGAAATGCGCAACCTGAAACGTCCCTATCTTAATAATCGAAAGGGGCTCGGCCCCGAAGCACCACGCGGCCGGCACTCCGCTAACTAAACGAACACCTACCAACAATAAAATAATAAAGTGTTAACATATGAAAACTTTGAACCGGGCCGCGGCCCGCAACTGAACGACAAACGCAGTGCTACTCCGTTATCAATAATAAAACAATCAACGCTAATAAAACAATATACATAGACAATATAAATAGAAAAGTATAAGGCAATAGAATTTACTCTAAATATAAAAAAAAAAACAATCTCCGTAAATAGATCGGCTATCCTCTAGTATAAAAAAATCTTTTCGTATGTTTCCTTAGGCTCTATCCGTTAATACATTACGATCCTTAAACTTATCCATTCTGCGAAGGCCTCATAGAGTAACAAATGCATCTTCACTGAGATTCAGTCAATGTTTATATGTCGTTGACCAACGACGAAGATCACAATCTCTTGACAGTCGCCCCATCCCACTCTGCTGTTGTTCTTCTGTCCCAATAGGATGTAGTAACATAAATAGAATTAGCTACAGGAAACTCATAATTTCCTATCTACTACAATAAATATAACAAGAGCCAGCATCGCTTCACGGTCGCACCGCTACTCGACACTATTATCTCTAGCTTAAGGTTCCTATCGATATAATATAAAAAATAATATGGTAATAAAATTAACATCATATTATTGCTTTTGCCCGTTCCCGTATAGTGATTGGTATAGAAAAGAATTTGCTTACCTAATTGCGTAACGCATCGAGTCATTCACGATAACATCGAAAGATAGGTACGTTCCTCGCGAGGATCCTATACAAGGTCACATTGGGGCAAGTCAAACGCACAACCGAGACAATACTAAACCGACGGGCCCTCGAGGCCCGCTTTAAGTAATAGCACTTCAGCTTAATCCTAAGTAGGAAGTTTCAGCGTAGGTTCTAGTCCAACGAGACGCGCGTTGCGCCGGCTGACCGGGCGAGCTCACAGAGCGTCGAGGCCCAGCCAGTAGGTGGACAATCAATCGAAGCCGCCCGCGTCCAGGTGGTTGGCAAAGAGGGGCGCGTGTGGCGGCGCGGGGGGCGCGGGCGGGGCCGGAGCGGACGGCGCGACGTCGAACTTGCGCGTGTCCGGGTTGTATGCGGGGTGCTTGAACTTGCAGTGCGTGCGCAGGTTGTCGGAGCGCGTGTAGGTGGCGCGGCACAGCGGGCACTCGAACCGGCCCGGGAAGTGCACGTGGTAGTGGTTGCGGATGTGAGTCACCACCTTGCCACACAGCTTGCAGCGATGCAGGTTGAGCGCGCCCGCCACGCGCTCGAACGTCAGCCGCATGTGCCAGCCCTTCGAGCCTGCAAGCACCCACCACCGGTCACTCTCGCGCTCCGAGGCCGACACTCATGCCTCCACACGCACGACCCTCCCGACCCGATATCGACATAGTCACGACTCCTCATATCATCACTTATATGAAACTTTGCGTTAACATATTAAGGTACTGTCATATTGCCTGCATAACATATAATATCTATTCCATCAGTGTGACTCGTTATAACTGTAATTTTAAGTAAACAAATTTCTTTATATATTAATACTATTATTAGACAACAATAAAAATTATTGAACTTGTTAAATACAAAATGTCAGACAGCACCAAAATATGTTAAACAGTCTCTGTGTTTACAGTATTTGAAGACAACTAGACCTACACTGAGTATATACCTTTAACAGAAATATTTTTCATACTAAGCATCTAAAAATAAAAAGAGAATATAATTCAGATTTAATTTATATAAAAAAAACGACGCATTTATATGACTATTAAAAGCTATCATTAAAAATTATGCCTCAGTAAAGCTTCTCCTACCGCTAATATTTAATAAATGATCCCATAAAATATACGAAAATCTAACTTGGTTATCTTTAAAAATAAAACTTTATGTTTTTGAATAACAGTGTTATTTCAATCAAATCTCATGCAAAAAATTACAAATGCCAATAAACTCGAAGAGGGTGTTCTTAGATATGATCCAATAATATGATGTTTTTGTTAATAAAGCAATGTAAAAGAAGATTATTATTTCACAGAAGAGAGATAGGCCTGCCATAGAAAAGAAAAGCATGGAAAAAGGATGAAAATTAAAAGAATGTAATAAATAATAGAAATATATTTGCAACAGCATACAAAGCGACGAGGGTGTTAATCGCTTACAAGTAATCACCCAATCGAGATGTTTTGCAAATTTGCAAAACTAAAAATAAATTACAACAAAAATACAGATGCCTTAACCATAAACTCCAATCAGTCTTTTACAATACAATATGTAAAGAATATTTTAAAGCCTAGTTTATGAGGAATAAAAGAGATCAAAAATATTGATTAATTCCATGATTTCACACTACTTAACACCTATTGATAGAACCTAACTGTCAAAAAACAATACCCATTATTAATAGTTCTGTTATCATTAAGATAATAACATGAATATAGGAAAGCAACCTATGTCGGCGCATGAATCGATCTTGAACTCTATGCATGGCTCAAGTCTTGGGTAATAAAAAAATGATTTCATTACTTTCTGTCTGAATTGCGGTAGCACGAGTTAATCAGAAGATTTAATTAATAGCAATAACAACATATTTTCAGGGTGGAGAAATATCCATATTTTGATCATAAACAAAATAATCAAAAATTAATTACCTTTAATAAAATGTTTTTTTAATTATTTACATTTGTGAAATTTTAATTAAACAATTGGTCATACCAAATTACACACATACGTGAACGAAGTTTACTTGCAGATGTTTTATTAAATGATCACGCATCTGTAGTTGTTTTAATGCCTATTAAAGTTGTTTATTGAATAAATAAAGTTGTTTTTATAATTTATTAATTTCAATTTTATATTATAGTCAAGATGTCGGGATTTGTCCACCCTAGAAATATGAACAGTATAAAACCTAATGACCTAAGTAACAACCTAACCTCGTTGTCTACTACAGCTCGCGCTAAACTTCTTGTTCGCTCTGAAGTTGACGCGGGTGCGCTTTGCGCAGGTGCGGCTTTCTCGACCCTTCTTGATCCTCTGATATACATTTATTCTTACTGCGACGCTCCTCGCTTTAATGTCAGATTGAACAAAAAGTTTCGCGCAAATTGTACTCGGCCAAAGTATCTGCGAAACTGTGCGGAACGCATCGTCTTCCATCAGCCACGTTTCTATTTAAGTAACGCGATCTACGCGCAAATGGCGCTAAAAAAATTGCGGTGAAAGGGAGGATTTGGATTTAACTACGCCTAGGCAGGTTCGCACACGGTTTGGTCGAGTGGTTTTATATACCGCAGAACTTTTTTGTAATTATATTTTTTTACGACAAACAGAATGTAATTAAAATAATTAAATATAATTCGTGTACTTTGTAAAGATGTAATGGGGCATAATTCTTTTATACTCCCAACAACTGTAAGCTGGTGGCTCCGATGTCGTTGCGAGGTGCAAGGGGGTTATAGTCGGCCAACAGGCGCGTATTTCAAATTACTGTTCTGTTAGAATAAAACGAGCCGATCCGTCTATAGTAATTCCCCTTGTAAACAGATCGGTACAAGTCTTGGTGAGTAACGTTATTCTTTCGTGACTACTAAACAACTGTCACCTGGCACCGATGAATGATGCACCTACAATATAGTCACTCTTCAGTAAATAAAGAGCGCTGTAGATTTCGTGGAAATTATGCAGCAGACCGGCTGGCCAGGAGATCAGAAACAGTGGCTGTGGGTCCTGAACCCGTTGTGCCGTTATCTTCCAGGTGGGTACCACAACGCTGCGGTAAACCACGAGAGTACAATATAAATGACTGCGTAAACTAAAACAATTCAAGGCGGTTCTTCCCGAATTGGATGCTCGTCTGGCACATAGGTTAGTGTAACTGAGAAGAGTCCTTGCGTCTAGTAGCTGAAACACTTTGACTGATTAAAGCCCATTTGATGAATACCTTGCTCTAGGTATCACAGACAATTCTCTGTGTAGGACCTGCATGGAGACTCAAGAAACGGTCACCCACGCTTACGTGCGTCGGAGTGGTCTCCTACTGGGCTAAATTCTCGGGTAATCGAAGATGGTCCCAGAAACCATTGGCTACATAAAAGGTCTGCTAGACATTCTGGTGGTGCTGGGATGGCAGGAGAAGAGCAATCCCATCAACACGTAAAATAGGTACTTGATAATGTTGAGTTGAGGAAAAAAGTGCCCGATACAAGGAGCTGTCAGCGTACAGTTGTCAAGATATTTGCATTGATATAATGTTTATTAGTGCACAATTTTGTTAAAATGATCATAAAATATTTGAAATTCCATTAAAATTTTGTGTATTATTGTACTCGTCTGATTCACAATGAAGTTGCTTAAATATTTTTACTTTTTGAGATTCATACCACCGTGAAATAAATAAATGTAAAGAAATTCATTACTTTTCCAATTAATTGTCAACGTATTAAATAAGGTTTCAAGATGATATAAATAAATAATGACCATTTTATGTAAATCGTGATTTCTAACAGGTAGTATCCATATAAAAACTACTGAAGGAAATTCATTGAAAATTTTAGAGAGCTAGAGTTTTTGGTAACAAATACGTTTTGGCAAAGCATTGTAAGGTAACATAGTACAGTCAATTATCCCCAGAAATTTTCTGGTCACTAATTTAAAAACCTTGGTTTTTGCGTCTCCGCCTACAATAATATTGCAGGGTACCACAAAAGTACATAATAACTCATAGAGGCACAATGACGTCACACAACCCGAAGTTAGGCGACAATCATGAATGATTCATTGGGTAAGCCCGGTACAAAGTTTATCCTGGCGTTCGGGCTCTGTGACGTCAGTCTCGAATGTACATTATTACCTACTCTTCTAGCAGTACAAAGGAACCAGTAGCCGCCGGCGGAATGCTGGTCGTCAGTAGCCTGCGTCGCGAAACTAACATGGTATGATTATCGTGTTGTACTGTAGTGCTTACGGATATTTTTTCACTAGCCTATTACGATCTGATTTTGTCGTCGTTGACACTTTCGTTTTAGCGCCTTTGGAATCACACGTCATACTTCCTTATACGCACGGCATGAACAGTCAGAGACACGGATCTTATGGCTGAAATAATACGAGGCGTATTACCACCACTGCCATTTCTACACCAAGATCTGTGTCTCGAACTGTACTCGTGATTTAGCGACCGAGTCAGTGAAAGCAAGGCCCTTTAAAAAAACAGTCTAACAGGTTCACAGCCTATTCGAAAATGTAATATTTACTAACACGTTATGCTTAAAAATAAAAAGAACTAGTACAGGTAATTCATATTTGTACATTTGATATATTATCACTTTTTAATACGGAACAATGCTTCATACGTAAATGTCTTTTAAGGTTGTCCGCTCTAGTCAGAATGATTGGACAGAGGGGGCATTTGTGCTGACCGGGATTATGAGACTTCATGTGTTTCTTTATGTTCCCTACTACTTTCCCGCACACGTCACAAGACTGCGGTAGCGAGTAGGGTTTGTAATCTTGTACGTGGCCATATTGATTACCTAAATTATCACTATTGACAAGTTTAACGCCATAATAATCTCGCGGTCTATCATTCTCGTCAACGCCGAAGTTTTGACCTGTAACAGTTTTAGATTCCTTCAGTCAAACAGTCTGTGAGATCATGCTCGATCTAATTACTCTGTCTACTTCACTCGTCAATTGTCAAAATTCAAACTGCAAAACACCATTTCCAGCAAGTAAATTGGTTACACTAAAAAAAAACTCTAATCGCCTGCTCCACCCTTTGACAAAAAGTCTTTGCATGCAGATTTTGGATTCATTTAAGTAATTCTTATAATTTAATATGTCATAGCATTATTAGACTTTGTTTTTGTTTTTTATTGTGTGGTACCCGGGGGTTTTTTGTTTAAATATTTTCATACCTTTATGTAAACGTTCTTTTTAAAATATCCATTTCACCTATAATGCAAACTATTCACATTGTCCATACCTTAGTAAAACGCAGGACCTATGTCCCTCAGGGGGCGCCAAATCATTGTATTTATTGTAGCAAAACACCATCTTCATCATTTAATTAACAATTTATTACAAAAGGCATTTCTTAATACTGCGGTTTCATGCTATTAACAAAGGCTAAATGAAAAATTAAATAATAAGCTTGGATGGCGATGTTAGTGTTTAATGGGTTTAAAGCCAAGCAAACATACGTGCATTTATACAACATGCAAATTAAACTAAAATGAAATGAAAAAAGAAAAGTAGCAATAGATATAATCAAGCTATAACGGACGCTATTTATACGTTTTTAAATTGGTCAGTTATATCTTGAAAAATCATCAATATGAAATTATTATTATAATACACGAAATTGGAGTGACCATAGATTTTGACTCTCAATTTTACGTTTCTTTTATATACAAATTCTATTAAAAAGTATTTAAATCAGGCAGATGTAATCTATAGTCACAATACATAAAGTTGACTCACCGTCAATGGTGTCGGTCTGGTCTGGATGCGGCTGAAGCATTTGCTCACTTTCGCTGCCTTCGTTGTTTAGGGCGTGCTGCGTTAGTAACGAAGCCATTTCAGTCATACCCATTGCCTGAAATGCCATTCATCACTTTTAAATGACAAGTATTAGAAACCCGAGGCACAAAATATTTTCTTCAAAGTAAATAAATAAATATTAAAGTAGTGTGAGTTACGCTCAAGTATATAAAATATTTTTTCCATTTTTTTTTTCTAAAAATGGGTTATTATGGGTTAGGGGTTTTAAGAAATCAATATTCGGTATTAAACTTTTCTGCTCTATAAATATAGAGCAAATAAACATTTAAAATTGATGAAGTCACAGGATTAGATGTATGGTGAACAGATGTTATACTTATTATTTTTTTAATAATTTGGATTCATGGTCAGCGTATTGTCAGACCGCATAACCCTTAAATTGAAGTTAAGGGGCATTTTATTGAAAATACACATTATCTAAGACTATTTGATGTGTAACTAATAAAAAGTGTAATTCAATACGAGTATAATATCTCGAAACGGCTTTTGAATTAGCATCACTTTACATCTAATTATTATGTGATGACGTTATTGAATAATAGTATTTATAATTTATATTTAATTTGCAAAATTATATTTATATCACGAAAAATATGCATTTTTATGATTTGATACTAGGTATATTGAATATTCATATATCTATTTATAAGCAATTTTGGTGAGTTACATATCTAAAATGAACGCAGTGATAAATGAAAAAATTCAAATTTGTGTAATAATTTAAATCACTTGTCATTATTTATCATATGTCTAATTATGTATAATGATAGGTTATTCACGAAACGAATACAGCGCGACTCCGGAATGTATACGATGCACAATAAATACGAGAAATGTATTCGTAAAATTTAAATAAATTATTTTGAGATCTACACAAAAGAAAGTGGACAGATCATAGTGTTTCACGTTGAAAAGTTTATTAAAAATATTTGGGGATAGATCAATTTATTGACATTTTAACATTTTATAACTCCAATATGTACAAAAATAAATGTTATATATATAACATAACAATGCTTATACATGGTATTTGGTATGGCGATACGATATATTTTTTATTACAGATTGCATGAGCCGTTTGTAATCCACCAAAGCAAACATAGTTATAGGCTAATTATATAATACTTTTTTAAAAAGGTTTATGGGATTTTTTTTATTTACTCACTTCTGATGGCGTGATATGTTATAGAAATAAAACAACACACATTTTTGAAATTTTCAAATCATTTTTTATCTAATATGCATGTTATTTTGTTTCTGTACTAAATCATGTCACAATACAATTTTTTTTTTTTCATAATTGATTCACAAAAAAAACATGTAAGTCTTTGCACATATTGACTTCGATGAATTGCATACAATTCATTTTATCAGTAAAAAATATATATATATATATAAGAATATTCCGTACCAAATACTATAACATAATGCGTGATATATTTTATACATCTAAATATGATGTAAGATAAAACTGTTTCGAATATTTCCTATAATTATAATTAATAACTTATTATTATTATATAAACATTCAGATTAAATTTAATGGCTGACATTTCAGAGTGATGTCGGTGAACCTTTAAATCATCATTATCATCTTCACATTTCCTAGATGCATTATGTAAGACATTAATTTGAATATACTTAAACGTTAACCAAACGTAAAATTATTAATAGCGTTTTATATTTCAAATTATAGTTTGACCGAAACCGCTGTACCGCGGCTTAGGTAGGTGCGCGGCGAGGAGGGAAGGCAGCTCCTAGGCGTTCACGACGGAATGACAGCAGAACTACCTCCCTTCGCGCCGCGGACATACCTAAACCGCGGTACAGCGATTTCGGTCAAACTATAACACGGAACATATATCAACTGCAGTAGTGCACAAGATTACCTCATATTCCATTCAAATATTCTGTTTATTTGAAATGGCTGTGTTAATATAATCCACAAATGCAATAATTTTTGCACAAAAAGTTAACATCTACAAAATAATGTTCACTTAAATACTACCTACTAAATTGTATAACATAAAAGTAAAATTCACATTATTTAATCATTATAATACATTTCGTGGTGGAAAACAAAGGATTATGCAACCAAATGTATGGACACTTGGCTTGATTTTTTTGCATTTCGCGAGAAATTAAACCTAGATTATGTCAGAGAGAACTAACTATACGAAAGGTCAATAAACAAAAAGAAAAAAAACTAGGCCACTAAACAGCAACATACTTGTGTTTTTTTTTTCATATAAAGTTAACTCTTAACTAGAAGAAATAGGAACTTGTTTATCTGATTACTGTTGTTATGTTCTAATTATTTTCGCTACAGATTTCTTACGTAGTATTCTTCTATATAATCCAGGTTTTATTTCTGGTGAAGAGAAATAAAAAATTAATGCAAATAAGTTGCACAGGCTTCTTTTCGAAAATATATCAATGCAAGTAAAAATCCTGAAAAAATTAATCTATCACTGCTATACAAAAATATCTCTAAATTAGAATTACTATATTCTAAAAGAACAAAAAAGTCTAATTATTTGTGAATTTTATAAACTCCTAACATTCGTTGGAATTGACTTGTTAAACCTGGACAAAGTGTCTTTTTAAAAAAGATACCTTTTTAAATTAAAATAAAGTACAAGTAAAGTAAAGTTAGTAAGTAGTAGCACTAAACGCATAAAAAGTTAAGACATAATAAAAAATTAAAATTAGGAACCATTTCCACAATCTGTATCACAGTTATAAAAAATTCAATATCTTCAAGAATATAATTTTTGGGTGAATTTATTCATTTAACATCGAAAAATTCAGCACTAAAAACTTACGGGTTACGTTACACTACATTTTTAATTGTATTTTACACCATGATTTTACATTTATGGTTTGGGTATGACAACTTCATTAGTGATCAGTTTTTGTTTTTTAATTCTTAATTTATGGGTCATTATAGAATTTCTCAGTTAAAACTTTACGTCCATTACAAAAGCATAATTGTGAGTGAAATAGCTGACCAATTGTGTTGGTGTGTAATATTTGGAAGATTCTTGTAAGGCTTCATCTTATTGTAAGGCGTGAAGAATGTGCAGAAATTTTAAATCTTTTCATCATACTTCCTTCAGTAGAGTCCTGGGACAAGTAGATTATGAGGGTTTTTCTAACGTTCAGAACGAACGTCATTTTCTAACTAATAACAAATAGAGCGAAGGAAAACGAATTCGTGCTATGCATAAAAATACCTAAAGGCTTCGAGTGTAAAATTAACATTACAGATCAAATGGAATTTTTGTAAATGGTTTTTTGATGCTACGAATAAATACGTTTATAGATGTATTATTCTTAGTGATGTTATATATTTGGTGTTCTAGTTACATTGCTTTCTGATATTTCACGATCTCTACATAATCTATGAGCCTTACACTTGTCATGATGATGTACTATCTCTAGTCGGAAATTAGCGTTGCCCAAAACGAACGTAGTCCGATCTACACCGAATTTCGGGGACCACTTTCGACAGTAGCTACAGTACATGATATTCTTGGTTTCGTCATATTCTAGCCAAGGATACAAAGTTTGCCATCTCGTTCTAAACTGTCCACGTTTTTTTGAAACAGCCGTTACTTTAGAGACGTTCGGTAGATAACTCGGCCGTTCTAGCACTTGTGCCAAAATAGAAGTTGCAGGGTGATCCTCATCATCATCACGATTTTTATTATTTATTCGTAGATCCTTGCAAGGTCTTGATTCCTCCAAATTTTTAGTCTGCCAACAAAGAAGGAAAGGATTGCTTTTTGTTCTTTCATATTATTTTTAATAATATAATTTTTAATTCTTTAGGCAGATCCCTTCCTTCCTGTTGACTTCTCGATGTAATGAAGAATTTTAATAGTAAAGTGAGAAAGTAATAAAAAATAAATTGTACATGTACAGAAAATTTCTCAATCACATAAAGTGATTTATAGAAGATAGAAGAAAAAGATCATCCTTTTAATAAAATACACATAAATAGATTTATAGCATTTTTAGTATATAAACATTTTACAAGGCACATTTACATATAATTTAGAATTTTTTATTCATTGCTGGCATATAAATAGAAAATGCTAACTTAAACTATACAATCAATTTCTCTTGGTTAAAATATTCTTTAAAACAATATATGAGACATAAATAGAATTACACATATTAAATAGAAATTGAAAGATAGTTTCAATCGATTTATTTGTAAATTTACTTAAGATTTCTTAAATTTTTAATCATAGAGTAATGAAGTAGGTAGCAAGTATGGTAGAAATGAGAGCGCGGGGTGTGTTAAAACAATATGAACAGGGTGATTCGACTTTTCGAGAATAAGGGCACGCTCGGGAATTGCATATTAAAATAATAATAGATCAGTTGCTGGTTCTCAATAAAAATTAACCGTTGTACCCGTGCGGCAAGTAATTATTGTGTCAACGCCCGCGTCTGACAAGTTATATTATGGAAAATTCGTACACCACTAAGTCAGCAGATAATGTGATTCTTCTAGCCACGGGCGCGCGCTCAAAGAATTTATAATTTTAGGTGTCCACGAAAACCGAGATACTCGGGTATCTACGGAAAATATGATTTCGCATCGAAAATAGCATATTTCACGCAAATTTGTAATTGCTTTATGAGATTATGAGAAAACCTTCTACCCGAACATTTCCGATGGCGAAGGTTTATATGCCACATCTATGTTTTTCTAATACCATTCCTGTTTCTTGGCTGCACATAGGAAAGTCATTTCGAAATTACTCACAGGCAGATGCGTCTGGTCGAAGGCGGGCGGTGGACCATACGGCGATTCGGGCTCCTGTTTCACATGGGGCTGGTGTGGGTGGGGAGGGGCTGGCGAACGTGGTGTCGCACGCTGAGGAGTGTGTGCAGGCGGCGGCGTCGACGGCTCTGATCCCGACTCCGTGGATCCCGCTTTCACTGACTTAATCAAGTGCCCCTATGAAAACAGAAATTATTTAGGTCACACAACCACTCACAGAGCTTGCCCGATCTTGCTCAACTGGATCTACAATATCTTAAGACATAGCTGGAACTGACATAACTGTTAACTTACAAAGGAGACTCAAATGGTATTAACATGATGAATATATAATGCTGATGAACGTGATAACAGTGATTGGGAGCACTTATTATCAGTGTCGCTGGTGCCAGCTTGTGCATCAACGCAAATCTACCTTTAAAAGCCTTTGTTATTGGCATAATTTTTTTTCTCTTAGCCTGGAATAAAATCTGGGTTACAAGTGAAATACTATGTACTCTAAGATATCTGTAGTAGAATAAATTTAATCATTAAACAGTAACCTAACCTAGATAAACGAGTTGCTGTTTATTGATTGGTTTTAACTATACTAGCGATCGCCCGCGGTTTCGCTCGCGTCGACTACGTATTTATATTGTTTCGGCTTCAATATAAGTGTAATTAGCGCATAGGTACACGCAAAGATAGTTTTTTGTCACAATTTTACCATTTTTTAATAGTAGAAATCAGAGATTTTTTTTTTCTTCAGCAGAGATCTTAACTTTCTTCCCTGCTCTTGTGTACAAGATGACAGGGGTTTATCCCTAGGCTATCTTTTTAAGGTTTAGCCAGTGTAAGTCACGTGACCGCTCGAAAATCCATTTTTGACGACTCGATTAAAGTACATTAAACATTCTATATACAAAAACTTTATTAGAATGTAATGCACATACTAACCCGACGTAAAAACTTCCCTAAATGACAGTGAAAATCGTATCTAAATCCGTTGTGTGGTTTAGAAGCGAGTGGACAAACAGCAATGTTGAGGACAAACGCGGATTTGTTTTTAGCATTTTAAGCATTTGACAACCGCTTAGCCTAGTGGGTAGCGACCCTGCCTATGAATCTGGAGGTCCCGGGTTCGAATCCCAGGTCGGTCAGTATTTATATGAATATCGATACTGGTACCAGGTCTTGGTTGTTATATGTGGTGTCTTCGTTTGGTACCCAAAACACAAGCTAATGCTTAGTTAGACGTTATTGTCATGTATACATTATTACTATTATTTAAAAATTAGAGATATGAAAACCAAAAATTTTCCTACTTGGTAACCTAGTTTTTTTCAGCTATATACGTCCTACATAGTTCTCTTATTTAAGACCTAAGTTTTATTTTTGGCAAAGAAAAGAAATGCCGGGTGTCCATAAATTTGGCTGCTTGCCCCTTTAATAAAATCTAGGGGTATTAAAAGATGAACAAAGTGTTGGACATTCCCATTCCCAAAAAAAAAAAATTACAAATCAATTTGAATGAACAAAGTATTATGTGGTAATAACTGTGTTAAAATATATAAATCAGTATTGCTGGAAATATTGGGAAACAAAAACTGACATTTATAAGTGAAAGTCTAATGATATTTATCGCTTTTATATTAGTATAATCCGTTGTTATAATGGTATATTTCCATAAAATATATTTTAGACATGAGGAGTGATCAAAAACTATCTAGAATAAAATATAACAAAATTGTGTGTATATTTTGAAGTTATATAAAATCTTCGGTGCATTGTTGTATGAAATTTTTTCGTTTTAGATCGATATTTATGTAGTTAGAGTGTTAGCGTGGTGTTGGCTGTCATGTCATCAACTGTCATGACAGCTAACGTTCTGAGAGTGACATTGTTTTTATTAATATGCAACGGCAATGGCCGACTTTGGGAATGGTCAATTACCAAAGTTAATTTGTACTAACCTCGTAATGTCTATTATAAGACAAATCAATATCGTCTCTCGGCACTGCGGAGTTCTTCCTTCGTCTCTTCTCCGGGGGGAGTGCATGGGCGACGTGAGAGGGGAGGGCATTTAGCGCTTGATGCGCAGGGTGAGCAGGGGGCGCGGAGGGCAGCGGGGTGAGTGGCGCTGGAGGCGCGTGTGCGCAAGGCGGCGTCGCGAAGTCCCCGCGGGACGACAGGTTCTCGGCACTAACTGATGGTGTTGAGCGCTCTTCCGACTTCATCACAAAAAAATAATAATTGTAAATTAATGTTAAGTTGCGCAATTTGATTTGAGTTGAAAATTCATATAGGTACACCGTGTTCGGCTGAACGTAGTCCGAATTTAAGACGAGTACAACTTAACGAACTAAGCAAGAAGTTCCAAACAGGTAGAGCAAACTACCGATTACCGAGAAAATTATTGACCTTATCAGCTATTTTACGAGTAGTGTTTCTGTGATTTCGCGATTTGTAAGACATTTTCGCGGTGTTTTTTTGAGTTTGCAAATAAAACAGATTAAATGAAAATTTATTACTTTCTATATAAAAAATAAGATACGCAATAAAAAAAGAGACTAAACATATCTTTCTCGGTGACCGTTAGTTTACGCCATCTGCTCACTAGAAATTTTTTGTTTAGTTCGGTAAGTTCTAGATGCTTCTAAGTTTGGACTGCGTTCAGCGGAACACGGTGCATATACAGAGCGAGTCAAAATAATGGGCCTCCTGGAGGGACAGTACCATACGTGCCCTTTATATTACAGATTTCATTATATTGAAAAATAAGCACTCTGAATTCACTGAATTTTAAAAAGTAATGAAATCACTTTCAGTATTGTTATGACTCGAATCAATAGTGTCAGTCATAAGGTTCAAATATCTTTAACAGGCGACCGCCCGCAGCTTCACCTGCGTAGACTACACAGTTCTGTTAAAGTTATCTACTACTGACATTTCAAATTGGTCTGTGTACTTTTTGCTGATGTAAACTTTGGTTACTGTATAGTGTCAAAGTTTGATTGGAACTGTAAATAAAAGCAAAAAGCTTATATAGTAAGCTTAATATGCATAATAGAGACTAAAATAATACGTCTTATTTTACTCTGTGATGATATAATGTACTCAGAAACATGAACCTGCTTGTTTCATGTACTCGAACTGTTCAGTAACATGAGACTACTCATAAGTACGTTATGAAATTAAACAAGGTCATTTTAAAATTTCTTTATTATGGTGGACTAAACATAAAAAACTAAGTAAAATCCTCAATTCCTCCATTTCCTACAATCAGCTCGAAAATGGTACTTGGAAAACTATACTAAAGAGAACCTCTGCGCAGTTTAAAAAAAAAAATCTGTACGAACATAACGATGTGAGCGTGAACGGACGGACGGAAGGACTTCCATACCAAAGTTAGAAAGTACCAGCAGTAATTAGGTTTATGTATAAAGCTTGAAAAGTGAACGAAAGTAAGATTATTAAGCCCTCTATGGATATATTTAATGGCAATTTTTCTTCTTTAATATTAGTTAGCATGTCCAATTTCCTAATTTTTTTTTTTTTGGGTAATCCTATTACTGGCTTTTTAAGCCTCATTATATTGAAAATGACATCAGTGTTTACTTAATTAATAATTATGGTGTTCACTCCAAACTTTGGTACAATTTTATTTTATTTCTTACTGTCAATTTCTTCATAGACATTAACTATAAAAAATAAACATAATTTATTAAAATTATTTAATTTATTTAATGACCCTCGTACAACTCGAGTTTTATTAGAATTAAGTTAGGTATATATGTAAAAATTTATGGTGCCTACCAGGCAAGCAAAATCGCTCAACAACCGGTATTTATCAATATCGCTATATGATTTTTTTTTTGAGATCTAATTTCATAGCAACAGGAAACAGAATTTTTAATTTTTAAGAAATGAAATTTTAAAAAAAAACCGTATATTAAAACAGTGTCAAAAATGTATGTGAAGTAACGACACTAGTTACAAAGATTTGTTAAACTTTTTTGACGTTTAAATAACACTTTATCAGCTTAGATAGAATAGAACCTATTGAATAAAAAAGATAGGTAAATAGCCTTGTATAAGTTAATAAATGATAATTCTCTACGCATCAGAATATTTAAAAAAAAAATTGATTACGATTCAGCACTTTAAATGTTAAAAAACTTTATTCTCTATAAACGTGGTCAGACAAGTATTTAAATTAAAACATTCCATACCTTAGAATTTAACGTATTGTTTTCTGTTAGTCCTCTCACTTGTAAACTCTCAGCAGTTTTTAGGAACATTGGTAGCATATTTTGTCCAACATTTACCTCGCCCTGGAAATGGAAATACTTATTCATAATATTATCGCCTTTGACAATCAATATTAATGCCGTTTGCATGCCGAAGCCGCGAATCGCGATATTATGGCGGTAGCGAAATGTAAGAGACGCAACTATAAAAAGTGGCTTAGTCAGAGCGCGACACGAGATAAAGAATATCAATATTATCATGATATCGCGTTTCGCGAAGTCGATGTGCAAACGGCGTAAATAGACACGATCTCTGTAAAGTAGCAGTTTGTGATTTCAACTTAACGGTATTATAGTACTTACAAGGAATAACTTCTTCCTTGTTTTTTTTTTTTCTGTCATTTGTCTTTAAAGGTACAGAATTTCTGATTTAAGTTTTGCCATTATTTTTGCGTCTGGTATTTTTTCATTTTTATTATTTTACAAATTGTTTTTGATAACCGTATGTCAATAAAATTTTATTGATGGCTTTCTTTTTTTTAAAGTTTTAACGAGCAAACAGCAATATATAAATATGTAAAACAAGTACTAGGTATACCTATTTTTATATAATTTAGATGAATTACAAATAGCTATTTTCAGTATAAGAGAATGCAATTTTTTTTTGGTAGAATCCAAATGTTTTTTACAGAATACACGTAGAAAATTAACACATTGTCAGCTAAAAAAACTCTAAACTGCTAAAACCATTTTAGGAAACAATTGATTTTCTAGTGCAAAAATTTAGCGTAAAAAAGCTTATCTAAATAATTGTCAAACATGTAAGCATGCATAATGTATTTACTTAAATTTTGTAATGCAATTTAAATTAATCATGCTTTGCGTAAAATCGATTAATTTTTTTTTTAATCCATTTTACGCAGTTAGCATGTTTGACGATTATTTATTTTTATACTAAAAAGTTGAATGACCCGAAAATGGAGTTAGCGGCTTAGCTCTTTTAGCCAACGAATGCAAATATTTTGAAATATATATACAGTGGCAGTGAAACGGCAAAATTTTGTAATGACGCCGGTTCGATTTATAAAATACAAGTTGAAAAATCATACCTTATACATAAAGTCGAGTAGAGACTTCATCTCTGAGAAACGAACATCTTTAAGGAATATTATCGGGTGAGGGTGAGAGTTCTGCAGGAATATACTTTCAAAATAAGGCGAACAAGCGGAGAGTATTGTCTGATGCGCCTGAAAAGTAAGCACAATTAATTTTTAAATTGATAAATAACAGAAATAGGTATACTTTTACAATTTCACATGCAACAGGAATAAATAAATATATTAAATTCAATCAATTCCATAAATATACATTTTAGGAAAAAGTGTGTGAAGTTCCTTATACATATATTTTAATAAATATGCATATAAATTTAAATGTTGACTATTGCTTTATAAGACAAACATACATTAGTTTTTTATAGTTTCCATTAAATACACAAATTATAAGTTTTCACATTTTATTTTATTAATTTTAAATTTCATCCCCATACAACAACCTAAGAATAAAAATTTGATTACTCGTTTGACCCTAAAAAATATCTGTAAAATTTCTTGTTTTTAGGGTTCCATATTGAGATGAAAAAACGGAACTCTTATAGAAACACTCTAATATCTGTCTGTTCGTCTATCACTGACCATTTTTTTCCGAATTAAACTTGAAATTTGGTATGGTTTGAGCTATATGTATACTAGTTCGGTGAGCAATAAATAATTTTTCGCAAGTACTGAACCCAAAATATTGAAAAAAAAAATACAAAATATAGAGCGTGAAACATATTCTACAGGAAAACCTAAATGATAAACGAACTTTTATATGATTTTTCAAATGTTTTATTGATAAATTAGAAAATAAAAAATAAAATATAAATTTTCTCAAGTATTAATGTGAAATGTCAAAATAAAATGCGCGCAATAAGAAATACCTACAAATATCTTTCTTTTATAATTTGAAATACCAAAAGTGACCATCCCTCCTCGGCTCTTCATCTCCGAAAATATTGAGCTTAAAATTTTGAGAACAAATACCTCAATAATATTATACAAAAAAAAACCTAAACGAAAATCACAATCTTTAAACTCCAACGGACAACATTTAAGAGAAAAAGAATACAAAATGTGTTGACTAATTTCACAAAGAACTGTTAAGTTCAATTGGTCTAGTATTTACTGTGTTAGCTTACTTATAGAAATAATCGGGTTCAAATGCTAGCTAAAAGGATCAATGTATTTATGGAACCCTCTCCATGCGAGTCCAACTCGCACTTGACCTGTTTATTATATTTTGTAGCATTAGGACTATGCAAATCAAAGGTTGTGTTGTGACAGACACTCAGCTATAAAATGATTTCATAAGTGTTTAGATATACCAGTTTTGGTGTGCAAAACAAATTAAAAAAAAAAACAGATTTATATCATGGGTCAAACTTTAAGTTTTGATGGTATTAGAAAGTTATGATCTAAACCAAAAATAACCTCAGCATTTAGCAACGTAACTTGTTTGGTCTAACACTTTCGACCCAGAACTGTGCTGCATAAAATTAGCATAAAACTTTCATAATTTGGAATTTAAATTGGTGAAGAGAAACAACACTTCCAAAATTTAGAAAACCGTTAAATAATTTAACATTTCACTAAATCTTTGATCAATGTTAGAATGGTTGATTATAAAAAAAAAGATGCATCTTCAAATTTGAATGTAAATAAAAATAAAAAAAATACTAATTACATTATAATTCTTTTACTTCATAGACAAATCAGTTTTTGCCATTTGATCTGTTTTGTGAAACTTCATCTTGTATTACAGATTATTCGACATAGCGAGAGTACGCCTTGAGTGTGAACAGGGCAAGGAAAAAAAACTGAACATACGGTAACAAACCCCAGGAATTACCTAAGTAAAGGAAAAATAATGCAACTGTATTATGCATATCAGATTATGTTAAATTTAAATATTACAGACCTATTTTTTATGAGGAACATATATGTGAAATATGGTGCCATTATATTTGTAGTATTAAGTTTATCTTTATATTCATCACTATTACTATATACGTCATAGAGTAAATTAATTTGACAGCAGCGTTTGGTTTTAATAGTCATAAATTTCAGTTCACAGTATCGAAGTAACATTTCGCATTTTCAGGGGGTTGAAACCGGCGTGCGGGGATTTCTCGGGGGTGAAGAACGCCGCGCGGGGACCTTGCGCACTGAAAGTCGAACCAAAACTCCCCTTCGTACACCGGCTCGTACAAAGCGTACTCTCCCTGATGCGAATCAAACGTTTGACAAACAGATTGAATCAAAATATTTTTTTTTTCGAAAATTTTTGATTTTCAATAACATACAACCTGACCGTAAAAGTATGGCCGAGGAATAAATAAAATTCGTGGTTTTTTAAAAGAATTTTTTATAAAATATTATATTTTCTTTTATTATTTCCATTATTACTCCTTTAACTTTAAAATAGTGTAATCAATTAATCCACAAAAGCTAGGCATTTTTGTATTTGGTGTTTTCCGCGGGTGTTTCATCGACCATACTTTTACGGTCAGGTTGTACTCTTATATCTCGAAAACCGTTGGAAATTCGACAAATATGTGTAGGAACAATTCCGTAGGTTTAATTAGCTTTCATTTACATTCAGAAAATATTTTTCTAGAGGCCACCGTGTATCAAGATATAACCAAAAACTCAAAAATGGGCTTGTTTCCCGCTTTCCCACCTTAAAGCTCACCTCCCAGGGGGTGGAGCCTTTTAGTATGTTTACCCATTACCTAGACTTAAAGTTCTGAACCCAAAATCTCTCGCATATTCCATGCACTCTAGAATATATCACAGAGCGGAAAACAAGGGCGTGACGTCTGCCCGTGCGGGCAAAGCCACGGCGCGGCGGAAGCTAGATGAAGTATAAGGAATCAATTATAGGAAACGGGTATGAATATATATTTTTTTAAATATTTTCAAAATGTATAGTTTAAAACACGTTACAGGAAACATACGAAAATTGCCCGATTTCCGGAACCACCGCACTTAAAATTTGAAAAAAATACGGAATTTAAGCCGTCACTTATAGTTTTCAGGGAAATCTAAACGAAAATCTCAAATCTTTAAGTACCCGCGGGAGACGATAAATATTCGTGAAGACAAAATGCGTATAAATTGGCTACTACTAAAGTAACCGAGTCGCATTTGATCGGTTTTTTTCACAACACTAGGATTAATTTTCACCGAAGTTAGGTATAAAAAAATAAATTAGAATGGATTTTAGTTCAATCCTATACAATCAATATTTCTTTTTGCCCTTAGACAGTAAAGATGGGTCCAAGATAGTCGTACAAGATAATATAACTTCTTCTCAAGAGGATAACGGGTACAAACACCTCTTTGCTTATTAGATTTTGGATTTCAAATTTCTCATAGTCTTCTATAGTATTCTACTAGTCAAGTCCTTTCATTTGATACCCATATTGATGGAGTAGTGAAAAAAAAATGTAATTCCCCATTTTGTGTTAGTGGCCATCTTGGATTTGAAATTAGTTATAGTGTATAGTATTTTACTAGTCAAGTCCTTTAATTTAATACCCATATTGATGGAGTAGTGAAAAAAAAATGTAATTCCCCATTTTGTGTTAGTGGCCATCTTGGATTTGAAATTAGTTATAGTGTATAGTATTTTACTAGTCAAGTCCTTTAATTTAATACCCATATTGATGGAGTAGTGAAAAAAAAATGTAATTCCCCATTTTGTGTTAGTGGCCATCTTGGATTTGAAATTAGTTATAGTGTATAGTATTTTACTAGTCAAGTCCTTTAATTTAATACCCATATTGATGGAGTAGTGAAAAAAAAATGTAATTCCCCATTTTGTGTTAGTGGCCATCTTGGATTTGAAATTAGTTATAGTGTATAGTATTTTACTAGTCAAGTCCTTTAATTTAATACCCATATTGATGGAGTAGTGAAAAAAAAATGTAATTCCCCATTTTGTGTTAGTGGCCATCTTGGATTTGAAATTAGTTATAGTGTATAGTATTTTACTAGTCAAGTCCTTTAATTTAATACCCATATTGATGGAGTAGTGAAAAAAAAATGTAATTCCCCATTTTGTGCTGGCGGCCATCTTGGATTTGAAATTTGTCATAGTGTACAGTATTCTACTACTCAAGTCCTTTTATCTGATACCCATATTGATGGAGTAGTGAAAAAATATGTAATTCGCCATTTTGTGGTGGCGGCCATCTTTGATTTGAAATTTGTCATAGTGTATAGCATTTTACTAGTGAAGCCCTTTCATTTGATACCCATATTGATGAAGTAGTGCAAAAAATTTGATATTCGCCATTTTGTGGCGGCGGCCATCTTGGACTGATTTTTTTCGAACATAGCTAAGAACACTCCCGAATAATTTACCTTTCATATAAAAAAATCCGCATTCAAATCGGTTCATACGTTTGGGAGCTACGATGCCACGGGCAGATGCATAGATACACAGATACACAAACACGTCAAACTTATAACACCCCTTTTTTTTGTCAGGGGTTAAAAATACTCCAAGTAGGATGAACTTACTATTAAATTTAATCCACATGTTCGCCGCAATAAGCTGATATGACACTACGACAGAAACCACTATGGTTTATATGCTCTGCTACCCTGCGAAGCCGGGGCGGGTCGCTAGTAGTTATATAAATATAACTTTAATACTTTCTGAGTATCATTTTAACATTTTTTCCCATTCTTTTTCCATTTGATGTTTTCTTCCATGCCCAATAGGCAAATGAGTTTCATGCAAAATATCAAACATCTCATCGTTGGTCACATAATATTTAATTGTTGCCACATTCGAAGAGAATTACTTTCTTGAAGTTGCTTACAGAACACAAATCAAATCGCTTCAATCGCCGGTATTGAAAAGTAGTTTTCAATTTCACTTCATTTGGACTTTCAACAGAATAAATTAAGTTTCAAATAAATAAATATTAATAAAAAAATAATCATTCTTTAGCAAATTGAAAACAATTCAGCCCTTTCACAGACAATTAGTCTTGATGCAACACCCAACATTACCCAGCCAGTATTGGGTAAACCTAGGTGAGTATGGGTACATCCCGAATTAAAATGTATTTTAATTATTATTTGGACATTTGCAAAAATTCTTGGGCAGTCTAAGTAAACCCGGGTAAATCTAGGTTCATTCAATCTTCTAGCATTACCTGTAATATATACACCGTGTCCAGCTGAAAGTAGTTGTAACGTATAGAGCGTGTATGGCTTACCAAACTAAACAAAAACTTTTAAGTGAGCAGATGGCGCAAACTAACGGTTACCGAGAAAAAATGTTTAAATAAAAAAATCTTAGTCACATTTTTTGAAACTTTTGTTTAGTTCTGTAAGTTCTACACACTCCATAAGTTTGGACTACGTTCAGCCGAACACACCATATTTATATGTAAATGTATAACAATTATATGCTACCATTTTGACATAAACTAAAAAACGGTGTGTTTAACACAGACAGTATGTTATATCTTTGTTGGGCTGTAACCAAAATAGTCTAACATCCTGATCTATCTTGTGAACCCCTCATTCTTTTCTTAGGCAAAATATTGTTTATATATACTAAATATATTAATAAACATTACTAAGGATGTTTGGCACCCTAAATTCATCATCATCATCATCAGCCCATTTTCACCCCACTGCAGGGGCTTAGGCCTCCCCCAGGGTGAGGAGGGGGGCTTGGAGCTTAAGTCCACCACGCCACTCCACTGCGGGTTGGGAACTGTAACGACCGCCATCTATTGGCAGCGTCCGGGACCGACTGCTTAACGTGCCCTTCGAAGCACGGTGTCAGTGATATTGTGTACTTAAGTCAGAAAAACTCATTGGTACACGCCCGGATTGGAACCATGGCCCTATGGGGCCTTATAAAATGGGGACCCTAAATTCAGTCTAGGCTATTTTTTAATTAAAATTGTGAAATAATATTAACATATAAAAATAAAACTACTTAATTACATTAAGTTGGTTGTTAGGAAAACAATCCTCCTTATCACTAAATAATAAGTTGTTGGTATACAAGTGATTATAAAACCCTCATATAGAATACAGCTCTGGGCATCTACTAATACATCAAAATTAGAAATCCTGCAAAGGTTTCAAAACATTGTACTGAGACTAGAAAAACACAGCAACAACCTAGCTAAAGAGCTAATAAACGTCGATGGAGATATCAAGCAACTAAAAAGATGGCGTACTATACTGCAACTCAGAGGACTCGAATGATCCATATAGAATGATTCCCATTGGGGCATCACCTAATGATTCACGCAAATGCTGACATCTGATTATGGCTTATTATGGTCGATTGCAGATATATCGAAGTGAAACAAAAAAAAATATATTAGAATAAAAAATTATAATCGGATTCGAAAAATTTATAAACAATTACTGAAGAGTTCTGATAAAAATCAAACTCAGTTTCCCTTTAGAACATAACAATAATTACTACTTTTGTTAGTGTCGAAATATACCTAGGAAGTTACACGTTTTGGAGCATGCAATGAATTTTATACAAAAATGCATGTGAGAAAAAGAGTTGTTCTTAATCATTAAAAAAAAAAAAATTATTAGTTTAACAATTTTAATATAATTAAAAATAGCCTGAACTAAATTTAGGGTGCCAACCCTGCTTACTAATGTTTATAATATATGGACAACATTTCGCCTGGGTTCCTAAGATCATGCCAAATCTTTTTCCATCTACAAAATCACTTAATTAATATGAATGAAAGTTATTAATAGAAATTGGTTGGAAGTATGTAGAATGCAACGTGCAATGTTTTTTTTTGTCTGATGTAAGCATCAGATATTAAAATATACTATCATATAAATATGACTTAAATTGTATAAGATATTGCAGGCGAGGACAAACAAAACTACAAAAATCATATTTTTTGTAAAAATAATTATTTTCACATAAAGACCACCACCAAACATGTTTTGGTTATTGATTTGTTTGGCCCCGCCTTCAATATCTTAAACCGTTCAATATATATAATGTATTTTAATACCTGATTAAGTATCGGACAAAATTTAACATCGCATGGTGCGTTCTACGTTGTCCAAACTAAATTCAGTAGAATGTAGTTTGTTTTTTTATTTTCAGTTAATAAGTTTTATGTTTTATTTTTTAAAATCATTTTATGAACGTAGATATATAAATAACGCATAATATGAAAAGTCTTCATCAGCTTGGGCTATTTTGTCTCAATCGCTTGCTTTAATCTCATCATCAGTTGCTGTTAGTACAATATGAATTGATGATTTTTCTCGAGGGTAAATGTAAATGTTCATTAAATGATACCTTTCTAATCCAACTTCACATTGTTTCATCAAAGCGTGCTGCATCTTTCACGTTGAAATTTCTATATGGGACAGGCTTGAAGCTTTTTTATTACCTACTTCCAATAACTTTTAAGAAAATTACGAGATCTAGTTATTTTATGTTTATTTTAATTCAATACATTTTTATTTTAATATATTAATAATTAATACATCAAGAATTTAATTTTAATGTTCTTTAAAAGTGTCAACTTTGAATTGTATTAAACCATAGTGAATAAATTTTACAGCAGAGTTTGGTTTTAATAGTCAGAAATGTCACTTCACAATATCGAAACTGTCAAATGCAATTTCGCGAGGGTGAAGGCTGGCGCGCAGGGACTTCGCGGACTGAAACTTGTAAAAGATACACCAGCTAACTAGAAGAAGAGTGCTCCTCTTCTATGTACATAAAAATCTTCCACAAACCTGTCTGTATAGTACAGGTACATGCTTTTCGTTTTACTAGTTTTTAATATGTTTAAGCATTGTGAAGACTCCTATAATGTTGAACAGTGATTTGATCTGTGCAAATTGGTCGGTTGGTTTTGGTTTTGGAGTTATACAGTTATAAACATTCAAAGTTGTTTCAGATTTATAATTTAATAATTTTTCCAGTCAATGAAATAATTGAATTTGTAAAGAAATTACAAACTTTTAGTAGTTTATATTGTGAGACTGGAAATTAAATGTTCTTTATTTTATTTACTTAATTAATAATGTCATAGTAAAACTTTATAACTATAGTGTTTTAAGACATAATTTTTTTTCCTAAAATATAACTTTCTCTTGGGTCTTTCTCAAGATCTCGACTGATGGAGGCATATGGACAGGCAGACGGACAGAAAAGTGATCCTTTAAGGGTTCCGTGTTTTTCTATTGAGATATGGAACAGTAAAAAAAAGTATTGTATGTCACATATTTTAATACTTCTGTGGACCTAAAACCGTGAAATTTGGCAAGAGAAACATCTCACAGCACAAATAAAGGGAAAATCCGAAAATGGTCAATTTGTAGTAACAGCACACTCAAATATATTTTTTTACATGGTGGTATGGAACTTTTAGTGCAAAGTACAATTCGCACTTTACCGGTTTATTTTTCTGAATGATCTGCTCATAAAAATATCCACTTGAACCATAATTTTATCCATTTAAATGTGAATGTTTCTTAAATATTTACTGAGTGGTTCTAGAGTTAAGGCGGTACAAACATATCTACAGACACGAAACAGAAATAAAAATTTATTTTTTGGGGTTCTGAATGGTCGAATTAATTGATTCGACAATTTTTTCAATAATGTTTTCCATGTAGGTACATACATCAATCCAATACAGATACCATTTCATAATGAAAACCTATAATAATAATAATAATAATAATAATAAGGAATGAGCAGCTTAAGATTTAACATATCAGTATTGTAGCATCCCTAGTCGAAATGTTTAACAACCTGATTCATAGTTTGTTTATATTATTATAGACACTTGTTTTCTTGCATCATAAATAGTTTGTAGTAATCATTTATCAATATTTACAGTTTGTTTGTGACATAATATACATACAATTACATTTGGCAACCAATGGAATGTTAAATTGTAATGTAACACTGTTTTGTATATTATAAACAAACGAGAGTGGATTTCAATAATAATTAATATTAATTTGGATTTCAAAATATACTATTTAATTTATTGTAACACAAAATGATGTTGGTTCGAGCACAGATTTTGATAAAAGTAGCATGTAGATCATCTGGTCTAACCACTTAGATACTAGGTCGCGCCAAATTTCTAGTTCACTTTGAAAATGCGGTGGGGTTGGGGGGGTTGCGCAGGTCTGCTTTCGACCCACTAACAACCATTTTTCATACTGTGACGCTACTTGTTTTGACTACAGAGTGAACTAGAAGTTTGGTGTAAGCTGTAACTTGCTTTATTGGTTCAAGTAATTTTAAGGATGTTAACAACTTCACATACAGTGGGGAAACATTGAACAGGATCAAATTTAAATACAGTTAGGGAAGAATGATAGAAAATTGTTACTACAAAATTAATAGAAATTTATATGAAAAAACATTTTCAGGCACATGAATTGATATTTCATAATGTTTTCTTTATTTTTTTATAAAACATATTACTAAAATAAATAGCAATAGCTTTATTATATAAAATATATACAAGAATATTTTCATTTGAAACAACATTTTACCTATTATTAATTTATTTTTTTGCAAACTTGGCAATAGCTTTAATTTATTAGTTAGAATGTCACTATGTGGATTGGCAGCAATTGACAAATAATAAAACAAATTAACACATAATACAAACAAATTATTTAATTATAATTATTTAAAAGATCTGTTAAAGATCGGAACCCATTAAAATTATTGTATGGGTAAGTAGGTAATTCATGAATTCTCGAAACTTTTGTTACCTACTTGAAGTTAATAAGAAAACCTAAATTAAAGTTAATTACTGAGCAAATTGTTCTTTTATACACCATTCAATGTTTAATAGTCAAGATTAAGAGTAAGGTGAAAATTTGTTACAGTGTGACACTTTCAAGAAATATTGAATTAAAAGAAAAAAAGAAATGAAACATGTTTGTAACTCACTTTAACAGTAGCTCCATCACAGGCCAGAGTAACATCACAGAGTGCTTCTCGCTGCAGCAAACTGGCCAGCACATCAGTCAGGTTGTGCGGATGGTTGTTCCAGCGCAGGCAAAACTGCTGGTCCATCGTGGGTGCTAATGTCAGTGACCGTGCTGTAGAAATAAATGCCTGATTTAATATTAAGGGGATAAAAGGTATTTTGTTTGATCAGATAGTTTAATGTGTAAACAAAAATTCGCGTCGCTCTTTGATATTAAATAATATTCAGTACAACTAGTAAAGGACGGCGTTTATCTAATTTGCATTGAGATACCATGTGAAAAAAATTGGACGTCGTAGGGCCTCGATAGGAGCGGACAGATAAGTGACATCAGCAGCTAGAATTAATGGGGGCCGGCGGCACGATTTACGGGCCGCAGGCTCACTGTACTGTTGGGCGACCCGGGCGGGCAATGGGCATACACCGCACGATGACAGTTAGCCGCCGACACATGGCTACTTGTTGCGCGCCGCGGCAGCGTCGTCAGCCGAGCGCACTCCCAGCCAGCGCGACCAACATTATGTAATTTACGTCCAGAGATGAACGCGAGGCCGCCGACCCTCCGGGACGCGGAAGCCTCTAACCGTCTCTATAAACGAGTTTAAAAAAGTAGTACCGCTGCCCAAAAAAATCGCAACATGCTGGCACCGTTATAATCGCCAAGCTGGATGGCCCAGTTGCTAAGTCGGCACGAGCGAATCTCGCGATCGGAGGATGCACCACGATTCGTCGAACCCGCGGTCCATACCGCGTGCCTAGAAATAGGCTACCGAACATGTACGAGATTTCTAAACGCGTAGTTGGGTCGACTTCGGCTATTCAGAGCGCCATTTGCCAATCTCGATCTCAGATTTTGCACATTAAAACATCTACACCAAAAATTTATTTAGTCACACTACTAAATCACTAGCACAAATTGAAAATAACGTCAAAAGAAACACACGCAAACGCGATAAATCCTAACTCACCATTTGCAAAAATTTTGCCATCACAAACGCCACCCGACCCCTACCTTGCACTGTCTTTTTGACCACACACACATCTCGATTTCCGCAATGTTACACGGCCTTCGGAATATCTTTCACATCATAATCGGGCAGTATTCGCAACGCGAACTTCATACCTTGTGCGATTAAAACGCGGGAAATTTGAATTTTGCAACATTTCACTTCTAATATTTTTCTAAATTTATATATTAACATTGCTTTAGTACTGGTTGCAATCAATGGATTCGAACGACAATCAATGTAACGAAATATATCAGGCGATAATATCACATTGAAAAGTATTACCTCGTTAGGAAGATTTGCTAGAACACAAATTAGGTTATGTGGACAAAAACGACACGTTCCTTTTAAACACATTATTTTACAAATGAAATTCTATTCTCACTAATGAACATTGACACAGGCACATTATTGAAATTATCTGCCTATTTTCATTGTAAATTAAATGAAGAAAACTGATTAGCAAATATTAGCGGCCTTGACATTACGTTCATTTAGCAATTTAGCGTCATACAATTTTCACGTGTCACACAAAGCGACCTCTGTAGTAAAGTTTTAACAAAAACTCTAGGTCTTCCCATGTGTTACATTGAAATCATAGATGGCGCAAGCAGTTTAAATTTTGAGGACAATGACCCCCAAAAGTTTTATAGGATTTCTTTTTTAGGGATCCGTAAGCTCAGTGACATCTTCATCGTTTTATCTTGTGAATTGTTTTGTTCTTGTTGGAAATACTGAATATTTCACAAACTAAAAGAAAAGCTTGTAATTTGAAATATTATGTGTGAATAGCTAGCTAGCTATGTCAATAATATGATACTCTGTATGATATGATCCAAAATATAGGGCTGAATCGAAATCATTTCAAAAACTGTATTTTTATAGTTCTGTATATCAAATATGAAAGAAAGGAATCCATATAGGATTACTCCGGTGTTTATCTCACCGTCTATCTCAGACTATTTTCTCCGAATCTACTGGACGAAACAGTTGAACTTCGTTACATATACGGAGTTAGGTGACCCGATCACGGATGTCTAACGTAAATAAAGTGTTTATATTTCGTGTTGATTTTGGGTAGCAAATTAGAATATACTAGCGACCCGCCCCGGCTTCGCACGAGTAGCGGAGCATATAAGCCGTAGTGTTTTTCTGTCGTAGTGTCATATCAGCTTGTCGCGTCGAACATATGAATTAGATTTAATTAGATTTATATGTAACGTAATTTCATCTTACTTGGAGTATTTTTAATGTATTTTATTGCCAATCCTATAAATATTTGAAAAAGTAAAGAATATATGCATAATAAATAAATTAAAAAAATAAATAAAAACCGACTTCAAAAACATAAACTACAAAGTTAAAAATAAAATTTTCAATTTAAAGAAAGGAGCATTAACAGGCGGCATATAGTTAATGAAGTCGGTGTCTACTCACTCAGACACTTTAAATTGTGTACTATTTTTGTTATTGTTATAAATATATCATTGATGTAATTGTTATTACCTGGTAAGTACCCATTTAAAGTGTCTGAGTTGGCACCGACTTCATTAACTATATGCCGCCTGTTAATGCTCCTTTCTTTAAAGTGAAAATTTTATTTTTAACTTTTCAGTTTATGTTTTTGAAGTCGGTTTTTTTTTTATTTATTTATTTTTCAATTTTTAGTTGAACGCATTTGTAACTTATTTGTATTTAGTATAAATGGGGCTACTAAACGCGCTACTCTAATGAGACAGAACCACGATTACGCAACGTAAATTCAGTGTCAAACTGACGCATCAGCATGCCTAGTAGGCAGTGGTATTCCTATGTAAAACTTCAATCTTAATTATTATTTTTGTGCGAACTGAACATTTTGGCATATTCAACCGTATGAAGGAAGCTCAACAAAAAGTGACTGCTGTAAATCGTTGAGGAATTCCCTCGACTGTTTATGGTCTTCATCATCAGACCTGTAATGGCACTTATAACCCATATGAGTGCAAAGTTCTCTCCAATAGAAATGAATTAAGTCCAAACACCAGGTAATTGCTGTAAATCGTTAAGGAGTTCTCTCGATTGTGTATGGTCTCCATCATCAGATCTGTAATGGTACTTATAACCCATATGGGTGCAAAGTTCTCATTAATAGAAATGAATTAAGTCCAAACACCAGGTAATTGCTGTAAATCGTTAAGGAGTTCCTTTGACTGTGTATGTTCTCCATCATCAGACCTGTAATGGCACTTATAATCCATATGGGTGCAAAGATCTCATCAATAGAAATGAATCAAGTCCAAACACCAGGTAATTGCTATAAATCGTTAAGGAGTTCCTTCGACTGTGTATGGTCTCAATCAGACCTGTAATGGTACTTATTACCTTTATAGGTGCAAAGTTCTCATTAATAGAAATGAATTAAGTCCAAACACCAGGCAATTGGTGTAAATCGTTGAGGAGTTCCCTCGATTGTGCATGGTCTCCATCATCAGACCTGTAATGGCACTTATAATCCATATGGGTGCATAGATCTTATCAATAGAAATGAATCAAGTCCAAACACCAGGTAATTGCTGTAAGTCGTTGAGGAGTTCCCTCGACTGTATTTCAGCTCCATCATCAGATCAACTCCCGACCTTCATTAAATAGTACTAGTAGTCGTACTTTGTCAAAATACTTAAAATACGATACTTTAAAATACGATTTTCGAAGGTTGCCCTCGATTTCTCTAGGATGCCATCATCAGATCCTGGTTTCCTTATCATGGTACCATTTCGGAGATATCTCCTTTTCACAAAAAAAAATCATCCAATTCAGTTCATAAACAACGAAGTTATCCCTGAACACACATAAAAAAAAACATATATACGGTCGAATTGAGTAACCTCCTTCTTTTTTGAAGTCGCTTAAAAACAAACTAAAATATTTCTTTATATATAACATTGATAACTTCTGCCTAACCACACGTGTCGCATCGGTATGGGGACGATGACGACCCCCGGCTTTTTTCCCTAAAAATATAACTAAACCATAATTAAGCAACAATTAAAAAATGCCGTCGTGCGTGTTAAAAACGTATAAAAATGAGTCAACTTCGAAGAAAAAGGTAGTGGCGTAACTTATCATCAGTAAGTAATCAAACCATCAACTAAAATCAAACAAAAGAATTTTTTGTCTTTTGCCACCATTTCGATATGAAAATCATAGATTATGAACAGTGAACCGTACAGTTTGGATACGTATGTATAAAATGTTGGAAAACTATATGACTTAGGTGTAACTAATTATTTTTTTGTTTCTTTATTACTCAACCTATGCCATCTGTCTGTCTGTTAAAGAGTATTTTTCAGTCAGAAACTTACTAAGCTATTTTTGTTTAAGGGTAAGTGAAGTTTAAATTACATTGGAACAATGATTTTCATTGCACTTTGTTTATTTCTTTACCGATAGGCAAAGTAAGATAAAATGTCGGGTGTAGTTACTGCAAGCGCATATTCTAGTACCTATATTCAGTACCAATTACAGTTTAATGTATAATTGTTTTACTTATATGGAGAAATATTTATAAACAGTATTAATTAAAATAGATATTGTAATTAAGACCATTAACATTGCCTCTTTCAATTTATTTTACTACGTTCCCTTACATTACCCAATTCAATAGGCAGAATATAAACAAAGTTTTTCAAGTTGCCTCTGTGACGATGACATCGTATATCTATGACTCATAAGTACGGCCAGTGGTACGGCTCATTTAGCTGCCTCGCGTGCACCCAGCATTGCTCAATGTTGCACGCGTATGCACTGTTTGCGCCGTCTGTTCCATAGTAATATTATTTCTATGTTTCTATGGGCCGCACTCGGCCTCTTGTCGCGCGATAGTTTTTATTTTGTGATAATTTCTAAGATATTAATTTAATTTGTATGGTGTAATGGGCAATCATAATCTGCATGAAATGCTAAAGGTAAATAACGTATTTAATTTGATAAGGATTAATACCGTATCCGTATAAATTGCTTTCCAATCACCTCAGCATATGACAACAATTTTTCAAACAAAAAAATTTGATATAGTAAGCTATCTATCAAAGATATCCATATGCCATCGCCAACTTTTTTGTAGTCCTATACAAAAGGAACAATTCTTCCATACATTATTTTGTTATATCTCAAAAGGATTAGGCGGCGTTTTTGGTGAAAGTCCCAGCCTGCTTGATTTTTTTCCGACTTCTTCAATTATAATTGTCATATTTCAATTAATTTGCGCAATACATTGACAAATTATACACTTAAACCTTTCTCTTGAATCACTCTATCCATTGGTGTCAACTGTCAAGCATATGCCAATCCGTTTGGTAGTTTTTGAGTTTATCGCGTTCAGACAGACAGACGGACAGACGCGGTGGGAGACTTTATTTTATAATATGTAGTAATATTATTTTTTATAATTTTTAAACTCGTGGTTTAAGAGACTTCAAAAAAATTATACAGAATTCGACAATTCCTCAACCTCTTATTTTCGAAACTGCTAAGCCTGATATTTTGAAAAATAAATCAATAAATATATGTTTTTACTTATATTTTACAGGAAAACCGAAGCGATACACGGATAATAATTTCGGGGTAAGTACAAATTACGAATTAAAAAAAAAATTCTCAAGTTCATCATGTGACATATCAAATAAAAGTACCTACTCGTTATGATAACCATATCTATTTTCGTTTATAATTTTAAAATGCAAAATTTAATCGATATTAAAGAAAGTATACGAAAATCGACCACGAAACCCTTACTACGCGAGTCCAACTCGCACTTGACCGGTTTTTTTAATGTACACAAGTTAGCCGGGTATTTTATATAATTAGTAGACCGGCTTTAAATGTACACAAAAGGCCCTAAACTCAGCCGGTCTTCATTTGTGTTAGCTATTTATACAGACTGAGCAGTAGTGGCCGAGTGGCTATACAAAGGTCGTAGGTTCGTAGGTTCGATACCAGCTATAGGCGTATAGATTAGTTTTAAATTGTAAAATAACTTAAGTCAAATAAATTTGCAAGTTCCGTCGAGTAGGTTAAGACAAAATGTTGTACAACTTTAATTATCAATTTATTTTTCAACATCTAGAAAGGAAATCGAAAATTATCCAATTGGTAATTATGATTTCCATAAAAGGGTTATTTTGTAATTTATCAAAAATTAACAAATACCTTCGTGTATAATTGATTACTACCCATAATAATTGTAATTAGGTGATAAATTGACATTTTTAATTTATGGCCATCAAGTGGATTCCTGGTGCTTTGAAAAAGTTTTCATTAGCACCCTAGCACCTTGTATATTATCGTGTAAGTAAAAATTATATTTCATTTCGATTACATTTATATTACACTAGCGACCGCCCGCAGCTTCGCTTGCGTAGACTACACATTCCTGTTTTAGGTAGTCTTAACATTCGAAATGGTTTATATATAAGTACTTTTTGCTAAAACTAATATTGGGTACACCCATTCAAACTTGCAATCTTCATTCTCCCCACTCCATTAAGAAAACCGACACTCCCATATTTTTCACCTCTCGTTTCCCACCCTTAAAATGTGGAAATCCAAAAACCCTGAAACACGTCATTATCTATTTACGTTTCTAACTTTAAAGAACAAAGACTCTCATACAAAGCCCCTCCATCCCACCCTCCTTAAATTTGAAATTTCCATATATTCCTTTCTTAAAAAATTAATACTCACGTTATAAAATAAACCACTGTTCCAAATTTCGGCTTCCTAGACTTAGTAGTTTCGGCGTTATCTACGCTGATAGATCAGTGAGGTTTCATTAAAATCGGTTTTGGAGATTAACTCGAATAGACACATAAACGTACAGAAAGACAGACGGACAAAAAGTAGCGTGTGTCACTTTTGACCACCTCGTTTTCATACCCGTGAAATTTCATTAAAATCGGTTTAGCCGTTTTAGAGATTAGCTCGAATAGACAGATGGACGTACATACAGCCATACAAAAAGTGGTGTATGTCATTTTTGACCACTTTCTTTCCACATCTGTGAAGTTTCCTCAAAATCGGTTTAGCCGTTTTGGAGATTTGCTTGAATAGACAGACAGACAGATAGTATTATTTAATACATATAGCCTATAGCCTTCCTCAATAAATAGACTATTCAACACAAAAAGAATTTTTCAATTCGAACCAGTAGTTCCTGAGATTTGCGCGTTCAAACAAACAAACAAACTCTTCAGCTTTATAATATTAGTATAGATTACATCGATTACATACTCGATTACTACATCGATTATATTACATTTCGATTTCAGAAAAATAAATGCTTAAACTTGTGTTCCATTAACGGTTTACAGAATTTTTCAAAGTTTATATATAAAATGTACAGATTTTGATAGTCACGTTTCAAATTTATAATCGAAACCTATTTGAAATTAAACGAAAATCCAAAAATGCCATTTTTTTGTGATTTTAAACTTATGTTCTAAAATTACTTTTTGAGTCTTACGCGAATTACCATTACTGTGTCATCTGTACATCGGGCGTCGAGAGTTTGCGTTCCTGACAGGTCGTAATCGGATGGTTGATGTGAATTTGTATCATCGGACGATTCCCGTTTGCAAATAATATTATCGTTTACATGCACGAATGGCACAAAATTAAATAAAAAATTATATTATTATGTCAACTCACAACAAACATGTTAGAGCTATAAATCTCATGTGTTAGGAACGCAAATTCTCGACGGCCCATCTATAATAATAAACCAATGGGGTTACCCCATATTTTTCATTTATTTGTAAGAGCCTCGAAGATTATTATTAAAGCTGTATAAATTATTTAGTTTAGACGATAGTTACATGAAAAAAATTTACTTTGACAAGGTTCTACTTCAAATATTTTTTTCGGCAGTATTTGTGCAATACATTATCAATCACAAGACCTGTCCAGCCTTCTAACATTCAATGTGTCCTAGTATAAAGCCTAGAACCCTGACAACTGCAAATAATCTATTTATTTTTTTGCAATAATTTTTATAATAGTTCGTCAGAAACACGAACCATGCTCATATGAGCACACCACATGGTTATTTTAAATGCTTGGACTGCTCGGGAGCACAATAATATTCCTGAACACTTTTTGAACCTAAAATCGCTCATTTTTAAATCCAAAGAAGTACGATATTGTACTCATTCATAGACCATACAACTCAGTACAAATTTATTTTTAGTTTGTTTTCAACGAGTCCTATTATCCACTGTCACAGTGTGAGTTACTGGGAAAAATTGTAAAATATAATCAATTTTTCTCAGCGAATCATATCACATGCTTTATATAATGTATAGAGGAATTGTTTCTTTTTTATAGGACTAAAAAAAAGTCCAAGATGGTATATGTCTATCTTTTATGGACAGCTTATAATACGGATTTTTATGTTTAAAAAAAATGGTGTTATATGATGTGATAATTGGAAAGCAATTTCTACGCATACAATTGTCAAATTAAATACGTTATTTACTTTCAGCATTTCATGCACATTATGATTGCCCTTTACACCATACAATTTAAATAAATATTTTAGGAGTTATCGCGAAATAAAAACTATCGCACCACAAGCGGCCGAGCGTCGCGCCGCAGCCGGGCGGCTCCATACCGACGCGACACGCGTGATGTAAAGTTAGGCAGAAGTTAGCAATGTTGTTTATAAAGAAATATTTTAGTTTGTTTTTATGTAGGTATACAGGATGAGGTTTTAATGACCAGCCAAATTTTAATATAATGATCTTTGGTAGAAAACTGATAGCCGTCTTGTTTCCTTTTAGTATCGTTCTATAGAAAAAATTGAGATATGACTACACAAACCTTTCTCGAAAAAACCAATAACGCTAGTCACCATTCATGCCCCCCCGTCCCATTCCGTTTCAAGGCCTCAGGCGCGTACGTTTACTATAGCGTTAAGAAGACAACCAAACGTTATAAAATAACACTGTAGATAAAATACTTTATTATGAAAATGTAACCCATATTCTTCATTTACGCAATGAGGTTTATTGTTGATACTTAACATCTAGAAAAATTTTGGGCGGTTACTAAAATTGCACCTTGTATATTCTTTACTTTTTCAAATATTTAAAGAATTATAAATAAAATATATTAAAATACTCCAAGTAGGATGAACTTGTTTACGTTACATTTAAATCTAATCATGTTTGACGCAACAACCAGTTGTAACAGCGAGTTGCACCAAAAGAGATTACGTCAACGTATATCGCATAAAGTAAAAATTGATAGATATACTTTGATCAGAACCATAATGTCTTTTATCATCGTACTTGGTTGTAGCAGATATGAAAATCATCATCGTTCCAATTAAAGTATAGTGGTCAATTATTACTTTATGCGTTAAACGTTTACGTTATCTCTTTTGGTGCAACTCGCTGTAAGACAGAAAAAACACTACGGCATATATGCTTTGCTACCCGTACGAAGCCGGGGTGGGTCGCTAGTTAACTATAATAGTCATTATTTCGCAAAAAAAGACCATGAGCCGTTATGAGACGCTTACCAGATGCGAAATACCAAAATTATATGTTATTAAATTAATGTAGGATATGGAGTAATGCCAATAAAAAGAAAAAACACTTCTGATTTTCGTTAATTATTTTTAATCCGAATACCTATGTCTCATGAGTTATTGACTGGTTCGATTTTTCAACTTCCTTCTTCATCATCAGACCGTCGTCACCATATGCCGTGAAAATTGCTCGTGAAGACAAATCTAATGAAATATTCGTCACATTTCTAAATTTCTTCATTTTCGTATGATATCCATTATAGTATTTTCATTTCATTTTCATTTTCATTCAATTCTTATTTAATTTCCATTTTATTTAGTTTCTATTAGATACATGTGCTTCAGTAAGATTGAAATTATAACACATAGGACTTAAGACATTAGATATTTCCTACGAATATTAAAATTGTCCTACTTTCACGCACTAATCAATGTTTTTAACTTGCAACACTATTAATATGGCGTTGACCTCTTGCATTTCAAAAAACAAAATTAAATTTTCTAGATTATGCATGACATAACAGACATAACACAAAGAATCGATTATTCACTTGTGAAAGGTACTACCTGAACTTTTTATAGAAAGTTTTTTTTTAAAATGTATTTGCATCAAATTATAATACAGGACGGAATAATTTCAATATTGTCCCGCCAATAATACACACGAGGTGCACTCGCGGTAGACTGACGACATACCATTTTCCTATGTCTACGAATACATAGTCTGTGTTACATGCCTCACTTTATAGAGCGGATAGTTCTGTTCATAACACATGAGTTCAACTTTCTCCTCGTTACCGGTCGTCGTCGACCTTTAAAGATTATTAGGCTAAACTAAGGCTTGCTTAAAAATCATTTTACTTAGGTAACAAGCGAACTTTCAAAATATAAGCGTTAAAACTTTCAAGGGAACCTTCGTCACCTGTTCTTCTCGCCATTACCACAATGTCTGAAGACCACGGTCTTTAACCAATGCATCCTACCTACAACGACGTACAGTGCCGAAACATGGACTCTCACGGCAGGACTGGTCCACGAATTTAAAGTCGCTCAACGTGCTATGGAGCGGGCTATACTCTATATTTCTTTGATGTATAAAATCAGAAACACTCAAATCCGTCGAAGAACCAAAGTTGTCGACATAGCCGAAGCGATCAACAAGCTGAAGTGGCAATGGGCGGTCACATTTGCCGTAGAACTGATAACCGACGCCCCCCGGCCGGGTGGACAGATGACCCTGAAGCAGCACACCGGGGGTAAATGGATGTGAAAGGCGAAGGACCGTGTGCGGTGGCGAGCCTTGGGAGAGGCCCATATACTGCAGTGGAGAGACAAGGGTTGATGATAATGATGACCTTTCAAAGACGCGCGACTTTCTCAGTTCGCTATACATAACGGGAGAGGCCAGCGCGGCGTCGCTTAAAACAGCGACCGTTTAGTCTGATAATGGTAATTCTGACAACTTCCAGCAAAAAGCTAGTTTTCACGGAACTGATACGTATTTTAGGAAAAGTGTGTATGATTCCATAACACTTCTTGGGAATCAATGTCTATTAGATATTAATTACTTCTTTATGATGACTGAATAAACTCGAGCACAAAATTATTTGAATCGAAAAAATTGAGGCATACATATCGTTGTATGTCTCAACTTCTTCCTATATTAGGTGCTAAAATTGTCTGATTATTTGTAAGCATACTTTCCGATATATATTATATATCTCTCGGTATATATATTACATAATACTGTGAATAAATTTTTGCATTTGCGATCTAGTTAAAAATCGAGTTCATACGTTACACTGCACGTACATGCTTAGGTGTAAAGTGTAAGAATAAAAACATTAATATAGTTAATTTACTGTAAGATAATTAGTTAAAATCTTGATAATTCTTTTAAGAAATTAAAACTAGACACAAGTAGTGATTACAGCTGCTCTGTGCCAGACATTGACTACCTAGAGTTATTTTCCTATACCTAGAGGGTCTTGCCCCTAAGAAGCGATGGCCGATGAAGTCGAAGCTCAATGTACGCAATAAAAGTAATTTAAACTTGAAGGAACTTATTGAGCTATGTTTTAGACATAAATTATCGGGAATGTTTTTTTGCTTATATAAAATGGTACAAGATTTAACATTTTTCGTGAAACTTGTTCGTTAATTTTGATTGCAGCATTGGTATTTATTAAATAAAATAACTTGAATTCTTTTTTTTTCCGTTGACTCTAGACAAAGATTACCCTTTCAGAAGTTATGGTCGTTTACTCAAAAGCATCTAAACCGTAAATTTCAAACTATTTTAAACAGCATTTTGTTTGTGAAACATACAAGAAGCCGCGCCTAGGGATGAACTCGTTCCCAATTTAAGTTTGTTTATGTAATTATATTGATCACCACAAATGATTGTTATTAACTTAGAACTTACAAGTGGCTACACAAAACTTAGAAGTGGCAGCCCTACCCCCTTTATATTTCGTTTCCGTTTCTCTGCAATTACGAAGTTGACATGCAGACAAGACATTTAAAAATTCATATGAATAATTTTTGTTCGTTAATTGAAATCATTCCGTTCTGATTTCAATAAAACCAATTAGTAGGTATACCGAACGGGCTGATTATAGACGTGGCTAATTGTTATTGACGGCTGTATTTCGTTTTTGCATTTCCTAGGCTAAAATGACAGTAATATAATGTAAGTTCAGCCGAACGTCGTAGTCGCCGTAAACGGTGCAAATTATTCCGATTCCTTTTGACGTGAATTCGATTGACGTCTTACAACACGTACGGAGGAGCATTCCTTGAAAATAATCATGACACAAACCAGGCACTTTGAAACGCCTACTATTTGACTGCGTACGTATGGTGTTACATGCTACAATTACTGTCTCTACCCTAATCGTTTATTAGAACTATTTTAAATAAAACGATTTTAAGTTATTGGTAAAACTTTAATCCATCTGTTAAATAGAAAAAACAAAAGAAATACAGCTTTGAAGGGTTTCTGGAGCAGAATGAATTTGTCACTAGACAATGAGAAGGAAAAATGTTGAGAAAATATATTATTATAAACTAAGTTGATCATAAAGATGAAAATAGTACGCAGGGTTTTATATCGAGAAATACATGTTCGACTGGCTGGCCCTCTATGTCGTCTACTGTCAATTTATTACATATCGAAATAAAACTACTGCGGACCAGATTGTGAGCTGATAGCTTGTTTTTAAGCGACTTCCAAAAAGAAGGAGGTTACTCAATTCGACCGTAAATATGTTTTTTTTTTTTTATGTGTGTTCAGGGATAACTTCGTTGTTTATGAACCGAATTGGATGATTTTTTTTTGTGAAAGGGAGATATCTCCAAAATGGTACCATGATAAGGAAACCAGGATCTGATGATGGCATCCCAGAGAAATCGAGGGCAACCTTCGAAAATCGTATTTGAAGTATTTTGATAAAGTACTACTACTAGTACTATTTAATGAAGGTCGGGAGTCGATCTGATGATGGAGCTGAAAGACAGTCGAGGGAACTCCTCAACGACTTACAGCAATTACCTGGTGTTTGGACTTGATTCATTTCTATTGATGAGATCTTTGCACCCATATGGATTATAAGTGCCATTACAGGTCTAATGATGGAGACCATACACAATCGAGGGAACTCCTCAACGATTTACAGCAATTACCTGGTGTTTGGACTTAATTCATTTCTATTAATGAGAACTTTGCACCCATAAAGGTTATAAGTACCATTACAGGTCTGATGATGGAGACCATACACAGTCGAAGGAACTCCTTAACGATTTATAGCAATTACCTGGTGTTTGGACTTGATTCATTTCTATTGATGAGATCTTTGCACCCATATGGATTATAAGTGCCATTACAGGTCTGATGATGGAGACCATACACAATCGAGAGAACTCCTCAACGATTTACAGCAATTACCTGGTGTTTGGACTTAATTCATTTCTATTAATGAGAACTTTGCACCCATAAAGGTTATAAGTACCATTACAGGTCTGATGATGGAGACCATACACAGTCGAAGGAACTCCTTAACGATTTATAGCAATTACCTGGTGTTTGGACTTGATTCATTTCTATTGATGAGATCTTTGCACCCATATGGATTATAAGTGCCATTACAGGTCTGATGATGGAGACCATACACAATCGAGAGAACTCCTCAACGATTTACAGCAATTACCTGGTGTTTGGACTTAATTCATTTCTATTAATGAGAACTTTGCACTCATATGGGTTATAAGTGCCATTACAGGTCTGATGATGAAGACCATAAACAGTCGAGGGAATTCCTCAACGATTTACAGCAGTTATTTTTTGTTGGGCTTCCTTCATACGGTTGAATATGCCAAAATGTTCAGTTCGCACAAAAATAATAATTAAGATTGAAGTTTTACATAGGAATACCACTGCCTACTAGGCATGCTGATGCGTCAATTTGACACCGCGTTTAGTAGCCCCATTTATACTAAATACAAATAAGTTACAGATGCGTTCAACTAAAAATTGAAAAATAAAATAATTAAAAAAAAAATAAAAACCGACTTCAAAAACATAAACTAAAAAGTTAAAAATAAAATTTTCACTTTAAAGAAAGGAGCATTAACAGGCGGCATATAGTCAATGAAGTCGGTGCCAACTCAGACACTTTAAATGGTACTTACCAGATAATAACAATTACAACAATGATATATTTATAACTATAACAAAAATAGAACACAATTGTGTCTGAGTGAGTAGGCACCGACTTCATTAACTATATGCCGCCTGTTAATGCTCCTTTCTTTAAAGTGAAAATTTTATTTTTAACTTTTTAGTTTATGTTTTTGAAGTCGGTATTAATTTTTTTTTAAATTATTTTATTTTTCTTGATAGAATTCACGAAACACCTAGCGATTATATAGGCTACTAACCATCTACTAACCACCCCGATTTTTAGTGTGTCGAAATTTGGATAACGGTACAGTCAGTTTTAGATTCAATATACTGTTATACCAAACTATGACGTTGTCTGTCTTTGTGCATGTTTGCTGTTCACTCTATCTATCCGCTTGATATAAAAACTGTTTGCGAAAGTTTATGTTATCATCCGAAAACATGATTATTGGATGATTATTCATAAAATTTGATTTGTATTGTTTAAATAAATGGTGAATTAGAATGATATTAAAAGGTGGTTTTTAGCTTTAAAGTTTTAGGATAATAAATTTTTAAGGAAGTGATAAGTGTTTAGTTATTAATTGTGTAATAATTTTTTTAATTGGAATAAAAAATATAAGTTACGTATCTTTAAAAAATTACAACCAATATTTACCATACCATAAATTGGTATGGTAAAAAATGGTTGTAAAAATGTAGTAGGTATCGGTAAAATATACCTAAATCACGGGCTACTTATTTACTTTTATCTAAACAATTTAATGTCTAGATAGATCATTACGTTACAGTCGGCCTGGTTTTTATACGCCGGCCAATGAACTTGCCAATTTGAGATAGAATTTGGGCCTCGACAGATGCCTGACCCTTGTTTGTAGCAATTGGGAGCTAGATATATCTACTGTTCATAGCGAACTTTAATGCAGTTCGTTTGATGAGTGATGTTATTTGATTGGCCGTCGTCTTTATTGTTTATCGTCCATTTTTATTTAATATGTTTCTATTCAACTAAAGTTTGACTGTTATGTACCTATCAGCGCAGTACAAAAGGGCTCTCTGAATGCTGAATGCTCTTTGAATAACAGTCGAATTAAAATTTTAAACCTAAAACTTTTGCAATTATATTATGCCGGGTACTGTAATATAATGTAATGTACTGTAATGCACTGTAATAATGTATTGTATTTATAACAACAATGTTTGAACGCTAATAACTTATAAGCCGCACTTGAGAATTTTTGACATAAGTGACTTAATATTATAGATGAAATCTATGATTAAAATAAAGTAAAATTAATAGGAATAAGTAATAATGCTTTTAAATGAGAGCTTGAAATCAGACGGTTTTACTTCATATCAAACAAATAAATATTGATATTTTTGAGTCAAAAAAATATATGTTGTAATTAGATACATGAACTAGGGATTTGAGTGGCCCAAAACAAGATAAATTTTACTTCGGTCGATCACAAAATACTCAGAAGTCATCGTCAGATTCGATTATTTATTTCATTGTACCTATTTGGCGAGCCTTGGGAGAGGCCTATATCCAGCAGTGGAGAGACACGGGCTGATGATGATGATGATGATGATGTACCTATTTAAAACTCATGCAATCGTTAATTTTGGAAAATAATGTCTTATTAAAGGTCTTTACATTTAGGAGGAATTTATTTAGTTAGTTTTTTAAAATCAATTTCAATGACTGTTGGATGAAAAAGAGATTAAAGCGTCTCGTAAGAACGTTTTCTTGTAGCTACAATACTGTGCTACAATGGCTTAGGCAGGGCGTATATTGTTGCCCATGGGAGCGAGCGAGACAGAGTACTAGAAAAGGGAACTGCGACCGGCAAAAAACTACTTTGGGCGAAAAAGTGGTCACGGTTAACCATTAATCTTAGAGAAATAACGCACGGAGAAAACGTCACAATACAATGTCCAAAAATTGACTGGGCAACTTTGATTTGACGGATTAGTTGTGTGATATTACGTTCTTACCACCTTTATGGTTCTTACACTCCGAAATGTCAACCTAACCGTCTATGTGTGCGTGCGTAGGGATACCAGCTAATAAATATTTTCTATTGTTCGGGAAAAATATAGAAGTAGTTATTTAACTTATAATCATTAGTGGTAAAAATAATATAATCTATACTAATAATATATAAAGCTGAAGAGTTTGTTTGTTCGTTCGTTCATTCATTGGTTCGTTCGTTCGTTTGTTTGTTTGTTTGAACGCGCTGATCTCTGGAACTACTACTCGGATTTGAAAAAATCTTTTTGTATTTGATAGCCCAAATTTTGGAGAAGGTTTATATATGTCGTAGAATGATTTGATAATTCGATTTTTTGCGAAAACCCTAGGTATATTGCGAAAACTCGAATAATTAGACATTGCCGAAAACATTTGCAAATCTTACTGGAAAAAGATAGGGTTTTTGCAAAAACGCGAGTCGCTCTAGTAATATTGAATATCCTTAACTCTGGCTAGATTTTTGCTTACTGATCAAATGTTATTCTGATTGGTTCCTAGTTTTGCCCTGTGAGCTTTGAAGTATTAGATAATTGAGTTATGATACAGGCTTATCGTGCTGGTACTCCAATTTCATGTAGATAGATGTATGTGAAATATTAACTTTTTATTGTGTGTTCACACATAATAAATAAATTTGACTTTTATGCGCTAAATACTAAGTCTGTGTATCAACACAATACTTAAAGCGGAAGATGATAAAATCCATACACAATTTAAAGGGATTTTAAACGTGGGTGATGAGAGTGGTCTGTCCTGTCGCTAATGTAATGCAGTGCAAATGAGTCAATCTCGACGGACCATCGTCGCTCCGCTACCATTAGAAAGTCGATTCGTTCCCGCTCGCCCGTTATTTTGTCCACGCACGCAATAAATGGGAACTTCGGCTAATACAGAGAACTGGTTAATATCAATTAATTTATCTTTAAATTTATTTTATAATATATAAATATTTTTATGAATTTCTATACTAATTTTATAAAAGGAAGATTTGACTTTTTGTTTATTTGTTGCGGATAAACTCAAAAATTACTATACTGATTTGAGAAATTCTTTCACACATAGAAAGCTACATTATCAGCAAGTAACATGGGCTTTAGTAGTATTGGGACCTTGATAATTTTTTGCATAGGTATAATTTATAAGCTGCAGAATGACATAGACTACTTTTTATCTCGGAAAAAGAGGTCCCGGTACAATTGTGTTGTCCACGCGAGCGGAGCCGCGGGCGGAAAGCTAGTATATCATAGCTAGAGAAAACAGGTCGAGAGGTTATGGGTTGGTAAAATTGAAACCCTTATATTTTTGTGGGTAACCTTTTTAGAGTAATGTTCTTGGACATTGACCTGAGTCCAATCATTCAGTTTCTTGTTTGTGGTTATTGTAAATAATCTATTTTTCGTTGCATGTTACAAATTCGGTCCAAAATCCTATCAATTCTGTGTCAATTAATCAACGCAAGACAAACTTTGACACGTGCACTTTTGTGCAGGTCATTCAATTTATATGGTACACATTGTCCTAGTTTTATATTTCGCCTATTTGGCACGAACATACGCTACGAATTATGTAGTAGATTGATACGGATTAGCTTCTACAGTGACTTGCAATTCTTAATTATTGATAAGTGGTTAAGAGGATAGTCTTTCGATTCGCGGCTTCGAATTGGCATCAAATTGGCAGTTTCGATCCCTCTTTCCCGACCTATTCCCGAGTGATAGAGATGACAAGAAAAAATCACAAAAATACCTATAAAATACCCGTCAAAACAGCTTTTGGACCGTGACTGTTTCCACCGTTGAAAGAACCGACGGAAATCATGTTTTTCAGGAATTTATTCTAAAATAAATGAACAAGATATTAAAAAAACAAAAACATACCGCCCTATGACAATATTTCTCTTATCACATATATTTTTTCTGTAAATATTGATACAAAAATACAGCTAGGATTAGGCACGGACCGAACCTTCTTTTTTGTATGAAAAGCCTACCACCTCCTTAAGGGCTCGCTAGTCATTCAAACTCACATGTATCAATCAGTATCATAATCCGTTATACCAGACATACACTTAAAAAAAATCAGTTTCATAAATATTATTGGTTTAATAATTTGTTGATTTCAAATTTTTTGACGCGTCAAAATCTTTTTACAAACTCTCAATAATAGTAACGCTAACTCTAGCAAAATTACTTCATTAAAATGCCCACGTTTGAGTAGGTAAGAAGCGATTAACTGATTTAGATGATATTTTTTATTTGTAAGTATTTTTAGTTTTTAATTTCGTTTTGATATTTAATTTAAATAAAAATAAATATAATAAAAGTTTTAATAATTTTAATGCGCGTTTTAGTGTACCTATTCAAAATTAATTATGAAGTTGTATTTTATTTTCAATTGAAGTAGTTTTTTTGGCTTATACCCAATCTTGTACCTCATTTTCTATGTTTTTATGGAAATAATAAGTGATCGATGACTCATTTACAGTTAATTTTGGCTTAAACTTTATAGCCACATACACGTATTGTTACTTAAAGCAATTTAGTTTTTACAATTTAAATTGTTAGTATAGGTGCACAATATGTATGCTATTTGAGTTACAGGCATTTTGTGAAAATTCAAAGTATTTACAAAATAAAATATGGTAATCATTATCCCCATCAAAGTATACAATTTCAATAATATATACATAATATTATATTTCCGGACGCTCTCAATAGATGGCGGTCGTTACAGTTCCCAACCCGCAGTGGAGCAGCGTGGTGGACTTAAGCTCCAAGCCCCCCTCCTCACCCTGGGGGAGGCCTAAGCCCCTGCAGTGGGGTAAAAATGGGCTGATGATGATGATGATGATGATATATATACATTTAATTATATAATAATTATATATATATTAATAATAATATATATATCGAATCTATACTAATATTATAAAGCTGAAGAGTTTGTTTGTTTGTTTGTTTGTTTGTTTGAACGCGCAAATCTCAGTAACTACTGATTCGATTTGAAAAATTCTTTTTGTGTTGGATAGTGTATTTATTGAGGAAGGCTATAGGCTATATGTATAAAATAATACTATCTGTCTGTCTGTCCATTTGAGCAAATCTCCAAAACGGCTAAACTGATTTTGCTAAAACTTCACAGATATGGAAAGAAAGTGGTCAAAAGTGACATACACTACTTTTTGTATGTCTGTATGAACGTCCATTTGTCTATTCGAGCTAATCTCCAAAACGGTTAAACCGACTTTAATGAAATTTCACGGGTATGAAAAGGAGATGGTCAAAAGTAACATACGCTACTTTTTGTCCGTCTGTTTGTCTGTACGTATATGTGTCTATTCAAGCTAATCTTCAAAACGGCTCAACAGATTTTAATGCAACTTTGCAGACGTGAAAGAAGGTTGTCAAGAGTGACATCAGCTACTTTTTGTGTCTGTCTGTCGTTTGTCTTCACTGATCTATCAACGTAGATAAAGCCGAAACTACTAAGTCTAGGAAGCCGAAATTTGGAACAGTGGTTTATTTTATAACGTATCAATTTTTTATGAAAGGAATATTTGGAAATTTCAAATTTAAGGAGGGAGGGACGGAAGGGCTTTGTATGAGTCTTTGTTCTTTAAAGTTAGAAACATAAAAATTTTGACATAAATAAATAATGATGTCTTTCAGGGTTTTTGGATTTCCACATTTCAAGGGTGAGAAACGGGAGGTGAAAAGTATGGGAGTATCGGTTTTCCTAAAGGAGTGGGGAGAATGAAGATTGAAAGTTTGAATGGGTGTACCCAATATTAATTTCAGCAAAAAGTAGGTATAAACCATTTCGAAAGTTAATACTACCTAAAACAAGAATGTGTAGTCTACGCAAGCGAAGCTGCGGGCGGTCGCTAGTATATAATATATTCAATAATATACTACCCTCTTTAGAAGGCCGAAGGGTACGGAATATTCGCTAATATGCCGTGGAGATGAGGTTGCTTACTTTCTTAGTCTGCTCGCTCAAGGCCACTTGTCTATCTCGTCACTCATCTTGAGGTGGGGGGAGACTTTATTGATGGAGAATTCTTATAATGATTCAGAGAGGTAACAAGTAATAGGTTCCATATTAAATATTTAGAACTGGTATCACTTAAGGTTAATCAATAACACTTTAAGTAGTTCCACAAGTAACAGTGCAACAAATATTTATTCTCAAGTCTTACAAAAAGTTGCGTTAGTTATGACAAGGCTGACATACTTAAATAAAAAAATCGATCAAACGTGTGCCGGACACGTATCGATTCAGGGTTTTTATAGTATGTACTACGAGCGATCTCCTTGTAATCACCAATAACAGTTGTTGGTAACTGAAGATTGCGTAAGTATATCTCAAAAACCCGTTAACGTACCTTGCTTAAAAATTTTTTTTAAAGGGTTTGAAAAGTTACAGCTATTTCGCTATATCGGGAAATAGCCATTTAAATAAAAAAGTCAAAGAACCTTCACTGAATTTTTAAAGATCACTGTGATGATATCCATACAATGCGGTTCGCGTAAACATTTTTTTCATTTGTCCCATCAATGTACGGAGATTAAAAGAAATTTATATGATTTCTCTTATGAAATTTCATCACAATTGATAAGAAGTTGGCGGAGATATAAGCTTGTGATTTATGGATGGATGGAAAGACGGACCGCACGAAATATAATGGGTACTTTTATCACTTAGCTAGGGAACTCGAAAAAATTAGAACAAACAATAAAAAAATAAAAATTTTCCGTACCTCATTCATATTATAAATTTTAAATCAGATTATCCATAAATCCCATGAAAGTAACATCTTGTCCTAAAATAAGAAGCTCGAAAAGCTAATATAACGCTATGATAATCACGTGATTATGTTTTTTTTTTTTAAATTATTATTCGTGTTTATACCGGGAACTTAGAAATCGTAAAAGATATGATTTGTATAATCGTAGACTGCATCTTTTAAATATCGACTTTGGCTCAATCAAACAACAATTAAACATATCCCCAAATAGACGATAATAAATTACTACAATAATGCCAACTAAAGACGACATGAATTTGAACAGAATTATGACCATCAACATTCAGCACGCGCAACACCTGCAATCTAATAATGATGTTGGAGGAAAGGCGGTCGAGCACGCTCGCTCGTAGTTTTCCAATCTAAACAATAGAAATTCAACGGGTGCATGTCCCGCGAGAACCTGGTCTATCTCTATGTAAATTATGCTGCGAATAACACCTAGTTCATCATCATACTGCGTGGCTGCAGTGAACTAGGACAGTCGTAAAACGATGTCTTAATTATTATCATTTTTATAATAGTGACAACCCTAGCGAAAACGATAAGAGCAACAAAGAAAAATAGACGAGAGAAAGTCGAGTCGAGTCGGAGGCGTCGTGGAAAACTTCGTAGAAAATTCGAATTCGGCTTCGATTATTTTGATGTGAAACACCGTTTTGTCGAAGGATATATAAAAAAGTCGTATATACTACTCACCGGGCATAATAGTGTATATTTGAAAAGCGAAAACGGAAAACGAATCAACTGATCTCGAAGTAAAAACGAATGGAACACGATGAGTGAAAGTAAGTAGAACAGTGTTTATCGTGTACTAAGAATAAAAACAAAGACAATGTGCAGTTTGTACCTATAGTTAGAGGTAGTGACAATACTTCATTGCATATGTCACAATGAAAACAAATAAAATGTTATGCCCTTTTGCTGCTAAACACGAATCGTAATAGCAATCGATATTGATTTATTTCTCCAATACGATAAACAGAAATTTACTATGACAGACGTATTTAACAGATCATTTTATCTTTGAAAGCTAACGTTCTTTTACCGAAATCTAAAAAATAACACATTCATTCAAGTTATGATACCTGCAAATAGAAATATAATAAAAATAGGAAAAGAAAATGTCTAACAGGTATGGGACTCACCTATCCATTACAATAGTCATGCAGTAGACGCAGAGGCGATCGCACAGCAAGAGAAGTGGTTTCGTATTTTCGAAATTTTTCTTCCATATCTTCGAAAATTTCTATGATTTTCACAGGTTTTTCCTCGCAAAGCTTTTCATTCGCAGAGCATCAGTTACTTAGTTACCTGAGTGACGTGTGTCTGTAGGTAAATTGTATAAGAAGGTATAAGATGTGTACGATTCATTCTCTCGTCGTTTCATTCATTCAGATGTAAAGTGAGTGACAAGTATGAATGTGTTTTTACTAATAGAAACATAAATTTATGACAACCAAATTAAAATTATAACGATTTGGGTGTCGCGCTGCGTTTGTTGACAGGGGATCCTTTGAGCAAGGAATAGCTTGTTCAGAGGATCAGTGTCGCAATACAGCGCGGCAACGCGGCAAGTATCCTTCTTGGCACCCTGGACACATGGTTTCTTTAAATTTCTCTTGTTTATCATTATTTTGATAAAATTTATAATTTGTAGGTATTTTTAGTGTTTTAATTAGTTTTTAATTTAGAATATGTTATTGAAGCTTTTTAAGTAGGTACACTTTTTTTTTCTTTCTTCATATCTTAAATTTAGTACTAGTATTTAATTTAAAATTTTGGCAAACACTAGCTTTAACTAGGGACAATAACGTAGGTCTAAAGAAAGGAATAACATAAAACTGGTTTGAATCGAGTCGTCCCCAAACGATTCTTGATTGAACGACGTCGCTTACTTTTTTTCCTCCCGCGAGTACTTCAGTTCCCGAAATTTTCAACTAATTATAATATAATTGAAAAAAAATTTGTTAGTACTTGTTAATTTTTTACGAAAAACACGTTTATGTTGATAACGATATTGAAAGGTGATAATTTACAAGAAAATTCCGAAAAAAGTTTTAAGTGAAAAACTTTGAAGCAATTCAGAAATTGAGTTTTTTCTTTAATTATGTTTGCGACTGTCATTCATCCTTAAACATTTGTGTAAAATAAGTATAAAAGTAATAAGTTAAATATATATAATCTAATTGGCTATGAAATGTTAAGCGAAAGATTTTTTGCAACAATAAGTACCGTACAGATGTGCTACTGGCTACCGAATTTCAGACAAAAATATTGAGCATATTTACGATTTGAAGAGGCACATGTCTTTGATTGTTATCTTGCGATTATACTTCCTGTAATCTTTTAATGATTAAGTCAATTCAAGTGAACTTTCGTTCCCGTTTATTACTTTCATACTTTATTTATTTCTGTCGTGTATGTGTTTTTTAAACTTTCGCAAAGCTCATGCAGAGATCTTCGACATCGCAAGCGGCTCCTGTAAAAACGTAAAACAAAATTTAAGTTACATGAAACACGACAAGCGGTTGTTAAAGTTCGTTACGAAAGGATTTCTAACTTTAAAATATTCTCAAAGACACGTCATACGAAGAGCTCAATAGGATTTTAAAGTTTCAAACTGTTAATGTAACAGCGACGTTGTGGCAGTGAACGAATTCTATCCGATCAGCGGAAACAGAGATACGGGATTTAGGAATATTAGTTTTTAATCTAGTTACTAATTCAATTCATAATATACTTGAATTCTTCCGTTTTAGTAAATTGAAATTGTAAGGGATTTTCAAGGTTCATACTGTATTTACTGAATTGATTACGAAATTATGTACGAATTATTAATTGAGTCGAAACTTTGCAGCACGAAATTGTACAGAAACCAGGAACCTAGTGCCGTGGCCACTTTGAAAAATGCGTTTTGTTCGGAGAGTAATGTCCTAGCCGTTGAATTATAGTTCGGTTATTTATTGCGTTGATGCAAACATGTTATATTATTACAATGAATGCGTTTCTCAATGCCAAAATATATAAACTATTACAAAATTTGTAATATATAAAATAAAAAATTATATGTAAAATTAAAAAAAAATATTATATTAATATGTCATTTTTACTTATAACTTAACGTGTAAATTAATAGGAATAAAGTTTTACGTAATAAATAAAAAAAAATATTAGAATAAATGTTTCGTGGTTTAGTTTATTCGTATAATATGATATAAACACTGATATTATAAATATTTTTTAGAATACATAATAGTAATAATAGAAATTACGTTTTTACCCAATACATAAGCAATAATATAAATAAATAATAAATAAATATTTTTTACGAACAAATAAGTGTATAAATTAGTATAGGTAGATCTCGTATAAAGTGTAGTTATAGCAAGTACTTAAGAATTTTGATGTTCCTAATATTTTTAGTAGATTTAAGGCATCCGCTGTTTTATCCTTTTTTTTTGTTAGCTGTGCCCTCTATGACAGGGTACACAATAATGATGTAGCATGTTTATTTCCTATAAAAACTGTGGAACGCAATAAAATTGAATTGAATTAAATTGAAAAATATTTTAGTTTAGTACTAGAGGCTCATAATCAATGGTAGATAGACCAAATGAAACGCTTACGTGGTTACAGAAAATCCATCTGCTAGGTATTTAATTTAAAAACGATATAGTTTTTCAGTCACTAATATAGAAGTTCATAGTCGTAGTATATCAGTCACACGTATCTAATATACCTATTCTAGCTTCAATGGTTTCGAAGTTAGATATTATTATGTGCACGTCGTTCCACCTCCATGACCAGAAAATCACCCTCAAATTTTCAGGTTTCCAGCTATGCTTCGATGATACTTTTGTGTACTTGTAGTCGAATACTATATTCGGAAAGGGTCCTACGTATCGTTTTCCATTAGAATACAAACTTCGTTTATTTTTGTCTCGTCAAAAAAAATCAACATTTTTCCACTGTCTGACTGTCCACTTTTCATATCTTGCAAATAAGAGATGGGTACCTTTCTTGTCATCCTTCCATGTAAATTATTTTCTACCAAACGCCTTCGAATAGTACGTGCCGAGATCGCTGAAGGGTTGTTTTCACGAGAATATTCTTTTCTTATCTTATCAGACCTTTTAGTAAGATTTAGCTTTACCGATCAAAAACGAAATTAAGATCATCTCGACGAGATGCTGGCGCGGAATATTTGAAATAGTTTATATGTTATAATGCTTCACAGCATGAAAAACCTTCGTTTTCGAGCATTGCAGATGATTAGCTATCTCTATAAACGACCAATTAGTGTCACAAAATTTTATTACGATTTCCCTTGTAAATTTATCACAAGTTTTATTTTCTCCCCTGTTGTTTTTATAATCAGTTATAAAAGTTTTGCCGAACTAAATAACTAAATGGTATCAAAATTATACGAAAAGTGACCTTAATACCACGAAATTAAAATAATATACATGAAATAATTTATACTAATTTGTTTGTACAAGATTTTGCTTTTAAACAATAGTTCTTAATTTAATGACCACCATTGTATACTTTAATTAAATATAAAGAAACGATTTAAAAAAGCCTTGAATTTGTGTATAAAATAGGAATAGAGTTTCTTCCCCACCCAATGTGATATTTCAAAAGGTCGCTTTTTTGAAAATATCATTTTCTACGAGACAAACCGAATTATATGGAAAATTCGTAATTTTTTATTTGTTACCAAATGTTTACTCAAGTTTTGATTTCATATGACGACTGAATGATTTCAGCTATTCAGTGACCTATCAAGAGATTTTTTCTCACATAATAAGTATTACGGATGGTACAAAACAAATAGAAAAAAAATCTCACTCCGCCATGTTTATTAAAGTACCGAATAACAATATATGTATAATTTTTTTTCTGAATTTTTCTATCCAATTCTATTCCGATCCAGTTTTAAAAACATGTATTTTGAAGGGACCGCTATTAAGTAGATCAGGCGGGGCGACCTTTGTGCGGTATGTAGGTAGAACCAATAGTTATCTAAGCGTCGTCGTCGAGTTCTTCATCATCGGTAAATGACATGACAGATACGAGGCTATGCATGCAGGCCTGACTCGCACTTAAGTCCTTTTTATTCAAACCAGAAAAAGTACAAATTTTTTTAAATGGTCGACTCCTAAAATATTAAGTATCCAGACGGTGCGATCGCTCCAGTCGGCACTGGTATAGCAGAGCGGCAATTTGTCACGTTATTTGCGACTCAGAAGAGATCTGTTTCACCAATAAGCGCAGTTCGCATGCAGACCGAAGATAGCATCTTGTAAAAATAACGAAAATCTAGGTGCGATATTGGTGCGGTGTCGCTGAAATTTTACACAGAAATCCAATTTCGCCGCTCAAACATCAGCCAACGTTCTAGACCAAGCGTGGCTTGATAGGTACAATGGAACAACGTCTGGAATATATTACGTTTGCTGTCGGAGTATCAAATGTTACAAACACTTGTAAATTAATATATTTTTAAGGGCACATGATTCATGATTTCGTCTGACATTATATAAATCATCAAAGAGATTCAAAGAGATATAACAGCATCTTTGATCTTGTTCGTCTGGCCAAAGGCTTCTCACCCATCTTATCAAATTTTTGGGATTTTCTGATGTCAGTCGAGAGAAGGGTGTCCGAACTGTCCCACCCAACTCACATTTTCGGTCCCTAGGTCCCGGACTAGTGGTCGACTGAGAGACACTTGGCCGTAGTAGTACCGTTTCAGAATCTAGGGTTTTTTAAATGCGTTTCAATCCGTCGGTTGGTGGCTTTTGGACTTTTTGGAATCTTGTGAGTGGAGGAAAGTCCTGGAATCTTTTAGAAAACTATTATTTATTATTATTTCGTTGTGACGTTGTTGTAGTTAATGAGTTTTTGCTGGTTCTTCCCTTTCTAGTTTTCCTAATTGGTACTTATCGCTAATTCATTTTTACTTTTACAAAGTATATAATTTGACGTTGCTATATTGCTTTGATTTTTTCTTGTGTCATTTACAAAAAAATATTTCGTTAAATGTGTTTCGGCTCGTTGGGATCGTCTCAATGAGATTTTTCCCTAGAGACGGTCTGTCGCTCCTTACCCCTGACTTTAGTAGGATTGTTTATAGTCTAGCCTTTTAGATGTTGTTTTTAAGTTGTCTGTGGTTTTTGGTATACTGAATTAATAATTTTATATTTTTTATTATATCGCAGGATATTAATAACTGAGTAAGTAATAATATACTTGAATATCTTAACTATCTTGGGTGGTTAAGCGCTTCTTCGCTAAAGCAGTTGACAACAAGGAATTCACATAGTCAGCAATTAAGTTTGACATATCTATCATTATAATTTTACGACCCCTGGTTATTATTTATTATTTACGAAATTGATTAAAATATTTTTCATTTAAAGAAGGCATCCGTGTATTTCATACACTCAAAAATTATTATAATTGCTTATTACTTTAAGTAATTTATATTTAAAAGTGTCATTTTTTAAAACTTCTATTTACGTTATTTAATATCGTCTACGATAATTTTATTCGTTTGAATGCACAAAAAAATTCTTTTTCATTTACCCCAAAGAAGTATAACTTCATAGTTGCATACGTATGTACACACACGCTTTTTTACATTACTTTTTATTGAGCAATATTGGTTGAACTTATAACATTTAATGTCTATATAACTTATTCAGAAACAAACATACGCATTATGGATTAGCCAATAAGCGAAAACTAGATGCATTTTATCTTTGTGATGTTATTGTAAAAGATATTTTTTTTTTAATTTATGATGAAAACTACCTTGTATTACTAGGTACTATAAATTTACGCTTTCCTTTGCAGAGCTTATTCTTTTCACAATCGATACTAAAAGTCAAAGGCTCACTGTAATAAAATAAGTAATAAAAATTGTCTCTAGTTATTAGTGCACTCGTGTTATTACTTTTCGGATTAGCTAGAGAGGATCGAGCGCCTTCTAAATAACTAACGAAATAAAAATTAAATATATTTCTACAATAATTCTAAAATTACGCAATAGTAACGATTAATGGTTAAGTTCGATTAACGTCGCGCTCGTTTTTTTTTTTATATAGTATGGTGGTACGAAACCCTTCGTGTGCGAGCCCGACTCGCACTTAATCGGTTTTTTTTATAATTTTGATTGTGTATCATTACTTTTGAATACGAAATTCGATTAAGAAAAATTGTATGTTTTGTTGGAGCTTATAAAGAATAAAAATGAGAGTTTCTAAAATAAGCTTTATAGCAGAAGGTTTCTCAACGCTTCTGTAACTCCTCGCGTTTTAACACTTCACCGCTCTCTACAAGTCGCTCATAGTAACAAAAGACAATATTTGTTTCTCACAAATTGAACGTTTCTACAGAACAAAATAATTCTCCATTTAATTCCACAGAATGTTCTTTGAACAGCTCAAGGACATTATAACGTCCTTGGGACAGCTAATTTTAGAATATTTAATTACAAATTACAAATAAATTTGAATTTATTTGTTCAAAAATAATAGATGTTTATACATGAAAAAGGCAATTTTGAGCAGGTAATGTGAATTTTAGAAATTATAAAATACCGTGCAACGTAGATTGTTTGATTGTTAATAATGTTTTTCCTTTTATTATTCTCACTATAGATTTATCAAATTTCATATAAACAAGACTTCAGACGAACTTAGATATTTTTTTTAGATTCACTGTTCAAATAGCAGTTACAAATATTTTTTGATACTTAACGAAGACACTTCTACAGAATATACATGGCAAAGAAGTCATTGATTTGGTATGAATTGGACAATATAATATTATATAGTTAGTTATATAATGAACGTTTAATAGATCGATCTTTAAGTCGTTTTATTCTTTTCAGGCGTTGGGCGGACGAGGGCGGCTGACGTGCTCGAACGGTCCGCGCCGCTTGTAACGTGCGCTTACACTTCACTAGGCACGTAGAGCAGTCCATGCAAAGCCCTTCTAATCATTATTCATTGATGCAGGAGACACGGTATTAAATGTGTCCAGTCAATCTGCCTAATGGAGTAATTTTTTTAAGGCCTCGTTCGTACCAACCTTCATAGAGATGTGGTACACAGTTTAATATGGTAATAAGAGTTAATATGATATAATGAGGCGTTTTGACATAAAGACTGAGGGTTCGATTGTCACCATCGGCGTACTGATCAAGTTTCTAATTGAAACTGCAGTCAAATTAATGTCACAAGTGGTCACTTCTATAACGTTGGTGGTTAAGAGCCCCCAATTCCCACCAGGCCAGGTGGTGGGCATATATACCAAAAGTTCAAACTCCTTAACGCTCTATTGAAGAAAGGTTGTACTGCAGTAGTAGAAGATGAAAGTCTGATAAAAAAACCTGTAGTATAATTCCACATAAAAAGTATTTGCACATTCATTTCAAAGATAATAAATATAATTTTAAATTTTTTGAAAGTCTTGTTTTTACAGTAAATTTTGTGTGGTTTTATTACAAGTATTGAAATGTTAACGCACAAAAAATAATTTGAACAGTATGAAAAACTAATCAGTTTAATTGGATTGAAATTTTTTAATACGTAAAAGTAATCTTCTGTTCTTTTCAAATTTATTTTTAGTTTATTCGAACATTTACTCCATACCTGCTCGTCGTTCGTCCGTTTGTGTCCTGTAGGGAGAGTAAATAACATGTAAGCTGTTAAACACATTAATTGTAATAATACAAATTACGTACATATTCATTTAATATTTATTATACCATAACGCACAATGAGCTAAACTAATTAATACTTACGTTTAGTGGTTAAATTCATCCGGCCTACTTGAGCGCTGGTAATTCAATAAACCGTGGTTTACGCCCGTAGCGGCGTTATCAATTATATTTTGGTATGTCGACTAGATATCGCCAAGTAGCTCGAGTGTCGTGGTCGGTATGCGGTCGTGTCTAGTATTAGGAATGCATGTGTGTATGGAGGTTGTTATAATTGGCAATAGTGCTCTCGTCTCGAATGCGCCACCTCTTCGTTACATCGGATACCGGGAGAGCATGCGAACTCGAGAGCACTCGCGTTACGCTTCAGTAACGGCTATGGGAACAGGATTCGTGTTCGTGTTTGTGGGATATTGTCTGAGTGTTAGTGTTGTATACGATTCCTACGTATGAATTTCCTAAAGTGACGTAACCGTGTCGAAGCGGTGGCGGAGTTCGCTTTTGTTACTGGGATTTTAACATAGTTCTGTAACAAAGCGACTTTACCGCGGAAACATTTTATATGGAAATATTGTAATCTATGTTTATGTATGCGAAGGTTGAAATAGTCTATATGTGTGTGATGGAGTGAATAATGTGTATATGTGTGTGTAGAATCAGTCCATTCAGTTGAATATACAATGGCCTCAATCCTTTCGCCAAATCTGAAACAAGAAGAAATACCTACTTTTAATAACATTTAAATTTATGTTTATTTATTGGATGGCAGGAAACATTATAGAGACGATCAAACAGTAAAAGCACAAACGGTTACAGATCCGCTTTCAAATCGATAAAAGTTGAAAGCTGCACCCAGAAAAGTGATCATCATCAGTCGGGCAATAGATGATCCCCATAAGAAAAAACAAGGAATATGAAGAGGAAAAAAATATGCGTCAGCGGAAATTATGGTTCCTGTAACGTAATTATGATGACGCGTACTTTTCTCGTTCTACTGATAGTGAAACCAACATAATAAAATCTAAATTCACTATGGTACTTTTCTCAGTGTTTTAAAAATAAAATTAATGGGAATGACGAAATTGGCTTTTAGCTCTGCATAATTTAGAAAATGCGAAATGTCTGAAATGTAGGTATTTTCAGTTTTTTCTTAGCGCTGATCAAACGGAAATAAGTCTTTGCGTGTTTGCCACATACTAGTCGCGTAGCCAGAAAAAAATTACTTAACATAATTCCAAGGATCTTCGTTTTTGGTGAGTGGATAGATAAAGTGCATTGTGAGCTATTGTCAAAAAGTTAGAAGTTTTAGGGCTGTGCTAAGGGCATGGCCAGGTATTTCTTAATATTTCGTGTAACACGCTGTATATAGAATAAAAATTTGAAATTTTGATTGGTTCTTATTTAGAACTATCTTATCCTCATATTGTAAAATTTTTAGAAAGATAACATAAGGGATACTACGAAAATTTGAAAAAAATAACGGTCTGGTTGTGGAACATTAAATGTCATAAAACAGTTTTGATACTTCTAAGGCTGTTCGTTTTTTATGAATGGATAGATAAAGTGCATTGTGAGCTAATGTCAAAAAGTTAGAAGTTTTAGGGCTGTGCTAAGGGTGTAACTAGGTATTTCTTAATATTTCGTGTAACACGCTGTATATAGAATAAAAATTTGAAATTTTGATTGGTTCTTATTTAGAACTATCTTATCCTCATATTGTAAAATTTTTAGAAAGATAACATAAGGAATACTACGGAAATTTCAGAAAATAAGTCTGGTCGTGGGACATTATATTTCATAAAAAAGTTTTGACAATTCTAAAGTAGTTCGTTTTTGGTGAGTGTATAGATAAAGTGTATTGTGAGCTATTGTCAAAAAGTTAGAAGTTTTAGGGCTGTGCTAAGGGCATGGCTAGGTATTTCTTAATATTTCGTGTAACACCCTGTATATAAGATTTAAATTTGAAATTTTTATGGGTTCATAATTAAAACTATCTTAACCTCACGTTGTAAAATTTTTAGAAAGATAACATAAGGGATACTACGAAAATTTAAAAATTTTCAAAAAATTTTTATAACATCTGATGTTATATTTTGAGACTTTCGGTACCTAGTTACTCAAATCTGTTGGATTAAGTTCAGAAAGTCAAGTGGTATGCTTCTACTACAATTTCATTTTTCTTTCGTAAGATACGCAATAATGAATATAAAATTGATAAGTTCGCCGGGCGCAGGCTGGTGTGAAAAAATACCATGCTAATAGAAGAATTGGTGTATATCAAGACAGAAAACTAGACACTCAAGAGACCATACTAAAGGCTGCTGATACTCATAAAATAATTCTAGCCAACGAGTCAGTTGATATATTATTTGCCTTATGTACAGTACAGTTACGCGCAGGAGTGCCTTGAAATTATAAGATAAAAGATTAAGTACCTACTTTTTTACGTCGTGTTGTTAATTTTTTAGAAAGATAACACACGTGTCACTACAAAAATCTAAAAATTACTCTTTTGTCATTCAACAAAATTTCTAAAATTACATTTTAAAACGTTCGGTTGTTACACAAATCTGTTTGGTTAAGATTAGAAAGTCAAGTAGTATGCTTCTACTACAATTCCATTTTTCTTTCGTAAGATTCACAATAATGAATAATAGTTGATTCCCTGTTATGTGGCACTTACAAAGCACTTGATTATCACACGAAAAATTTGAAACATACAGTTTGTGGATTTTGTTTAAATTTCACGAACACACGAATGATGCGGGGTGCGGGTTAGTGTGTGGACATTGCGCGCTCCTCCAAGTGTCGCGCCGGCGCTTAATATATGCTTGTTCAACTAAAAGTTTTTTAAAAATATGAAAAAGTTATTCTTGTAATCTTGAAGTCTTCAAACACTACTAAGATAGCTGGCAGCTGCTATTTCAACAAATCAGCTTACTAACCGCAGCACTCTAGCGGGTATTCATTTCGGCATGCTGGTTGTGTCCTACTCTTTATTTATTTATTTACTTAGGTACATCAACAACATGCTATATTAAACGCTTATAAAAAAGTATGATTCAGACTTATTTCTAATATGCATGTCAATTATAGATATACACAACACTTATATAAGACAACAAAATCAATATTGTTAAATATTATTGCATTTCACAAACTCTTTGGAACACTGACTGAATATAACGTAGGAAACAATTTATTTAAATGAATGAAATAGTTTAGTTTTGAAATTGAACAGTGAATCATGAAAAATATCAATGTCTTGTGTTTTTGCGTTAATAGTATTGTACTCCATTGATATTCTAGCAAGTGGGGAATGTGAGCCGAGATTTGTTCTAGAGGGAGGGACATGGAATATTTTTGTTATAGGTTGTCTTGGGAAATTATAGGAGACTGACAACGTAATTTGTTCAGTTAGTTCCTTACAATTCAATTTATGATTAATTACTTTGTGCAAAAACATTAAATCTTGAAGTATCCGACGGTCACGTAAGGTATTCATTTGGAAAAAGTTTAACCGTTGATTGTAAGAGGACCTGTGTGAGATACCTTGAGAGGTGAATGCAAGATATCTAGTGAAGGCACGCTGTATACTCTCTATCCGTTGTGAGTGTATAGCGTATTGCGGATTCCATGCTATGCTCGCAAATTCTAAGTGACTTCGGACTAGTGAATTGTAAAGAAGCATTCTGGTTTTTGTCTGTTGAAATTCTTTGGAATTCCGTTTCAAAAACCCAAGCATTTGTGCCGCTTTTTTAACGACAGCATCTATCTGAGCAGTGAACTTCAACTGGCTATCCATTACAACACCGAGATCACGTATCTCGTTTACTTTTGCCAGATCAATATTGTTTATGTTGTAGGTGGAGTCTAAAGGCCTCTTTTTTCTCGTGTATCTAATGTGAAAACATTTGCTTGTGTTCAGGATCATAAGATTGGAAACACACCAATTCTGAATATTGCTGAGATCTTCCTGAATAAGTTCCACGTCTCTAAAGGAATGTATGGTTTTATAAATTTTTAGATCGTCAGCGAATAGAGAAAATTTACAATGATTAATTTGCAGTGAGATTACTCTTAGTTTAATTAAGTAAACATATATAACCAATAATCATTTGCCGCTAAATGGTTGGGTAAGGTGAGCTAAATAGCGCTCGTGCTAGTTTTATTATTATATTATTTGTATTTCTAAGTTTAATATTATGCCCAATGTAGCTAACTTTTAACATAAATAAAATATTATTGCGTAATATCCATAATTAATTATTTGTAGCGATATATTGGTGTTACTCATTTGTAAGGCACACCTTGCAAAGCAATGCCTGATTGTACAAACGGGATGCAAAATAAATAATTTTATCTTAATAAGTACTTTTAGCACTTTTGCAGATGACTGTATTTTTCCTACAAGCGAAAAGTTGCGGTTACTTCAAAGTCTTAATTGACCATAGAGTAAATAAATTTGACAGCATTGACTATGCTTTGGTTATTATTATTATTCCTTTGTATTATAAAATTAAAAAGGGTGTATGTTTTCTATATGAGTGTTTTCAAAAATAATGAACATTCTTATACAGTAATAAACACAAAGGCCTAGTTGCTTTTTTACACTGGTATTTTTATATTTGCTTATGATTATGATTTGCTCACTAGTGTAATTTATCTATTTCAGTTTTAGGTATACTGTGTCATAAGAAGCCATAACTACAGAATACCTCATAGCTCTTTAACATGAAAAATAATTGTTTTTTGTATCTACGGTTGGTTATCAATGATAGGTGCTACAGCATGTTTATATAATTTTTTTGTACGTGCTGGGTTGCACGAATAAACAGAATAAATTAAACATTAAGTAATTCATAAAAATATATAGACTGATATTGATTTAAGTGTCGTGATAGCCCAGAGCGCAACGAACCTGTCTCAAATTTATAAGGCCATAGGGCCATGGTTCGAATCCGGGCGTGTACCAATGAGTTTTCCTGACTTAAGTACATTAACTATCACTGACTCCGTGCCCCGGAGAGCACGTTAAGCAGTCCGTCCCGGACGCTGTCAATAGATGGCGGTCGTTACAATCCCCAACCCGCAGTGGTGTAGCGTGGTGGATTTAAGCTCCAAACCCCCCTCGTCACCGTGGGGGAGGCCTAAGCCCCTGCAGTGGGGTAAAATGGGCTGATGATGATGATGATTTATTAAAGTGCGTATATGTTGTTTTATTTAGAAATACCATTGCCTCTATACTAGAACTTCAAATAGATTTTTTGTCAGACCACGAACCGTACCGAATCATAAAAAATAAGAATTACGGCGCCACGCGTGTGCCGTAATGTAGGCACAATGACAAGATAAGTCCCTACATACTCTGTCTCGCTCGCAGCCACACTAATCAAATTTATCCGTAATTTAAACAAAACCCACAATCTATATGTTTTTAATTTTTCGTGTGATAATCAAGTGCTTTGATAAGGCCATATAAGAGCGACTTATCAACTTTTATTCGTTATTATTTATTTTATTATTTGTATATTATTTCATATGTTATGGGAAAAAAATGAAATTATAATATAAGCACACTACTTGACTTTCGAAACTTTACCTAACAGATTTGAGTAACCACCGAAAGTCTTAAAATGTAATTTTAGAAATTTTGTTGAATGACAAAAGAGTAATTTTTAGATTTTCGTAGTGACACGTGTGTTATCTTTCTAAAAAATTTACAACACGACGTAAAAAAGTAGATACTTAATCTTTTATCTTATAATTTCAAGGCACTTCTTCGCGTGACTGTACTGTACATAAGGCAAATAATATATCAACTGACTCGTTCGCTAGAATTATTTTTATGAGTTTCAGCAACCTTTAGTATGGTCTCTTGAGTGTCTAGTTTTCTGGCTTGATATACCTACATTAATTCTTCTAACAGCATGGTATTTTTTCACACCAGCCTGCGCCCGGCGAAATTATCAATTTCATAGTCATTATTGTCTATCTTACGAAAGAAAAATGACATTGTAGTAGAAGCATACCACTTGACTTTCTAAACTTAATCCAACAGATTTGAGTAACTACCGAAAGTCTCAAAATATAATTTCAGAAGTTTTAAAATTTTGTTGAAAGATTTTGTCTTATTAATTTTTATATATTCGAAGTATCACATATGTTTTTATTTTAAAAAATTTACAACATGAGGTTAAGATAGTTTTAATTATGAACCAACTAGCGGTCGTACCCGGCTCCGTACGGGTGGACTACAGAAACGTTCTCCTAGCCATTCCCTCCACCACCCCTTCTTCTTTTTGCCCATGTTACTTGCTGATAAAGTAGCTTTCTATAGGTGAAAGAATTTTCGAAATCAGTGTACAACTGTTTAGTCCACGCGAGCAAAGCCGTTGGCAGAAAGCTAATATCTTTATAAATTATAGCCTATGTGTTATTATGGTGTATAAGCTATATTATTGTAAAGTTTCATTAAAATCCATTTGGTAGTTTTTGCGTGAAAGAGCAACAAACATCCACACATACATCTATACATACAAACTTTCGCGTTTATATTAGTAGTAGGATTAAAATTTCAAACTTTAATTCTATATACACCTTGTTGCACGAAATATTAAGAAAAACCTAAGCCATTCCCTTAGCACAGCCCTAAACCTTCTAACTTTTTGACAGTAGCTCACCATGCACTTTATCTATCCACTCAGCAAAAACGAACAATTTTAGAATTGTGATAACTTCTTTATGAAATTTAATGTCCCACGACCGGACTATACATGAATGAATCCGCTAGATATAGCGACAAGGCCACTAAGATGGCAGCACTGAGAACTGCTTCTGTAAGTGTAATTTTTTTATAGTGATAGTTCAAACATTGCTCGCTCTGAAGATGTGGGTGCGAGTTTGTGCAGGTGGGGCACCGATATCCATTGATTTTAGCTACTGCCATGCTATGTTACTCGCGTCCCTTCAGAGCGATCAAGAAGCTTGACGCTACCAACTGCAACGTTCCTTCTACGCGCAATAACCGTATGTGAAGGAATTCATTGCTTTCTTTCTCACACTGGTCGAAGAATAAGATACAGTTGAGATGCAAAGTGTTTAATTGTTTATGGACATTATATTTATTGTTTACTAAATAAACGACCAGGTCAGGATACAATTTACCTTTTCCACATGACAACAAGATAGAATCAGTTAAAACAGAGTGGCAGTTTGGCACAGTCCTGTCTAGACAATGGATAGTTCAGTCAGTCTGTAATCCCTCAACAATGGCCCGACGAGATTTGTTGTAACGTTTCCAAACGCGCTCCAATTCCTGTTTATTTGGATGGAGTTAAAATTCAATTGTTCCACGTTGCTATGTAAATATAGTACAACATGCGTACACAGAGACATAAATATATTTGATTAGTTGACATAACAACGTTATGATATAGCTTTGGTTCTTTGGCCTCAAACTGTTTGGTCTCAATTTACAATTTGACGATATAAGTTTTACGAGTGTATACAGCTCTACGAAAATAGAATATAAGTAACTTAAAATCGAATCAATCATACAAAACAAAACTTTTAGAGAATCTAAATTAATTGAAAATCTTTTGAATGCCGCGAAAAATCGCAAAACTGTAATTCTAGCGAGAAATGTACATTTTGCGTAGCTTTGGAAATCATATGAGCCAAGTAACGTCAGGTTTTAATTAGAAACCTGTCCAACGAAAACACTGTCCGAGCTTAACCGACCATCTTTCAATGATCCAACAAAAAGCAGAGGTCACTAAAAGTTAACAGCTTCCCACATTATAAAAGTTGTGTTCAGTTTGTTTTCGGCCAATATATAGAGCCCATCATTTGGTTGGGTAATTCAAGTTTCTGTTCTTTGAACAATTTCGTCGTTAATTTGTTCTTCTTTCTGCTGTATCATCTGTAATACTATTATCGATCTGAATCATAGAGCCAACTATAATAGACCTGCGAAGGAATACCGGCTGATGAGTATTGTGTTTATGGTCTTATCTTTACTGTTTCTAAATGGGAAGTGAACACGTAAACATTTATAAAATATTGATACAGTTTTAGTTCCTTAGTTTGAATATGAAATTAATAATAATAAGAATAACAATAATAAAATAACATATACGTCACAACAACGTCTAGGCCCCAAGCTAAGCATTAGTTTATGTTTTTGGGTACCGAGCGAAGACACCACGTACATATAACAACCAAGACCCGGCACCAGTATCAATATTCAATACTGATCCGACTTGGGATTCGTACCCAGTATCTCTAGCTTATTAGGCAGGATCGCTACCCACTAGGCTAAGCAGTCGTCAAACTACTATTTAAACTAATAAATGCTGTTGAGTTTAATATATCTAATATTCGTAGATCTATATACAACGTTATCCATATCCAGATGAAAGAGGCGCTTCTATAATGGTCGTGGTGATGTCAACGTGTGGGATTGACAGTTTAGACAAAAGGGACTGACGTCATATAAGGGTCGGCTAATGGTTTCTTTGTATTGTTTAGTCTTCAATTAACGTATTTTCTGGATAAGTACCTACCATGGACCATGCAAACACAAAAACCATTCATTCTAAATAGATCATATTTTAGTTCATTATAATAAGAGTACTTCATAGTATTATAAGTACATATATCTATATTGTTTTCTTGAGGAAAAAAGAAAACAATTTTCCCGTTTCATTCTGCATTACTACATACTACTACTACATCAGCCCATTTTTACACCACTGCAGGGGCTTAGGCCTCCCCGGGGTGAGGGGGGCTTGGAGCTTAAATCCACCACGCTGTTCCACTGCGGGTTGGGGATTGTAACGACCGCCATCTATTGACAGCGTCCGGAACCGACTGCTTAACGTGCTCTCCGAGGCACGGAGTCAGTGATAGCTAATGTACTTAAGTAAGGAAAAACTCGTCGGTACACGCCCGGATTCGAACCATGGCCCTATGGCCTTATAAATTTGAGACAGGTTTGTTGGCTATCACGACACGACATTCTACATTATTAGCTTCTTATATTGAGCACCTATTTGAAAATCATACTTATATTAGTATGCGAATTTTGGTAAGCTTATAAAAAATATATTGTGTCAAAAACAGCAAAAATTGCGTAATTGCCTATAATCTGAGCGGTTTTTTTTTGTTTTATTGTTAATAAAAAATACATTTTTTTGTTGACGAAAACATCTTTTTCGTTTCAAATAAACTATATAAAATTACTTAAAGAAAACAGTGAAACCGAACTCCTCAAAGCGCGAGTTCGAATCGTACTTGATCAATTCTTTTCTTCAGTATCCTCTATCAACGTCTATCTGACACATACGAGACTTTTCCAATGAGCCCAAACACGATAACTCTGCTGTTAGTTGGTGAGGAGTTAGGCATGCTCAAGATTCCAAATGATGCTGCAGCATCAAGTCGAGGTAACCAGGTTTTTACGATATTTTTAAAGTAAATGCATACCAAATTCCAAATCGAGTAACAACAGGAAAAAAGCTGATAATCTTCAAACGGCTGAACAGATTTTCTCAAATCACAGCTAAGAACACTCTCGATTAAGTGACCTTCAAAAAAATACTAAATCGAAATCAGTACATTCGCTCGGGAGCTGCGAGGCCACAGATAGACACACAGACACACATACACATGTGTCATACTTATAACACCCCTCTTTTTTGTGTTGGTGGTTAAAAATCACGCATATCGCTCTTTTGTTGGGGTGTTCGATGTATCAGGACCATAACAGAGGGCCTCAGGGTCTCAGCTCAGGGTATGCCGACAGTTTTTAAGACTGTCATCAGTTATATTATCAAAAGCAAAGAAGAAACAGAAAATGAAAGTAGAATTAATATTTACATATTTCAAATTAGCTTTATCTCTATACAATATAAATAATATGCCTTTAAATAATCTACTGCAGAAATCACATTAAGAAAATGCGCCAAGTACATTAATTACCTCGTAGATGATAAAAGTGTGCATATTTTATGAAAAATATGAATTTTTCATGTTTTAAAATCGCGATATCTCACGAAAAATTGTATGATCTACAACATTTGTCTAACCTATTTTTACGATAATACTTACGGGTTCAGAGCAAAATGGGAAAAACCTGAATTTTTGACCTTGGATCAGTAGAAGTAGGATTTCATTGGTAATGTTTTATTTAACGTCTCAACCAATTTTCAGCTCTATGCGAATTTCGACTAAGTTATAATTTTTTTTGTCTATTTCGACTGAATTAGGTGTGTGTTCAGTTGAATAACCGTCCATTCTGATTTTGTTTAAAAGTAGCGCACCTGGGGGGTGATTCTCGTACCACTTGAATTTATGTCTCATTAGACAATTTCCATTTACAATGAAAAATGTCACATGATAACGATTTTCCTTATTCTCAGTGTCAACCACTTGACAATTGTCAAACGAACGTCGTGTGACATGCATCACATGGTCCGCACAATCCGATTTGAAATGTCACACGTAAAATAATAGTGAATTGTGTCTTGAAATAGCAGTCAGTTGGCTTTTAAACAATTTTCCTATAATCTGAAAAATATAATAGCGAAGGCTAATTTTAAATATCTTGCATTTTCAAATTTCATCCTTGTTGTATGAGTAAAGAATGATACAATATTGAGGAGGCGAAGAAATCCATCGATTAACGATTCGTTTTATAAATTATTTAAATTAAGTAGGTAATAATTTAATTTTTCACGAAAGCTTATTACAACTATCGATTGGCAAATATTCTGTGGCAGTGGCCCGAAATTACACCAGTGTTTCGCAGTGGTTCCGCATTTGAGTTATTTCAACAAGTAATCATGCAACATCCATCCATTTATCGATCAGCCTTTTTTATACCCTACTGCAGGGGCTTAAGCCTCCCCTCAAGATGAGGGGGCTTGGTGGTTAAATCCACCACGCTGCTCCAATGTGGGTTGGTGGATTGTAACGACCGCCATCTATTGACAGCAGCCGGGACCGTTTGCTTAACGTGCTGTCCGAGTTACGGGGCCAGTAATGGTTATGTACTTAAGTCAGAAGCCAACATACCTACTTATAACCAATATACAAATTAATAAAACTTTTTAGAAAAATTTACTTATAATTGGTTAAATTATTTAATTACATCTAATTTGTTTTCTAATAGGCCAAAAAAATTATATTAAATCGTTAATAATTCCTCTTAACCGAAAGACAAACGTTATCTAATTGCTAGGTATATCGTTTATTCCTAAACGGAACATTAGGGAAACCCTGCCATCGCTGCCATTGGCTACCATCTACTAAACCATAAACAAAACATATGATTCAATCTATGTCAATCGTTTTTCATACGACATTTAATTTTCATGTGACAATATTTCCGTAGGGTCTTGAGAATACGGAATTTGCAGCTCACACGACAATTGTCACCAAATATCGTTTGACAAATTGTTGTTTGACAATTCTCTCATGCTGAAATTGTCACATGAAACGAGAATCGGCCTCCTGAACGTAAGCATAATACGAGCGCTAGACGACTTTAGTGCCAAATCAATGGTGCCAACAGATTAATTTCAAAAGTTAGTGTTTTCTTTGAATTTCACATTTGAAAAACTACATTAAAATGTTGGATACCTCACCGAAACGGTACCTAACTAATCGTTATAAATAAAAAATAAATATTTTTTTATTTTTCATATCTCATGTCATATATTTTATATCAATAAAACGATAATAGCTATTATAAGAAATAATCCTTTTTAATTTTTTCATCTGACAGTATTATTGTTCTTTCAATTGTTTGAGACATTTGCCGTAAAATCTCTAATTTGTAGAAAACAAAGTTTTTCGGCAAAACTTTTTAAACAATAAACAATGTAAAAAACATTAAAAAGGACTATTATTCATAGTACTTAGCTCTTAGTTAATGTTTTATTACAGGAAATGTAAACATGTGACGATAAAATAAAAATAATAAAATTGTATCTCCATCTACCGTAAAACCAAGGTGGGACGACGTTTATCTAGTAAGTACATCCATTTAATAATAGATGAAGCCACCATATAAAGATTTTTTATTATTTTTTCATAATTACATTCTTAGGTTTTAGTCGATAAAACAACAATATGCTACTACAAAAGATATTTCTCTTCAAATTTTTAATTGGCATTATTGCTTATTAATATATAACCTTATTTTCCGCAAATTTAGGTTTTTGTATAAGTGCTGCGAAACTGTTCAAACAAGCAATAATGTCAGTGAAGAACTTTAAAGAGAAATGTTTTTTGTGGTTGCATGTTATGTTTTATCAACTGAAACCTATAAAATGTGATTAATAAAAAATAAAAATTATTTCTTTACGTGGTAGCTCCATACTTCATATTATAAATATCTACCAAAAGAGGTACTAAGATAACTATATTATTATGCATTAAATTAAAAGAGGCAGATGTCGTATTAGCACGCAGAAGGTATGAGAAGCTAAAATTCACCTATTTAGGTTAAATTTATTAAATCGCCTACTGGCCTTTCCTTCTAATTAATGTTGACTAAGCGTATTTCAAGCATGAATCTTTATAGGTTGCTATTTCTTTCTGCATCATATGTTCCGGATTTTACATTCCGTTTTATAATATGTGTATACATGCTTACGATATAAGTGTGTATGTAATTGTGAATCAATTTTCGAAAGTCTGCAGTGTCAAGGTGCGTCATTCTTATTAACACATCATTGTGCTAAGTACTAATCGTTTTGTAAGCAATGCAGTTTAACCTTATGTAAACCTGTATGTCATCCAAAAATTTCGTATACAACATTTAATGCTTACGTTTGTTAATAATGAAATTTCATTCGAAGTCCATTGAGCTGGTACAATAAAGGTATTTGCTTGCCAATAGAATTACCAAGGCGGGCGGCGGCGGCGGCTGACCGGCGCGACACGGGGCATTACGCATGCGATTCGCGTCCCTGCGCTAGTTACATCAATTTCGTGGCTTCGACTTCAACACAGAATCGCCTGTATCGGATTTAATGCTATAATCAACATTTGCATGTCACAGGGATATCTATGGGTATTGTGAGGACGCTGTTACGTGAAGTTTAATACGCCGCGTCGACCCAAAACGCTATGGCTGTCGATCTGTCCTGATCGACCGTTGATTGGATATGGGTATTTTATTGAGCGATAATGTATTATCCAGGTAATGTAATCCAAGGCAATCGTAGTGGGATGTCTCAAGTTACGTCTTTACATTTTGTTAGGTCTATCAAACTTCAGCAAAGCTTTAGTGATAAACGTGTATCTGTTAGATAAAAATTCCCGAGAAGAAGTTAATTTTGAAAAATCTACTGAAAAATGTGAACGGTTGTTGAATTGGAAAATATTCAATATTTTTTTAGGTTCTGTACCTCAAAAGAAAAAAAGGAACGCTACTTCTTTGACCAAATCTTTCTGTTTGTCTGTCTGGCAAGACCTTTTTTCTTAAAATGGTATATGGAGGTATCGAGTTAAAACTAATATCAAATACTTAGGTCCTTTGGAGTTGTAAAAAATTAAGCTTTTAAGTATACGCAATAAAAATATAATAATATACGGATTTATGGAGCATATTTTGACACTCAAATAAATCAAAACCTATAGGGTAATTATTGACTTGACTGAACTTGACCTGGAATAATGAAATTGGACAAGAAGCAAGATCTCGTAGCACAAGTAAAACACAAAAATTTAAAGTATCGTTACTTTATAATTACTACATACAAATAAACTTTTTTTTTTGCGTTTATTTAGTAATATTTAAATTTGCATGCGTTTTCGTGTCGTGTCTTGTGGCGGTGAGTAGCAATTACAGACTAGACCACGCTTTAACGGGGAGTAGCATTCGCCAAGGCTATGTAGTGACACTACATAACTACGTCACTAGTGAGCCGTCAGTTGAAAGCACGTCGGAAGCCATTAAATTGTCAATTTTGAACGAGCCAATGAAAACTAGCCGACCTCTCCCCGCAACCCGCCACTTTTTGGCGATTTCGTTTTCGTACTGACGTTTATTAAAGCGTGGTCTAAAGGTACAGACAACCTTTAGACCACGCTTTAATAAACGGTAGCAATAAATACATTTTAAACTAGTAGGTATTAGATTTGCAGTTGTTTTGTTTTTGACGTTTACAAACATACCTTTTTTCTCTATCTGTAAACAAGCAAAGACAAAATAGTTCAGTACCTTTTTCTTCTCGATTTGTAAACAGATATTTTTTTTCTTTTTTTGTTTAGTAGCTCTTGGTGAGCTTTAGTGTTATACATATCAATAAAACAATTTGGAAACTTTTTATTTATTTATTTATTTAGCCTTTATTTAGAAGTAATTCTATTCGTTATACTTTCATATTACATTCAAAATAAAAAAAATAAAATAAAAAATTAAGCACATGCAATGGTTACGTTCAAACTGAAATTGATAATTATTTACAGTTGAATTTCGATCACTGGGCGATCACTAATAAAAATAGAGAACAAAATCAAACAATAGTTTTTTACCTACTTAAATATTTCTTCATGTTAATATTCATTTCCTTTCAATTGTAATAAGATATCAGCTGCGTTGTCGGTACGTTACTTGAGACGCTGTCTCAAAATACAAGACCAGATTTCTTGGACTGTAGAACTAACGTCGGAGAATACTACATTTCGTACTCACTACCAACCAACCACGCAACCACAGATCCATATGTCGGTGTTTTCTCTGGGTTGAAACAGGTGAGGCGGGGTAGCAAATTTTTAGGTTGGTAATTTATTCATTTGTGAACTTTGAAGCAAAGTAATAAATTTGTTTAATTAAAATTTCACTTATTATGTTTTAGTAATTATAGGTTTTGATAGAAAATCAACCCGTATTCTAAAATATTTGTCAATATTGCTTTCCTAATCTATCTGTATACTTACATCAAAGTAGATTTATGCTATAAAATATTTTTTCTTGGAATTTTATTTCGCATTTCAGTTTTATAAAAAAGTAATTGGTGATTAGGTACACTAGTAATTAAAAAGGCGATATTTGTACGTATTCGTAATTTCAGTGAAGTTTAACTTTTATAAAGGCGAAGATAACACTATAATCTAACGAAAATTAAAAAAAATCGAAAAATCGATGGCGATCACTTCGGCCGCTCGATGCGGTTCGCCAAGTCCGGCAGCTTGCATGTGACACATACCAACCGCAACGTAAATATATATATAGTTTTTTCGTAGGCGAATTGAAGTATGATGGCCTTTAGTTCCTACAGCGAATTTTCTCTTAGGATTTCATTGACTTAAGACCCGCCAGGTGCATATAGGTGGGCGCTTAAGCCGTTTTCCTCAAAATGCTGATTTTAGCTTTGAAAACAGGAAAAAGTCGGACGGTATCAAATCAGGTAAGTACCTACTGTACTTGGTTAATTACATTTGTTAAGTTTTCCGTTTATAACCCTTTCATCTTCTTTCATTACCTGAGATAGTATTGACCAAGGACCAAATGACCAAGATAACATACTTCAAAACGATCGAAAACGTTAGATGGGAGAAAAAAGATGAAAAATAACTATACCCTATATAAATCAAGGTACTCCTACGAGGTACTCTTGTTCTTTGTCTCTTTCTATTGAGACCCGCATTTCGGACTGGCTTGTCTGCTTTAAGTCGAATACGGTTCCATTTCTCATTTGTTACGTCGTTAGCGACATCCGTTGGTCGGTAGCGGAACAAGTTTTAGGCTTCCGAAAATTCCCTCTCTACGTACGTTTGTATGTAAAATCCATAGAGGTCTTTCTGATGACCGCTTTTGTAATCTAAAATTTCAATCTTTTTGCTATAGGCCCTATTGTTGACGATAAATTATAGCAAAGGTGTTTTATGGCTTGCTAAATAGGTATAATTCGGAAAGTGTGTTTCATTGCAAGACAATCAATTTGGTTTCAGAAGAAAGTACTATTTTGGGCTTAAACATATCGTCAGGTACTACTCGAATCGTAACACGCCTGATTCTTTGACCTGGTTTCATAAGATGTCTTGTGGAAGAATCTAAATGAAACAAATGTATCATAAGAATTATTGTATGTATTTAAATACTGGTACAAAAACCAAGTCAATAATGTAAGGTGTACGGGGGCGCTGTCGGTTGTGAGGCAGGGAGATTGACCTCGCCCACGTTTTTCAATCTATACGTCAACTGGCTGATTGGTGCGCTCAGCGGTTCACATGTCGTCGGCTACCACGTGGACGGCGTCATGTGTGTTAAATAACATACACTACTTAAAGTAACGTAGACGGTATGGTACTGTAAAGCCATCATGGTTTGCGGTCACAGGACGCTATTAGCTGTGAGTTTTATGCTGCTAGGCATCTTGTGAATGAATTGCGCTGCCCTAAAGATAAAAATCCTTGGCATTTTTCAAAGCTTTACTGTAGGTACATATTTTTATTCAAGCAGCCTATTCGACAGTTAAACTCAAAGATTGCGTAGATATCGCTCGCTCGCGTGTCCTTACAGGCCATGTTCGTCGGCAGGTTAGATCGTTCTTACATGAACCACTGCTGTGGTTCAAATAAACATTACTAAAGTAATATACATAAGATTTTACCGATATTGTGTATTTTTTTTAAATATGATCAATAATAGTGTATACTATATTTTTGTCGCGTCTGTAATTTATATGGATTTTCTTGTCTTTTTAGGGTCCCATACCCAAAGGATATAAAGAGGAACCCTAGTAGGTACTATTTAAAGAATCCATTTTGTAATTGTGAGGGTCTTAAAAATAGCAACGTGATGATATTATGTGGATACGAACAGACATGTGAAGTTAAATAAAAGCTTGTAGTAAAACATAATCGATTTATGTGACGTTGAATGCTGTTGCTTGTGACCCGTCATTTGAAATGCAATATTTTTGTAGTTTTACTTATAAATAGTTATACCTACTACAAAATTATATTTCGATGTAAAATTCGTAAATAGGCATATGTGTTTTCGATTTTTCTATAGGTATCCGCAGTACCTATAAACTATACAACTCTGAGTAGGTATAAAATATTTGTTAACCAACATCCATAGACTGTCGCAGTTTTGATCCAACTCTGCGAAGTTTCTTCTTGTGTTATTTGGCCTAGTTGCCAACGGTACATGTGATTGCTATATTGAGAAGGATACGCATTTACAAGGCTTTACTCTCAAAAGCATTGCAGTAGGTAACGTATTAACTGGCTGCCACGTGTCGGAAAGCACATAAGTAAATTGAAACAATGGTTACTGGTTATTTGAATACTTTATATGTGATTGCAATTTCAAAATATAAATAATAGTAGTTAATGAATAGATATGTGTAGTGGATATGTATAGATGTCGTGAATAGCCCGAGCGCAGCGAAGCTATTTCAAGTTTATAAGGCTGTTAGGCCCGTGGTTCGAATCCGGGTGTGTACCTACCAATGAGTTTTCTGACTTAAGTTCATAAATTATCACTGACTCCGTGCCTCGGAGAGCACGTTAAGCAGTCGGTCCCGGTTGCTGTCAAAATTTGGCAGTCGTTACAATTCGCCAACCCGCATTGGAGCAGCGTGCTGTGTTTAAGCTCCAAGTTCCCCTTACCCTGGGAGGAGGCTTAAGCCCCTGCAGTGGGGTGCAATGGGCTGATGGAATGGAAAAAAATGTAAAGTGGATATGATTTTTAGTATTTTTTTCCTGGTTCCTTTTTTTATCAATAGTAGGTATTTCATTTATAATAAATCATGCAAATATACGCAAATGGTTTTTTAGTGAGGAAATAAATTATCATGCATCATTGCTAAAACTATGAAAATATTATAATATAATATATTATAAATTCTGTAATATGTTTATAAACCGGCGCATGGTAAACTATCGATGGTAGAATTTGCCTACGAAGTTTAATGTTGGAATGTTGGAATCATACGAACGCTAGATGTCGTTATGGTCAAAAAAATATTGAACAGAATTACAGCTTTAAGCTAATTAAAGCTCCCACTGAATAGCTACAGTAATAATATATATAAATATTTTCAATCCCGTCATATATCTAGAAGAACATTCTTAGCGTCCTTTCCCAGAAAATCATAATTTATAAAAATATTATTCATGTAAGTCCCTACCTACATAAAAACGTATTGTCTTCTCTAAGGCGGGCGATTGCCCAACTTTAATACTAGTATACCATACGTTATTAATTCCCAGAATCAGACTTTCACAGGTTTATAATTCTGGTATCCGTTTTTATAGAATATTTGTAAAAGATATGTTAGATTTAAATTATAATTTTATAAAATTCATTAAAGTCCAGCTCATTAAGGTTAGATCCTTTGTATTAATGAATATTTAAATGATGGTAACGCATGGATATCGTAGTAATAATAAACAGGGAGGTATTTGTTGTCGGTTATTCTCTTTCTAGTTTACCGAATCGGTAGGTACCTACCTACGCAATAGATTTGTTTTGACAATGTCTTTTTCGACTAGTAATATGCTTGTAATAATTGTGTATAAACGTCTTATTGCAATGTTCTAGCATTTTATATTTAATAAAAAAAGTATTTTTTTACTTTGACTTTGTCATCTTATCTAACTTTCACTGGCATTGGTAGGTACGTGAGGATGTAATTTTTTTTAATACGCGCACGACCAGTTCACTACCGTCCGTCGTCGTTCACCTGTACTTCATGCCAAAATAAGATCCGAGCAGTGGCGTATTCAGGGGGGGGGGGGGGCCGTGGGGGCCGGGCCCCCCCCAAACGCAATGACATAAATTCAGTTAAAAACATTCTGCAAGGAGATCTACACTGCAATTAGAAACTTATGCATTTCTATTTAATACTCAATATAATAGTAAATTATTTACACCACCAAAGTACCTAATACAAATAAATATTTTTGAATGCTGACCATATTTTACTTAATAAGATCTGTTCAAACATGGCATTTTTAGAGTGACAAATTTCCATACAAACGGCGTCAACGGCTGCACCCCATCAACCTTAACCGAACAGCGCAAAAAATAATATATGGTATTCAGATCAGCAAAAAATTACATGTTTTACCATTGGAAATGGTTATCAGATCCTTTTTCTGTGAGACGTAAATTTGGCTATATCTTCGAGGATAAGGAGGGATTGCGGTCCTATGGGTTTCAAAAGTTGCAAATTTATACGGTATATCCGTTGGAAATTTTGAAAATCGGTTGGTAATTTTTTTTTTTAAATTAAAATTATGTCTGTAAAAATGGGGATTTTCGGGTGTCGTTTTATACAAAAATATGAATATTTTTGAAAATATTTGAGTTATCGAAAATTAGCCAAAAATCCATCTAAGGAACCAAATTGTCTAACGAATGGTGAATACGGTTTGAAAATCGGTTAATAATTGCGGCCTGTAGGTGGGCCCTGAAAATTGACAAATTTCAAAAAACTTGTATTTATGGATATGGGCATGGTATATGTGGAAATGTATAATTGCTGGTTGGTTTAAGTTTTGAGTTGTTTAGTTTTCATATTACATGATTTCAAAATAAATAAATTAACACTATAGGTACGTGAATTTCTATTTTTTTCTAAAACTTCTCAAGTCATATTCAATGCCTACGATGGTAGCGGGAACTGCAAAATCTGTAAATTTTTGAATTTCCTAAATAGGTTTATTTTTGACATCTCATCAAAATTTATTATTTTTTTATATTTTTCACAGCATGTGAAAATACAATTAGTTTCATATTGAACATGTAAAAAAAGACAAAAAAAGAGAAATAAAATCTCGCGCATTCAAGTTATCATAAGAAAGTTTTTTTTTCTCATGATGTATCAAAATATTTTAAAAAATTAAAAAGGTATAAACCTATTTTTTGCTGATCTGAGTACCATATATTTCTTTGCGCTAATCGGTTAAGGTTTAGTGGGGCGCAACCGTTATCACCGTTGTTTGTATGGGAATTCGCAACACATTTTATATCTATGCATTTTCTCTTCATGAATAGGTATTTCGCGTTTCCAGCAGGAATGAGAAAATTTTCGTAGATATTACGAATTTTTGATTTAATTTTAGGCGTAGGAATTTCTAAGATAAAGGTGGCAATGGGAGATTATCATACATTTTTTTAAATGTCTATTAAACTACGCATCTTAAAATTGTAATAAACATTATGAAATATATATATATATATCTCATAACGAGCACTTTCATTTGATATGAACCATGACATCATCATCATCAGCCCGTGTCTCTCCACTGCAGAATATAGGCCTCTCCCAAGGCTCGCCACCACACACGGTCCTCCGCCTTTTGCATCCAACTACCCCCGGTATGATGCTTCAGGTCATCTGTCCATCTGGCCGGGGGGCGTCCAATGCTTCGCTTTCCGGTACGTGGCCTCCATTCGAGAACTCGTCTACCCCATCGGTTATCAGTTCTACGGCAAATGTGATCAGCCCAATGCCACTTCAGCTTGCTGATTGCTTCGGCTATGTCGACAACTTTGGTTCTTTGACGGATTTCAGTGTTTCTGATTTTATCCATCAAAGAAACACCGAGCATAGCCCGCTCCATAGTACGCTGAGCGACCATGACATAGGGACTTGAGAATTGTTTTTATTAGTACAATTTTCCCCTAAAATGATATTATTTGTTTATCGTTTAGTTTTTCCTGTAAAATATAAATGAAGCTCTATTTTCCGTATTTTTTTCCAAATGTTATTCACTACAGTTTCGGGGTTAAGGGGGGATATTAAATTTTCTTTAATTTTGAAACCATGGATATTAAAGTTAAAAATAAAATATGCTTGTACTTTTTATAATAAGCAGTTTCATTTGACACATCACTACGAGCACTTAAAAAGTTTTTTTTTTAATTTTCTACTTTGCTCTCTAAAATGGAAATATTTCATTTACTCTATACGTTCGTTATTGGGCCACCAAACTCTGTACATGTATCGAATTTCAACTTTTGCATCTGATCTAGTAGATTCGGAGAAAGAGGGTGTGACAGACGGACACAAGAATGACCCTATACGGGTTCCTTTTTTCATCTTTGACGTATGGGACCCTAAAAAGAAACCCTCATAGATTCACTTCGTTGTCCGTCCGTAAGTCTATCCAGACCTTTTTTCTCTCCAGAACGCGTGGAGGTATCAAGCAGTATCAAATACTTAGATTAATTTATTTTTTATATGATATGTCTTCATGAATTAACGAAAATTCCCTAGCTTCCGTATTAAGATCGTAGAACGTGTCTTGCATGTATATATAATATAGGCTTTAAGTTTAATGGAAAATATGGGCCCCCCCCAAGCTTGAATCCTGGATACGCCACTGGATCCGAGTAGGTATATGTTTTCCATTCTCAAAGTAAGCGTGCTCTCCCTTGTGCTTATATACATAAAAAGGTATTGACTACTTATACTAAACTCCAAATCGGTGACCTCTATTTCGCAACACTTTCCGCTCGTTTTCGTTGCCATCAAATAATTTAAAAAACAATATTTCTTGCTGATTAAACACACCGGTCATTGAACGGCCTGAATACTTTGAACTTCGAAATTATTTTCTGATTGGCGAAAACACAGAATTGTCAAATACGTGAAGCCAATTAAACGGCAAAACGCCACTTTATAAATCATATAAAATACCTAGTAATGACACGAATCCTTACCAGTAGAAACCAGTAGAATCACCGCATTCAGGTACGCAAGTAATTCTTTAGACTTGTGTTTTATAATGTAAAGATAATATTATATTATAGTTTTTTTACAAAGTTTTATTAAATTTATTTTATTTACGATTTAGTTTTTACTTTACTGCAACCTTCTACTGGTCGGCGAGGCGCGGCTGCGAACGCGACAACCTTCCCTTCTTTCTTCAAGTAACAGAGTCAGACAGATGTCAATTTTCTTACAAAGTAGAACTCCATTATTTCTTAACCCGCATATATATAAACAATATATTAATATTAGATAAAAACGTTGTATAATTACCTATGCTCCCAGAAATAAAGCTTTTACAATACCTATACAAACACCTTGATTCAGATAATTACAAATTTCAATTAATAGCGGTTTACATGCTCTCAAACTGTTCTATAAATGTACTTAACCATGTTCTATATCCTACCTACCCTAGTTGCATAGTAACTAAGGAACACTATCAGTGCCTAATTGAGCATTTAGCCTGTACGGTTACAGCTAACGGCAAGTCTGAAGGCTACAAGGCACAAACAAGCAAGCAAGGCAGTATGTATTGTGCATAACACATTTGCATGTCAAAGTATTGACTCGTGTTTCTGTCATCCTATTTACAATAGATTATTTTGAGGAATAAATATACATACAAATTTAATAAAAACAAAATACGAGGAGTGACCAAAAACTATCGAGAATAGAAATAAAGTTTTGTTGATATTTTGAAATTATACAAAATCTTTGGTTTTTTGTTACTATGGCTAATGTGAATATGGTTTGCGTTTAGTAATTTTATTTTATTTTAATATGTCATTACTATTACTTTGAAAAATTTAGAATACTGAGAATTTTTTTTAATACAGAAATAAATTCTATTTAAAATATTTGTTACTATGTTAGGAGATAATTGTTTTTTATATTCTATAGTGGTTTTTTTGGTGTGCTGAGTTTAAACTTGGGAGAAAAAGTTGCCAAAACGAAAGGGAAGACCTTACACCAAAATAACTATACGTTTTGTAATTGAGACTACAAACATTTCTGTTGGTAGTGTGTTCAGGTGTCTGCGTGATAGGTAGATACTTAGAATATTAATAGACAATAATTTCTTATTACGAGTTTCCGAACAAAACTTGGTTATTAATGAAGGCCGATGAAAATTTGTTTCTATGACGACCTTACTATGAATGAGACCTGGATCTATTATTTTAACCCTGAAACTGAAAAGCAAAGCATGGCTTGGGAATTAAAGATTTAGGGGCTGAGTGTAAATGAGTGTTGTGGGCGTGGTCCCACACGGCGGGTGTTGTGTCAGCTCCTATCATAGTTGCGGAGACCTTTATTTTGTGTTTTATTATTCGTATTGTCTGCTATGCATTATGTGCCCATGGCCGTGATAAAATGAATTTTTTTCTTTCTTTTGATTTTCCAATAGTGAAGAAATTTTATGCAAAATGATTTCGCAGGAAAAAATAATGGCGTCTTTAATTTAAAGATTATAAATAAATACGAAATTTTCAAGGTTGATTTCTTGCCAAAAGAGGCGATAGTCACAAGTTCATATATCGTATTAATTGAAAAACTCCGAGAAAATATTAAAATAAAACGTGTGAAAAGTTATGTGCCGGCATCCTTTTTCATCACGATAACGTTCCCATATCTCAAGTTTAGCTCGGAATGTATAGCATTTTAAAATGATGGAGCATCCACCATATTCACCTGATGATCTTGCTTTTAGTGATTTTTACCTATTTCCCATTTTAAAAAAATCATATCCCTGAAATGAAATTCGAATTACAATGACGGGGTGATGAATGCTGTAGAAGCATTGTCCAAGGGTCAAGAACAAGATTTTTTTCAAGTGGTATAAAAGAAGCGACAAAATGCCACACTAAGTATATTTCATAGGCAATGAAACTATATTGAACACTAAAATTAAAAAAAAATAAATGATTTTTGTCCTTCATATTGGATACTTTTTGATCACTCCTCGTACATATCTTTCAGTTATAAAAAAAAGAATTCCACTCTTATAGCCTTTTCAATATTTTATAAACATTGGAAACACCAAAAGCTTTTGGGTTTCATTCAGAACATACATTATGATTTGCATTTTCTCCGATTTCTCAAACATGATACATATTTTTTTGGAACTAACTCATCTTAATATGTTTGCATGTAATCTTCACCATTAACTATATAATACGCAGTCCCATTCCAACGCTATTATTTATTTAGGAAGTTGTTTATGGAATAGCTTTAGGATATTTAAGTTTTGTACTAAGAAATTATAATTAAAAGTAAAAGTAATTTATTATGAGGGTGGGGGACCCCCTTCATTATATAGATTGTACCTGTAGACGATTACATACTGCACTGCAATCCTGCTGTGCTTATACTAGTACGCAGAAGCTTGCGTGTTTCGACGCCGGTTTCGTGTGTGTGTGTGAGTGCGTTTATTACTTTCTAAAATCTGAATGTTTATCAGGTGATGATAGTACTTACAGAGCTTATTCACGTACGTACTTGTGATCATTCGCTTGAATATACGTGCTTTAAGGTGCGGCGCTCTAACAAATATTTAAAATTCTTTAGTCTGGGAGCTCGTGACTAAAATTGCCACAAGTTTATAAAATCTATTTTTTGGCATGTGATACTACTTACATTGGACATTTAGGTAATTGCGATCATTGTTCGATGTGGGTGCGTTTACATGCAGCGCACTTTTTTATCTAGGAATTTAAAAAGTATTACCAATTTTCTAAAATCTACATTTTATATAAACAGAAGGCACACTATCAGTTTACCAGCATTTAAGAAATTATTTAAGTTCTGCGTTTTGTTATATTTTGTCGTCGCTGCTAAAGGGCCCAATACTACTGCTAACACTAAGATATGGTTGACTGACAAAACATTTCAGCGCTTGGATTCAGTTTTCGTTTTTTGTGAAATCGTGTTTTTTCCAAAAATAAATATTTAGATACGAATCACATACTTATTAAATACAAATATTTTGCGGTCCTACCTACATATAAACGGCTTATTTAAATAAAAATAAATAGCGCCATCTCTGAGGTACCTAACTAACCTAACAGTGGATACCATCCAAATAACCGCATGTGAATCGACCCAGACGTTTTAAACAAACATATAACCTATAACCACAAATCGGTGGCAATATAGCACGCAGCGGCAAATTGCCAGAAAACGTATCAACATGGTAGTATTGAAAATGACAGCACTGAAAATTCAGACGATCCAAGGTTTTAGAATTTTTTCTGGAAAGCATAATTGAAAATCAAACGTACCTTTTACAGTTATTTTCTTCGATGAAACAAAATCTATGCAGTCTATAAGCCCGTGTATTTACCTAGTAATATTAAAAAATTTACCAAAAAATGAACCTACGTTATACTGACTAACATCAGAGCAAACTTATCATTAAATATATTGATATTACAGAAACATAACTCAATATTAATAAAATTTTATGAAGTTATGAAAAAATTAATATGTATATTAAAAAAGCTTTAGCGATTTCGAATATGCGTGAAAAGTTCTGAAAGGATATTACTTTGGTCGGATGCTTGTAAACCTCCTATTGAATTGATTTAATATGCTGGTAAGACGGTAATAGATCCCAAAAGATTAACATTCGGTTTGAAATATATTTTATCTTATATATATTTGTGATTTTATAAACCTAGTCACAGTTGTAGTCAGTAGTTATGGAGTTAATTTGGAAATTATCTAAACTAAGACCTTTTATTTTCCAGTGGAAAATAAAAGGCTTTTGAAGTATTATTCACGAAGAAAATCTCAAATATTTTAGTGTACTGGGCTTTTTAAAACTTAAGCTCTTTCGAGTAAAATAATCGGTTTATACAATACAGCTTACAGCTGATAATGTTTCTCAGACCGCGTCTCAAGACATAGGTACTATTTCAAAATACCTCATTGAATAATTAGTCAATTTAGTTCGAATAACAACCAAATTACCGATTAAGCAATCTCGAGAACGAATTTACGTTGAAGTACTTTTCTGCTATTCAAAAGGGTACTTATCAAGTAAATAATTATATTCTCGAAAGATCTAAAACTCTTTTCAAGAAACCATTCAATGTATTCGTAATTTTCCGAGTATTTGATGTTATTCTCTTTAGAATAACATCAAATACTCGTTAATGTAATGAATATGTAGTCGGACAGATAAAAAATGGTCGATAGTGGATACCTACTTGTTTTAACTATTTTTTATACAGTTTTAACTATTTTTTGTTGGTAATAAATTACCAACAAAAAATAGTTAAAACTATATAACAAGTAGGTATCCACTATTGACCATTTTTTATCTGTCCGACCGCATATTCATTACATTGGCGAGAAATTATTAAACCGTGTTTGTCTCAGTTCACTTTGTGAATTAAACGTGGTGTAAGTTTTTTGATGTTGTTTTTTTGAGCTTTTTTCGTATACTCAGTAAATACAAAGCGTTACACACTATTTGTTTAAGGAATTGATTCAGAAGTTATTAGTATTCTCCAATGTCGTTTTTGAAATTAAATTTGTTTTTTTTTGTCGGCGTATACTAAATAAAATAACATTGGAAAATTTGTTATTTCGAAGAATTTTGTTATTAAAGTGATCGCTGTAAAAAAATTTTTAAAATTGGATATTAGAGAAATCTACTAGCATTTCAGTCCACGGCTATCGTTTAATTCTTCTAAATTGCAGTTAAATTTAATTTGAATCATTCAAAAACCGTTATTCGAAAGTGATCTTCTTACAAAATTTCAAGTGTTTAACTCCTCGTGATAAATTTGGGATTATAGAGAATTTTCTTTCATTAAAGATTTTTTATGGCTCCGTCCCCAAAAGGTGTCAGTGGGATCCTTTATCTAATCCCACGCCGCCTGACCGTCCGTCTTTTCCTACTTTTATGTGACTGATGATTTTGAAATGTAATGTAACCTATTAAAATTTTCACGAAGTGTTATAGACGGATATCTAAACAAATATCAAACAAAAAAGGAAAAACCAAAAAATTTAGACAAAAAATTAAGAGACGAGATTTTTTTTGCTTTATCGTAAAAACGGTTATATAATTATCGATCAAGATGGAGTGTCTCATACTGCGAAACGATGGAAAACGTTAAAAAAAATCGTAATTTCAGATTTTTATTTTCTTTTTCAGTACGAATTTTACAGGTGAGTCACACAAAATTCTATTTCACACTGAATGATTCAATTTACCTAATGTTCAATACAAAGTACAAACAATGATGATGACGTATCGCTACATACTATAAAATAAAGTAACCCTCCGCGCCTGTCTGTCTGTCTGAACGCGATAAACTCAAAAACTACCAAACGGATTGGCATATTATTGACACGAATGGACAGAGTAATTCAAAAGGAAGGTTTACGTATATAATTTATTAATGTTTTGTGGAAATTTGGTGAAATATGACGTTTACTGTTGAAGAAGTAGGAAAAAAATCAAGCCGGCTGAGAGCTTTGATCGAAAACGATGCCTAATCCTTTTGAGATATAACATAGTAATATATAAAGGAATTGTGTCTCTTTTATAGGACTAAAGAAAAGTTCGCAACGGCATATGTCTATCTATTAAGGATAGCTTACTATACCTATTTTTATGTTTAAAAGAATGGTGTTATATGATGAGGTAATTAGAAAGCAATTTATACAGATGCAGTATTAATCCTTGTCAAATTAAATACCTTGTTTACCTTTAGCATTTCATGCACATTATGATTGCTGTTAACACTATTCAATTCAAATTAATATCTTAGGAGCTATCGCGAAATATATGTATCGGTATGACCGGCAGGCGCGACACGCGTGGTTAGGCTGAAGTTATCAATGTCGTATACAAAGCAATATTGTAATTTGTTTTTTTGTATTTATTCTTTACTTTTTCAAATATTTATAAAATTGGAAATAAAATACATTAAAAATACTCCAAGTAGGATGAATTTACGTTACATTTGAATCTAATTAAATCCAATCCACATGTTCGACACAAGAAGCTGATATGACACTGCGCAGAAAAATATTAAGGCTTATATGCTCTGCTACCCGTGCGAAGCCGGGACGGGTCGCTAGTAGTAGGTATATATAATCTCTACCTAATCTCTATAATCTAATAATAAGAGTCTACCATTTTCGAAGTATGAGACATTCCATTTTGATGATTCTGCTATGTAAGTTGTCTATATACGTTATAAATATTATTTCAAAATCATAATTTAACGCTCTACTGACCTCAATAATGTTAGAAAATTAGTTTTTTATAAATTTTCATTTTTTAAATATTATATCTCCATTATATTTATTTTTCAATCCGTTCTAAATGAGCGATTTCTTAGTAAACTTAAATTCCAATTATAAAGTTTATATCTTTACTTACGATTTAGAAAACTCGTGACGATTGATCATTAGATATTTGGAAGGCTGAATCTATTCGTCTGGCAACTGGACAAATAACATATTTTTATTTAAAACTAGCGACCCGCCCCGGCTTCGCACGGGTGGCAGAGCACAATAACCCGTAATGTTTTTTCTACCGTAGTGTCCTATCAGCTTGTTGCGTCGAACATGTGGATTAGATATAATTAGATTTAAATGTAACGTAAGTTCATCCTATTTGGAGTATTTTTTATGTATTTTATATCCAATACTATAAATATTTGAAAAAGTAAATAATAAATACATAAAAATTAAATACAATACTTCTTTGTATACAACATTGATAACTTCTGCCCAACTACACGTGTACATCGGTGACATGGGGAACACAGAGCTCAGCGACGGCGGCGCCTTGTCGCGCGATAATTCCTAAAATATTAATTTAATTTATATGGTGTAAAAGGCAATCAAAATCTGCATGTAATGCTGAAGGTACATACTGTATTTCATTAGATAAAGATTAATACTCTATTCGTATAAATAGCTTTCCAAGTACCAACCTCATCATGTGACATCTTTTTTTAAACTTAAAAATAGGTATAGTAAGCTACCCATAAAAGATAGAGATATGCCATCCCGGACTTTTCTTTAGTCCCACGAAAGAAAAACAATTTCTCCATACATTATTTTGTTATACTTATCTCAAAGGGATTAGGCAGCTTTTTACGATGAAAGCTCCCAGCCGGCTTGATTTTTTCCGACTTCTTCAACAATAATTGTCATATTTCAACTAATTTACATAAAACATTCATAAATTATACACGTAAACCACAGCTTCCTCTTGAGTCCCTCCGTCTAATGGTGTCAACCATATACCAAACCGTTTGGTAGTTTTTGAGTTTATCGCGTTCAGACAGACAGACAGACAGACAGACGCGGCGGGTAATTTTATTTTATATGTAGTGAAGTTAAAATGATTTGTTTGTAAAGGCTTCTTCTTATTTCGTTCCACTCCGTTTCGCTCCACGTATCGACACAAGCGAAAATGAACAAAAATGTATTATTTTTGAAATGGTAGACTATCAAAGCGGAATTTCAAATATTTTGTTCGATATTATACATCGGACGTCTAGTAGCCAGATTATTCTTGTTTGTCCAGTAGCAGGATGAATAAAAATATATTATTCGCCGGTTACCGAATCAACGGTCAACTTTGCATTTGGATTTATATAAATAACTAGGTACTAACTTCTGTCCACGGACCTATCCGCGTGATGCAGAATGTTCTGGGGTCATGCGATCAAATTTATTCGATCCCAATTATAATATTTTTAAAGCTTATGTTATAGCTTTAAAGTTAACTGTTATAAAAGCTAAATGGTAGCACAGAGTTCAAAAAAATTCAAAATTATTTCAGAAAACCGTAAAAAATTAAAGCAACTTAATGATTTGGTGTGCTATTATTACACGAGTTTCCGTGAGTTACAACTACCTATCGGTTGTACCGAAACGGTTACAACAACGGTACATATTGTTTTGGTTTCCATTCCATTCCATCAGCCCTTTTTATACCCCACTATAGGGGCTTAGGCCTCCCCCCTTACGATGAGGGGGCTTGAAGGGGGCAATGCAGGTTGGCGGAATGTCACGACCGCCATCTATTGACAACAACGGGGACCGACTGCTTGACGTGCTCTCCGAGTCACGGAGTCCGTGATAGTAAATGTACTTCAGTCAGAAAAAACTCAATGGTACACGCTCGGATTCGAACCACGGCCACATGGCTTTATAGATGTGAAACAGGTTCGCTGCGCTCAGGCTATCACGACGCTATTCTGGGTTGATTTAGTTTATTTCATATAATTAACCCCTGTACAACATTTCAAGTTTTACTATATGCTTAGTGGTTGTGTGTGCATTCATATATCTGTCAGTCAGTTTATTATTTTATATGTACAGACAGATTACGAAACATATTCAGTGGAGCGAGCTTTATCAGAACGATTTCGACCTCTATGTAACTTCTATTTATTATAGCAAAAGCAAAACCTTTTTGTAGACGTCTGTCTACGAAGTTTATGACGCCAGATGTCAATTCTCGTCTCGATTGATAAATTTCCGAGAGCCTTGGTAAAATTATAATTTCTGAGTCTTTTCGGTGTTACATTATAAGTTCTTTGTGACTGACGCTTTACTGGTAAACTTTTTAGAATTATATCTTAGTTTAAATTTGTACAAAATGCGTATTAAATAATAATATTAATCCAAAAAATACGTAATAAATATTATATGTAATATTATTGTATTATTTTACCTTAAAACTTGCAATCTGCAATTACATTCACAAATCAATTATGTATTGAAATATAATGCAATCATGGCGATATATTCATATGCACATTGAAAAAGTACGCATGTGTACGCGATTAATATTCAGCCTACAGTTTGTTGAATTACAGTGAGCTGTCCTGTAACAATGCCCTAAATTGACTGGCCGGTCGGTCGCAAACAATGACTCAGATGACGAATTCAATTTATGGTTTCGCTACTAAATGGATTTTTTTTTTATGTACCTACAATTTTTGATTTATTTTCATATGACGTATAAACTATGTGCTATGGTATACCTGCTTATAACTTGAATCTATTTTACTAGTGTCCCGGTTGTGCAGTTTTGTTAATTTTGGCATTTTTCTAATAAGACTTGTACAGAGACGTATAAATATTTCACATAATTTAAAAATTCACAGATTTAGCGCTTCCCGCAACTATCAGGTACATTGAAAATGAAACTAGGGATCCTAGCAGGTGGTACAACGTTTTTAATTTTTCTTCCTATCGACTCCCAGTTCTAAAATATCAAGTCAAAAGTAAACAAGTCATATTTTTGTCACTCAAAGCACCTAGGCAACTTTCGATGATTTCGAACGATCCCCTTATTTCGTGAAATGGGGTCTATAATTCAACTATCGAAAAAACACTAAGTTACTTAAACACTTAAGTTAATTAAACACTAAGTTAAAAGATAAAGATGAAAAGATGTCGCTAATCCAATTTTATTTACAAAGTCGTTTGCATTGTTTCATGTATTGTCTTCTGCCTGCATCTTTACAATTTTACACTTAAACAATAAATAATTTCTTTTAAATTATCCTTAATCTTAATCCATAATAGATAGTGTATATATAGCGTACGCCGATTTTTTTTTTTATATTAAGGCTGAGAGATAAAACAAATGCATAAGTATTAATTTAGTTTACATTATACATTACATTAGTTACATATATATTTCAAATGTATACACAAAAGTTGGCTGGCAAAAGAAATTATCTCAAAGTACATAGTGCACGAAGTAAGTCATTCATTACAAACTTATTTTTCCGCTTTCTTGGTATTCGTTCCTTTCCGCTACTTCTTCTTTAAAAACTGTGGCGTAATTTTTAATGAGAAAATAAATAAATCATACAGCATACTGTTTGTTATCCACAGTTTTCCTATTTACGAAATTGTAGTTATGGAATGTTTTAAAGTCAAGCTTTCTGTTGTCTGTACTGAAGTACAGAACGTGCGTCAAATATTCATCTTATAAAAGTTGTACTGTACACGCATCGCAAAGTATTAACTCTATAATAATAATAATAATACATGGGACTTCCCACACAGTGCCATCTAGTCCCAAAGTAAGCAAGTATTATGCTTGTGTTATGGGTTACTAGACAACTGATATACATACTTAAATATTCTTTATAATATATACATATATAAATATTTTTTATATATATATATATAACAACCAAGACCCGGTACCAGTATCAATATTCATCATATTAATACTGACCCGACCTGGGATTCGAACCCGGGACCTCTAGCTTCGTAGGCAGGGTCGCTACCCACTAGGCTAAGCGGTCGTCACACAGTACCGTCAACTCTATGCAGTACCGATTTATGTTAACGAAGAAGGTTTTTAAAGTTCGACTGATCTCTGTTAAAACTCGATTTGCACGGCGTTTTTGTGGAGTACATGTCCGTCTTTATTTACAACAAAATCGTTACTGTTTGCGATATAAAGAACTGTACTGTGAAACAGGCTAAATCGTTGGTCACCAAACACCTCTTGTCTTTATCTCATTGTCAGGCGGAGTCCACAATTAAACAGTTGATCTAATTTCACTCCCTTCCCTCCCACCCTTACCCCCCTTCTACCTCAACACACAGACACATCTGCACTTACACCCATATAGATACCAAATTATTAAAATATGTACTTAGCTTTCGTCACTATTCTGTATATGCCCAGGTTCTATTCTGTATATGCCCAGGTTGCCCACGATACATGGATCGACCTAGTATGGGATCCACTAAATTTGCTCCCTGTAGTGTTACGTATTGTTTGACTGTTTTTTACGTGGATACAACTATTATATTATGTCTTGATATTTCGTTTTATATTGCTTTTTCATTATTTCCTTTATGTAACATTGAAAGTGAAATAAATTTGTATTTGTCTATGGTTACATGAATGTAGAGAAATCGTAATTGGGGCCATGTGCTTTTTGACAGAGACATCATAAGGTCTAAACTTGTTTTCTCAGGCCAAAAACGATGTAAGTAATACGTATTTGCAATCAGTTTACTAATGTTACACTATATACCTTAGCAACTTGTTGTATCTTACAGAATTTTTATATACTCAAATTCTATATAATTATAGACGCAGAATCGGAGTCCAACAAAATTCACTATTTAATTCACAGGAAGCGCCGAATTTCCTGGTTAGGTGAGAATAGACGTAATGTATTTTCAATAAATTTACTATAGTAAAAACAAATATAAAGGTACATTAAGATCTCTATAAGCGTCGTGATAGCCCAGAGCACAACGAACTTGTCTTGAATTTATGAGGCCCCACAGGGCCATGGTTCGAATCCGGGCGTGTACCAATGAGTTTTTCTGACTTAAGTACACAATATCACTGACACCGTGCTTCGGAGGGCACGTTAAGCAGTCGGTCCCGGACGCTCTCAATAGATGGCGGTCGTTACAGTTCCCAACCCGCAGTGGAGCAGCGTGGTGGACTTAAGCTCCAAGCCCCCCTCCTCACCCTGGGGGAGGCCTAAGCCCCTGCAGTGGGGTAAAAATGGGCTGATGATGATGATGACGAAGATTTCTATAGATATGTCTTTATAAATGATGTAGGGGTTACTAAATCACTTTTTCATAGTATTTAAGTCAATGGTTATCGAGATAACAATATGCGTTCCTGAACTCCTAAAAAATAATTTTTAATTATGTTATCTGGCACGAGTAATAACTATTACTAGGGTACTATGAGGTGGACAATACTTGACTTCTATTATATATATTATATTTAACAACAAAATATAAAAATTGACTTTACACGACAGTAAAATTTATAAACACAATTATATTCGGCTGAAGAATATGGACAGTTTGGGTATGGACATGGAAGTTTTTAAAATTTTATTTCTGTCTCTTTCTTGTAAAACGAAATACTTGTCAAAAAAACCAAGTCTCGCAACTCAGTTGTTCTGCGGTAAAAAGTTGTGAGATCCATGTAATACCAAGTCGGTTATTAATTTATTCGGTTATAAATATATTGAGACTTGGCCATCGCCTGAAAACACGTGTTAATTCAATCGCCTGAAAACACATGTAAATTCAATTATTTAGTGCGATGGCCAAGTCTCAATATATTTATAACCGAATAAATTAATAACCGACTTGGTATTACATGGATCTCACAACTTTTTACCGCAGAACAACTGAGTTGCGAGACTTGGTTTTTTTGACAAGTATTGTTTTTGATGGGATCTCATTTCTTTTTGTATTTTGTAGACAGTTCTATTTTTTTCCTTTTCGGTACCTTCTACTTATTGTATATATGTATATCTATATGTATATAGTTTTTCTAAGATATATTATACAACCTTACGCACTCGTAATAAGTACGAATACGCACGTAGGTACGTTTTTTGCATTAATAAATAATTTAATACACGTGTTTTCATGACGGGAATACCCATTTTTTGCTCGATTTGGCAGGGGCACTACCATGCGCCTATATTTATATGGGACTAGCTTAAACCCGCGGCTTCGCACGCAATATAATAATAACTGCCGTAATAAAACATCGTTACGAATAAAGCCAATATTGAAAAATTTTACTGACGATTTGGCTGTATGGGCTTAATTTTTTTTTTGCGGTCTTTTCTAGATTTTTTAGTTTTTCCTTGATTCATATACCAAACACTACTTATATTCCAAATTTGAAGCTTCTAGGTCTGCTAGAAGTGCCTTAGAATTTTGATGATCGGTGAGTGAGTGAGTGACAAAATGAAGAAATTTGACCCGTTATAATTTCTTAAAAATACTGGTTCCAATTGAATGAAATTTGAAAATATGCTTATATAATATGCCTGCATGGTTACTGAAAATTTCAGTCTTCTAGTTTTATCCACAACGAAGTTACAGGGGGTCGAAAATGGTCTGAATTGCTTCGAGAAAAGGATGGTACGGCCGTGACGCTTTTTCGCTCGACTTGGTGGGGGCACGGCCGTGCCCCCAGATTTAACATTATTTTAAATGGCCTGACGTCACATATAGGTACGCCGTGCGGTATTACCCTCTCAGTTTAAACACGATATTTTAAACATTCATAATTTTGCTAATAATTATTAATTTTTTTAAATTATTTCACTCTGATATATTTAAAAAACTCTTTCATATAAATTAATTTAAGAAAATAGTCAACTAGCCTATTCTGAAAAAATCTGAATTTATGACAACAAAAAAAAAACACTTTCAACTAAAATTTGTTTGAATAAGATATATATTGAGTAGTTTTTGAAATGTTTGTTTTTAAAGTTGTTATTTGAATATATAAACACAAACCTTCATCTCGATTACAGAAAATTCATTGTGCGTGGTCCGAAACGCACTTGGGCTTTTTATTTTTTTAATTTTAGGCTTTGGAGATAAGGGATCAAGGATTGGTTAAATTTCCATATTTTCCGTAATGTCATTAAATACATTTCTAAAATAATTTAAAAAAAATACATCTTACAAAAGATACAATTTTACACGTATTTAATTTGTATCACGACGCATTTGAGAAAGGTTCTTTTTCTACTTTCTAATTTTTCCCCCAAAAATAACTCCCAAAATGAGAATTCGTTTAGCGCATAAGATTTCTTGTAAAATATAAGTGAAGGTTTTAATTTTACAATTTTTTGGGTTCATTATTTTCTAAATTAATGGTACATTTTCGTGGATTTATTTTGATATCTTTCGAACCATACATATAAAAATAATGGAAAAAATAGTTTTTTATTTAATTTTCTAGTTCGCCTTTAAAATTAAATGCCAAAATGAAAATTATTTTATTTACCCCATATGTTTGTGATTGGTCACCAAAATTCTGCACACGTACCAAAATTTGACTTTTTCGCATTGTAAATTAAGAGACAATAGACTGTGATAGACGGACAGACAAACTGGCTTATAGACACTGGAGTGATCCTATAATAATTTCTTTTATTTACCTTGGATATATCGAACCCTAAAAACAAAAAACTTAGGAAGAGATCTGATGAGTAAGGATAAATATTTTTCACAAATTTTATTTTTCACGTAATTATATCAAATGTTTTCAGAAATATAAATTTTACAATATTTGAAATTGGAACCTTTTCTACAGTTAATATCTTTTAGCTATCTCTTCTGTGATAGATTGTTGATGACAGAATTTACCCCTTGGATCACCTCCTTGGATTTTATAATGCAAACAACTGGAGACCTAATAACCACGTTAATCAAGTATTGGCATAAGTAATGAGCCGCATTGTCCATGACGGCATCGTGCCGACCGTACCGCGTTACATTATTAGCTCCTGTCACGTGTCAATTAAACATGACATTCGGTTTCCATCACGACACCCGATTACCAACTTACCTACTCGACGCAGATACAACATGTTGGAGTATTCTACTCGAGGGATGACTGTACGGTTGTCTTGTCTGGTAGATGTACGACACATCATCAATGATATTAAATGTAGTAAAGGAGATAGATGTGGCACTAACGTTCGGAAACTGAGGATCTAAAAACTATAACAAATGACGTAATTCGATTTAGTTGTATAACGGCCAATCCTCTTAATCTATGTTGAACGCGTATATTTCAACCATTTCATTGTATTTAATTACAGATAGCTATCTCTTTCTGTGTAACACGTTTCATATCATTCTTCACAGTGAAACCAAAAGGCTAAAACAATTCTTCATGGTTTAAACTTTAAAAATGAAAGAAGCCCCCGACAAATTATCACGCTATCCTGCTCCCTTAAGGGTTAAATTTCCATAAATTCTTAAGCACGTCTTTCTTTATTTCCAACCATAAATCTAAAATAATATTTTTTATGAATACAAAATATATTAATATATTTAATACACCCTTTACAAAACCACATCCCTTATTTAACACCCTAAAAAGATAAATTTAAAAAAAAAAATAAACGTCATATATTGTTTTTGACCCAAACAAATGACAGAATTTTACCCACATGGGGTAAATATATGAGTAGAAAAAATCCTGCCTTAGTTACTGCTTACTTCACAAAAGAAATCTAAAGTTTAAATTTCAAGTGACTATGTATTTGCCATGTATTTGCTTTAGGACACAATGATAGATGACATTTTTTTTTCTATGCCCTCAATCCATACAAACCATATATATATTGTGGTCCGGGAATATACCAACCACCGACTTGGCAGCCTTAATGTGAAAATTTTAAAACCCCTTTGTAAAATTATTAAAAATTAAATCAGTAGCTTAAAAAAGCATGATGTTTTAAAAAATAATTTTACCTAATTATTTTTTAAAACATCATGCTTTTTTAAGCTACTGATTTAATTTTTAATATATAACATAAAATACTCTACAATATTACACGGACATCGATTTCTTAATAGCTGAAGCCTGCTCATGCATCGTAATCTAATTCTGACTACACGAAATAACGTATTAATTTGCACATGAAAATTTTCTTTATCACAACGTAATCTGTTGGCAGAGGTTATTTACGTTGAAAAGCAATAACTGTCAGACTTTGGAGAAATACAAATATTCGTAATATTTAAGATATAAATAAAATTTTTAATATAAGTCATCCTTGGAAACTGCTACTGACGGACGTACGATATTACTCGTTTTCTGAATTACGCCATTTAATATGAACGTCATGTGTGAAAAGTTGGCTACGCAAGGGGTGTGAGGTTTATAACGTTTGAAGGAATATTACGCGAGATTTCGATAGTCAACTTATGTATGAGTTAACTAATATGTGACGTATTATAATGCGCATTTTGTGTATGCTCAGCAGATTCCACGATGAGTCAAAGTTTATGTTATCAACAAAGACATTTAACGCTTCACAATGCGAATATGTAGGAAAAAGAAGAGAAACGTAGTGCTCTAATCTCGCTATGAAAAACACCTCTAATTTCTTGACATTAAATCATTCTTGATGTCGTGATAGCCCGAGCGCAGCGAACCTGTTTCAAGTTTACAAGGCTGTATGTGTGGCTGTGGTTCGAATCTGGGCCTGTACCAATGAGTTTTTCTGACTTAAGTACATAACTATTGACTCCGCGCCTCGGAGAGCACTGGCTCTGGCCCTGGCACTGGCTTAGTCCTCCCCTCATCCTGGGGGAGGTCTAAGCCCCTGCAGTGGGGAATAAGAGACCGATGGAATGGATTGGAAATCATTCCTAGACACTTTTTGGTACAGCTCAATATAATATATGGTACATCACTATACAGACAATTTATCAAGAATTACCTTTTAGGTATTTTTTAGGTCGATTCATTTATGCATTAATTTAAAGAAGAAATGTTTTAGTCCAAAAAACGGGATTTGTCAATGATGTTGTATGATGACGGTGTGATGGAACATCTTTCGAAAGACACTATTAAACGGCCTAATTTTTATAAATAAATGCAAATTATTACAGCGGTATTAAAAGTTAAAAAAAATATTTTTATTAACTATGGAATGAACATGTGAGGCGTGTCAGTTTGGATTTTCCTTTACAATTTTATTGATATTTGTAAAATTAGCTGAAGTTGAGCTACCGATGGCCCCACTAGCAGCTCAGGTATCTGTTAAAATTATACAAATAGATTTTTTAACTAATTTGTTCAATTTCAAGCAAATTTAAAGTGATTTTCTAGTTATTTCATCATTCACATGAGAATTGTTTTGTTATGCTCGTAAATAAACGATGAGCCGATCAAGTGCAACTCGGATAACTTTTTTCGTGCATTTTAAAAACCGGCCAAGTGTGAATCGGACTTGCACAGGAAGGGTTCCGTACCATCGTACTATATAAAAAAAAACACGTTTCTTGTATAGGGAGCCACTTTAATTTTTAACTTCATTTTATTTTTATTATTACTATAGCGGCCATGGTAATACAAACTCTGTAAAAATTTCATGTGTGTACCTACCTATTAGGGTTCAAACGACAGAGCCCTGTAATAGACGGCCAGCGTTGTCTTAAAAATAGACTCCCTTTGTGTACGGAACCCTAAAAACTGCAAAAAAGTATTTATGAAAACACACGATTGCATGAAATTGACAAATACCTATACTTAGGTTGTAAGTGGTACTGCGGAGTCACAGACTTGTCGGTAACTCTCATAGGATTCTCATTCACATATAGGTCACTTTTAAATCACAATGAAAGATCATTCTTCTCATTACACATGAGTTTCAGTATCACTGTAACTTTAAATTATCTGATTGTTTTATTTGCCAAACTTTCCGGCTTAAAATGAGTGATGGAGAAATGTCGTTAATCAATTTAGAGGAAGTGCGTACGTATATATATGTATATATAAGACGATAGATATAAGACGCGACAGTTGTCCCTAGTGACGTCAAGCCCTGTAGTTTTCACATTTTGCCATTACATGAAATTAGTATATTATCGTGTCGTGTCGTGATAGCCCAAAGAGTGTCGTGATAGCTCAAAGCGCAACGAACCTGTCTCAAATTTATAAGGCCACAGGGTCATGGTTCGAATCCGGACGTGTACCAATGAGTTTTTAAGTACATAACTATCTTTGACTCCGTGCCTCGGAGAGCACATTAAGCAGTCGATCCCGGGTGCTGTCAATAGATGGCGATCGTGAAAATCCCCAACCCGCAGTGGAGCAGCGTGGTGGATTTAAGCTCCAAGACCCCCTCACCCTGGGGTAGGTCTAAGCCCTTGCAGTGGGGTAAAAATGGGCTGATGAAGAATATACTATCAACATGGCTTAATAGATAAATTTTTTTTATGACAGAGTCTGCAAAGAAATATCTTTATATGTTCCGTGAAATTCCTAATTTTAAGGCTCACCCATCAAAGACATTCTTTTATAAAAATAATACCAAATCTCGCTACACTTTCGGAAGTTTTGAGATCTCAAGAAGAGCGAAGTCAGCCATTCTGCTGATTGCTTTTGGCTATGAAATTAGCAAATTACGAGATAGTTGTCTTAAAACTACACCACATAATAGACTACACGGGTAAGGTAAAGAAAATTCGTAAATATAAAATAATATTTTTTGCCTGTTTGTAACAAAATGATTTAATTTCAATTGAAATTGTACCTTTTGAACTTATCTCACCGTATTATCCTCCTCATCCTCATGTTTTGTGATTGCCTAGTCCAAAAAGCGTAAGATTCAAATAAAATTAAACTGCTATTAATCAAAAATAGTCAATAATGATCTTTATCAATTATTTGTCTTTTCGGAATCTCATTACTTTTTACGGCGAAAGTGTTTCATAAAAAATGCCAAAATTATTTACAAGAATATTTTTGATGGAACTCATTTGTTTTTGTCGGTAATTTCTTTGACGTTCACTGTCAAATAAAGCGCAAGAGAAATAGTTTGCGTTCATTTAAAAAAAAACACAAGGCGATAGACGCAGAAAAAAGGATTTTTGGTTTGACCATGGTTTGACCCAAGAAAGTATGTGTTAATGTGTGTTGGAACCAATGTTAGCACTATAGCACTTGCTCGTCTTAGTTTTGTTTTGGATATCTACTTAACTATAACACCTTAATGAACAATTTATATTTTTCCTACCTTACTATACCATACCATAAGGGCAGATGGTATTGCCCCTGAGCATACGCCTCTCTTTGGGACAAGGGGGCTTGGAGCTTAATCCACCGCACTAATCCAGAACGGGTTGGTGGATTTAAACGACTGCCATCTATTGATGGCAACCGGTACCGACTGCTTAAAGTGCTCTTCGAGGCACAATTAGTGATACTTATGTACATAAGTTAGAGAAAACTCATTGGTACATGCGTTGGGATTCGAACCACGGCTTTCTAAACAAGAAGAGGGTTCGCAACTACTCGACAATCACGACTATGCTTGCTTACATTTACATTGGAGTGGTTAGAGACCCTAACTGCGGAGCCGAGGGTCGCGGGTTCGATCCCCGCCTGGGACAAATATTTGTGTGCATGAACATGTCTATTTGTTCCGTGTCTGGGTGTAAAAGTAAAAGTATGTAATGTATAAATGTATACATTACATGTACCGACGACCGCTTAGCCTAGTGGGCAGCGATCCTGCCTGCGAAGTTAGAGGTCCCGGGTTCGAATCCCAGGTCGGGTCAGTATTTATATGATGAATATTAATACTGGCACGGGATCTTGGTTGTTATATGTATGTGGTGTCTTCGCTTGGTACCCAAAATACAAGCTAATGCTTAGTTTGGGACCTAGACTTTGTTGTGATTGTGTGTGTGTGTTATTATTAAAAAAAATGGAATATTTAAGTATATATATCAGTTGTCTAGTACCCCATAATACAAGCATAATACTTGCTTTCTTTGCGACTAAATGGCGCTGTATGGGATATCCCAGATATTTTTATTATTGCCTTAAAATATTCATACGAAGTGAATACTTAGTTTACCAATATGTACGAGAGTACTCTAACTTCAGATGGTCCCATAGTGTCTTATGATATTTACAGGAAACAAGTTCGATTGACGGTATAAAAAAATGTAAACCTGAGAGTCGTTCCTTTTTTGCTGACTGTACCGATTTTCCAAAATCTGTGAGTGTAGACGGGAATAATTCCAGAAGTAAGAGACAGTCTCATAGAAATGTTTTCCTGTAGCTACGAGGTACGTAGTTTTGTAGATTAGGAGTTACTGCCTAATCTCAAATTACCACCCTGTTTATTTAGTTATTCAAGATATCGTTGCTTTTGTTCAATTTAAACTTAATTAAACAATTTAAAATTTTTGTTTGATACGTGTGCGTGGGTTGAACACAGTGACTGTGATATAAACCGTTGAAGAGTGTCCTCATGAGGAGACAAATCCTGAATGCATCATCAGGTTATGTTTAGCATTTTAGTGTTTTGTCATCGAAGTTACTTATTTATTCTAAATTTCAGCCCGATATCTTCAGAGGAAGAGGGTGAAAATTGCGTTCAAAGATTCCATTACATACAAACCAACATACAGGTGGAAGTTATAAAAGCGTTTAAAAAAGATGTAAAGAGCGACTGTATGTAGGTACACATTTTTTTGACACAAATGTTAATACATACGAAAGGAAGAATTTTGAAAAACAAAGCAAACCTACGAGAATGTATAATGCTTTCATTATTTCAGCAATTTATACAATATGGAATCCAAATTTAATACTAAACTGTAAAATGTACTTTGTCATGTGCCGTCATAGCCGAGAGCGCAACGAACCTGTCTCAAATTTATAAGGCCATAGAGCCATGGTTCGAATCCGGGCGTGTACCAATGAGTTTTTCTGACTTAAGTACATAACTATCACTGACTCCGTGCTTCGGAGGGCACGTTAAGCAGTCGGTCCCGGACGCTGTCAATAGATGGCGGTCGTTACAGTCCCCAACCCGCAGTGGAGCAGCGTGGTGGATTTGAGCTCCAAGCCCCCCTCCTCACCCTGGGGGAGGCCTAAGTCCCTGCAGTGGGGTAAAAATGGGCTGATGAAGTGAAGTGAAGAATATCATACATTATCAATAACTGTATCCATTAACTACTTTCCTATATATACACGAAAACATAAATAACAGAACGCTGAGTACGAATTATTTGTAACAGTGAAAATATGTAAAGTTTTTTACATTCATAAACTATGTAAATAATCAACAGGATGTTAAATTAGCTCGTTACGAGTTTTCTGTAATAAAGTTTGGTCTGTGGCAGGGCCCGTGCGCTCGCTGCACTTTATTCATACCATACGTGTTGTAAATACCAAGCGGCTGGCGAATAGCCAATTTGGCACCACAGTGGACAAATCAAGTTCAGACAGCCAGTTTGCAGTGTTTTAGGTTCCGTTGTAACTTTGATATCCTACCTTATCACTATCACCTATCTTGACAATGGAAATGCACTGAACTGTTCTAGTAACTCTTTCCTTTAGAGATGATTTCGTCTTTTGGCAATATCTAAAAAACTCCTAAACGTATTTATTTTAAGATTAATGATAGTTTAAATACAGAAACACGCGTTTCCAATTTATCATTCTAGGCGAAATTTTCAGGGTGTCTAGATGGAATAACGTCTTTTTTGATACGAGTAATATGTTTTAAAAAGAATCTTTCTTGATCTGACATTGATTATTTATTTAAACCAATAATTTGTTTCAAGATAACTAACTAAAGCAAACGAATAAATTATTGTAAATATATATAAAGATAGATAAAAACTAGTATAGTACAAATAACAGTCTCGGTAGAGATGTCTGAAACGACATGAGAAAGCTATATTTTATGAAATCCGGATAAACTTCACGTAAAATGTCAAACTTTAGGAAAGCCAGTTGTCGAAGTCGGGCAATATAAGTTGTAAACTCCCTGCGTTTATGCAGAAGGTAATGAAGACTAGTTGGCAAACGGATCGAGGTTGCGGTAGGGTCATGCCAAGCTTCCTACGTACATATATTGGCAGAGGTCGTGCATCAGTTTGACCTGGTTCCGGTTAGCTCGTGTAACGTAGTTCATGGTCAACTGAAAAAAGAAATACTTAAGTAGGTTAATTAAGGTTTTCATCAATATTTCTTAACGATTCTCATTTTTCATGTATGTTGATCGCAATACATTTGTGGATTATGTATAATATTTATTTCGTTACAACGAAATTTGATTGACTTCGTCAATTAAGGTAGAAAGTGTCTTTAGTATAAAAAATTAAAATCTTTGAATATCGCATGAAATTTTACATGTAAAAATTGTGAGCGGTCGAGAATAAATTAGTTTTAATAATCACGTGACATAAGATATAACACATTTTAAATATTTGTTTAATTTTATGACCTAGTTACTTACTTACATAACGGGTAGGGCACTCCCCACTCCCGCATCCCGGTTTACAGCTGCGGGAGTCGCGTACCAGGCGCGCAAAAATACAGGGTGGTTTAGCAATTACACGTTCTGTTAACTCTCAACGTAACGCAGTGTGAATTGGTGTAGGTCCAAATAAACCGATCTATAACAGATCTTATATGTCATTATTGGGGCGTGTAATAAAATTCACAATCGATAATCGCTACAGACAGCTACGTCAAATTGTAAAGTTGCCTACTTGTAGATAAGTAATCTGGGAGTTTATTCAAATATGTAAATAAATCACCCTTTAATAACGTATGAAATTAATTAAATTAAAAAATTAATTATAATATAAATATGTGAATTTCATTATCCAAAAATATGCCTTAAATTCTGGATCACGCGTATAATTTGAAAATTATGTGCGTGAAATTTATTCCAAAATTATTTAGAGGTACCTACTGCTGATATCCAAGTTATTACCAGTATTACTAAAATGAAAAAAAAAATTGTTGAAGAACGAAGCCCTGGGCTCAGAAAGGGAGCATAAATTTGTAGTTGATTTCATTTTTCATACAGATTTTTTGAATCCCTTAAATTTAGGCTGGTATTTGAAAATAAGGTGAATTCAGACCTATGGTCATCCATGATAATATATATATAGGTATGTCCGTAGGTTATATTGAATTGCCACTCGCTTACAAAATAAGTACGAGCTGGAAATCTGTATCGAATCGAGTTTCTCATCCAATTCAAAGTTTGTAGTTCTTATTTCCTGCTAAAGATGCCTTACATCCGACTGGGCAAACATCGTGTAGTTATAGACTCAAGAAACATGTCGCCTGTGCCTCCGTTCACCGACGCTCAATCATCAAAGAACTTTCCGCGCCCAAAGGTAGAAAGATTTCTTTTTGAGGCGCACTAATGACATTTCTGACTACGATGTAAATCGGATGAAAGGTTCAACGAAACTAACGACATGACGTAATTGGCACAAGCTTATTAAATAGATGTGAAATGGAAACATCATGAAAATGGGACAAAGAAAATTGTGTTTAACAATGTTCGTACTTTAGGCGACTAAACTTTTTTCAACAGAGCACGTATTTGGATCTATTACTTTGAAATATTTACCAAAGACTGAACCGCGCGCTAAGCTTTTTATTTCAATTATTCAAGCGATGTCATACGCCAAAACTTAGCACCGAAGGAAAAATCTCGTTGTTTTGTGACTTTTATGTGTAAAATGTTTTGTACTGAATATCGACAGAAATATAATTTTGGAAAAATAAAAATTGTATTTTTGTTAGCTATAAATCAATAAATATATATAATTAAAATTATGGTTGATGCACGCCCACAGACTTCATAAGTCTTCATAAGTCATATTATTATTTTTCAGGAAGTGTAATACTTACTTGTTTTTTTTAATCATTACACTCTAACATAATTTATATAACAAATTGTAAGGTTACTAAAATTATTCTTTTAATAAATAAAAATATAATTGTAAATTTTATTGTAAGTATAGTAAATTTACTAACTAATTTATCTAAGCTGTTGTAGAAAGTTGGCATTTTACATTGATTTTCCAACATATAGTTCGACTTTTAGGAAATATAAGGCGAGCCCGGTTAGATAAAAAGTGACCGTAACAACTTTGGTGGTTAAATTGACGTGACGACTAAAGCTTAGTAAAGTTATAATTTTATATAACATTATAATATCAATTTTATATTATATTGTAAAATCATTGAAACTATCGTTATGTAATAAATACTGGTGTTAAAATTGTATTGCAACGCATAAATAAATCCAACTTAAAGAACGATTCGTTTTAATTTGATATAACGTTGAGACAGTCGACTTAACTAGGTTGTGGAACCGATCCGTGGATTAGTCGTTTTTCTCAGCTAGGACGTACCTACCTAGCATCATTTAATTATGCCACTGTCCTTAGAACTTCAAGCTTGGTTTTATCTTGGTCGAGTCTGCAATAGACGTTCAAGGATCCTCTAGTCCTCGTTTACAACTACTTTCGACTTCATTGACATTTGACGCCTGCTGATGTCGATTAGAAATGTAAATACTGAGATTTCTGATGTAATTAATATAATTTTTTTTTCATGTACAATAAATGTATTAAATTATCTTTGTGTTTCTTACCAAATTTTGAAAATGGAAGACTTTTAACTAAGATTATTTTTGTTTTTTTTATTAATTAATACACGCATTATATATTATTGCTATTTTACAATATTATATTTTATAGAAAATCACATAAAACAAGAAAACATACAAAACAGTACACTTGAAGTACGTTTGGACTTCCGCCAGCGTTATCATTTACATCGTAGATGGTATTCGTAATTCAAATATAATATGTCTTGGTTGTCGTCCAAGACTTTTAACACAGGGCTTTTCACAGTTCACGAGCACATTAGGCCATACCACAATACAGTCACCATACAATGTACATAACATGGAACACTCACGAAAAGTGGGCAAATAATTACAATTTTAAGAGTGTACTCGTAATTCTTACACAAGCACGTTTTATACTGACCGCAAACTAGTGTTTTCCTTACTAGGATTGTCATTCCAACGAAAAAACAAACACTAAGCTAGATTATTTCTAGGATATGCTGAACGGAAATCGAATCGCAAACTTTCCACGTCGTAGGCGGATTGCGTCACGGTACAGAACGAAAATTACAATCACAACGCGATTTCTCAAACATCAAATTTTTCAGCCATGACTGAACTAGATACTTCGCATTCGGAATATATAACTTAAAGCCAATAAATCAGTGCCGTATGAAAACTCCTTTCTGTAGCAGCGAAGTTACATGGAGCGTTTATCCGGGTAAATCTTGAAACGCTCGAAGATTCCAACGCCTGTGAAGTGGAAGCTCCTGGTAAAGTACTCGAATGTACTGCGAATACGTTCGCATACAGATTGACGTTGTACTGTATTACTCTGTCAGTTATACTGTGTTACAATAAAACTAGTGGTGTGGTTGTCTAGGGTATGGCATGCCCATCCAGATGGGGGTCAATTTACGTAGGCATATGCCAATGATTTTCAAATATGAAATTCAGTTGAATACTTTATTTCCTTTGCATCAAATTAAAATACCAATATTGGCCAGTATATATGTTAACGCCAAAAATGAGTCTAACGAGCATGTCATCATTGGAAGGTGTTAAAAATTATACAACACCGTGAAACTAAAATTTTAGCTTCATATAAAATAGCTGTTACAGAAAATGGAATATTTTTGATTACATTAAATTATCATTAAAAGTCAAAATATTATACATTTATAAAATATCAAAAAATAAAAAGAAATATCAATAAAGTTTGACTAACCGATTGGCCGAGTGGTTAGACACCATAACTGGGGAGCCGAGGGCGTGGGTTCGATTCCCGCCCGGGATAAATATTTGTGTGCATAAACATGTCTATTTGTTCCGTGTCTGAGTGTAAAGAGTATCTTATATATGTACATATTATAAAAAAAGGAAATTAAGTATGTACCTATAACAGTAGTCTAGTACGCCATAATACAAGCATAATACTTGCTTACTTTGGGACTAGATGACGCTGTGTGGGATGTCCCAGATATTATTATTATTATTATTATAAAAAGAAGAATTCTATGTATAGGTACAATTATAATTCTAGTAAATCGGTGTTGATTCTTGGATGGGTTATTATTATATGGTTTTTGTTATAGATGAAGGCAGTATATACTTGGTCAGATATTATATAACTTACAGTAGTTAAAGGAGAATTACTTAACAAAAATGTATTGTTTCAGAGACCATGTAACACAAGTACATGCCAAAAAGTTCACAAGTGAACACAAACCCGCTATAGCTAGACCTACTAGAATTTGGAAATAGTACAGAATTTGGAAAGTAGCACTAAAAGTAGTTACAAGAACTTTATCTTAACAAGAACTTCGCTACTAACGAGCTTATGCGGTATATGAGGCAACAGGATCATCAGGCTGCAGGGCATGTCATGTTAAAGAGATGGCAATGCTACAGACCCTTTATGAATGTGACACATTGGTTGTCTTTACGTATGAAATATATAGAGTTGAATTATCCCAATACTAGGATTCTGTGAGCATGCACTTCATGGAAAGGTTCGAGGACGACCATTAGTAAACCTGACACAAGAGATTTTGATAGTTGACACTATAAAGTAAGATTCCATGGGTTTTGTAATTTATTATTAATTTAAAATGGCGCGTATTCGGCGTTAACTCGGCGCTGCTTTAATTTACCAGAGTACGGCCGCAATTCGCGTCCCTTGCAACCCACGCAGACTATGTATAGTCGCATCCCACTTGGCCGTCCGGCGCAACCATGGTTGCGTGCGATGTAGTACGCTTACACGTCCGCGCAACTATGGTTGCGTGGACGTTCAAGCGTGACTCGGAGTTTTTATATTTAATTTTATGACTCTGGCAAGTATGGAACTTGCATTCTTTCGTTACTAGATGGTGCTTAAATGATAAAAGAATGGCTGTATGGCAGTATTGTTTGTCAGCTAGAAAAAAAATATTGAAAAAAAAAAATCATAGTCCACACACTGAGGAGACCTATTGAGTGCTTGGGTTTTGTGTTGTGAAAATTGGATTTAAAATGTAAATATTCGATTTCTTTTATATAGTGTAGTATATCAAAATAATCTTCATGATTATTCCTGTACGTGTAGATAAGAATATCTTTGTTTCATGTCTGATACGACGACAAATCATCATGAAGAAATTCCGTTCATGCAGTGTTGGTTTTACTAATATTATCAAGTTCTAATTTTTTTTTTGAGCCTTTGGATTGTTAATTGTAATTAAGTTTTCATATATACTAATTCTACATATTATGCTATTCCTACGTATTTTTTATTTGAATATAGCTTTTGAAGTTTATTAGTTATCATACTTTTTGTAAAAAAGGTAGCAGGCGCTCGTATCGTCTATCCGTAAATCGGGCGCGCGGACGTACAAGGGTATAGCGGCCGCGCGCGCTGGACGTTCAAGTGGATACATCAGTCTCTATACCACTTTCTTAATTTTAATCCGCACCGAGTCAGTTATTATCTATACTAATATTATAAAGCTGAAGAGTTTGTTTGTTTGTTTGTTTGTTTGTTTGTTTGTTTGTTTGTTTGTTTGTTTGTTTGTTTGTTTGTTTGTTTGTTTGTTTGTTTGTTTGTTTGTTTGTTTGTTTGTTTGTTTGTTTGTTTGTTTGAACGCGCAAATCTCAGGAACTACTGGTTCGAATTGAAAAATTATTTTTTTGTTGGATAGTCCATTTATCGAGGAAGGCTGTAGGCTATACTACATCACGCTACGACCAATAGGAGTGGAGCATCAATGAAAAATGTTGCAAAAACGGGAAAAAATATTCCTTTTGAGAGCTTCCGTCGCGCGCGCTGCGTAAACGGTTGATGTTAAGCAAAAATCATGTATTACGGAATTGTACCCCTTTAAAAGTTCTAACCAAAAGTCCGCGACAGCATATGTGTATCTTTTAAGGTTAACTTACTATAACTTTTTTTATGACAATCAAATTTGTTCAACATAATGTACTATTTGCGAAGATGTTTTTTAAACGTGATATTAATCCTTATCAAATTAAATACGTTAGTTGTCTTAAGCATTTCATGCATATTATAATTGCCCTTTACATCATACAATTTAAATTAATATCTTAACAGTTTTTATTGAAATTTAAAAACTATAGCGGGAGAAAATAAATTCGCTGTCTGCCTCTGTTCGTTAACTTTTTACTTTGATACGGTTTTTAGTAATATCTTATTTTCTTATTATCTTATAATCCTGAATCTATATAATAGAAATACTTATTATAAAGCTGAAGAGTTTGTTTGTTTGTGTTTGATTGATTGATTGATTAATGGATTGATTGATGGATTGATTGATTGATTGGTTGGTTGATTGATTGATTGGTTGATTGATTGATTTATTGTTTGATTGATTGATTGATTGATTGGTTGATTGGTTGATTGATTGATTGATTGATTGATTGATTGATTGATTATTTGTTTGTTTGTTGGTTCGTTCATTCGTTCGTTCGTTTGTTCGTTCGTTCGTTTGTTTGTTTAAACGCGCAAATCTCAGGAACTACTGGTTCAAATTGAAAAATTATTTTTGTGTTGGATAGTCCATTTATCGAGGAAGGCTATAGGCTATACTACACCACGCTACGACCAATAGGAGTGGAGCATCAATGAAAAATGTTGCAAAAACGGGAAAAATTATTCTTATTGAGAGCTTCCGTCGCGTATGCTGATTGATTTGATGATTGATTAATTGATTGAATGATTGAACGATTGATTAATGGATTGATTGATTGGTTGTTTGTTTGTTTGTTTGTTTGTTTGTTTGTTTGTTTGTTTGTTTGTTTGTTTGTTGGTTGGTTGGTTGGTTGGTTGGTTGGTTCGTTCGTTCGTTCGTTCGTTTGTTTGTTTGAATTTGTTAATCTCTGAAACTACCATATGTGACATACAGAACTTTTTGTATGTCTGTCTGTACGTCCATATGTCTAAACCTATTTAAATGAAACATCAATGAATATGAAAAGAAGGTCATTAAAACTAACAAATGTTGCTTTTTGTCTGTCTGTCTGTCTGTACGTGTATCTATCTATTTGAGCTAATCTCCAAAACGGCTAAAAAAATTTTTAAGGAAACTTTGCAGACGGGAAAGAAGGTTGTCAAGATATTTGACATTAGCTACTTTTTGGCCGTCTATTTGTCTGTACGTCTATTCAATTCAATTTTATCTATTCGAGCTAATTTCCAATACGGCTAAACAGATTTTAATGAAACTTTGCAGACGTGAAAGAAGGTTGTCAAGAGTGTCATAAGCTACTTTTTGTGTTTGTCTGTCTGTCTATCTGTCTGTCGTTTGTCCTCACTGATTTAGCAACGTACAGCCGAAAGTACTAAGTCTAGGAAGCTTAAATTTGGAACATAAGTTTATTTTAAATATTATTAAAAAAAATAGTGATCGGCATAATGTTAATACAAGAAACAAAGATAAACTTGCTAATCATGTCAGCCGCCTCAATAAAATCACGAAATCTTTTAAAGGGCAATGTATACGCTTTTACAATAAGATCCCAGCTGACATTCAAGATCTACCCCTTAATAAGTTTAAAACTACACTAAAATGAAAGCTTTATGCAAAAGCTTATTATAAAGTATCAGACTACTTACATGATAAAAATCCATGGGTGTAAGCCGCTCACCTATCAGTTTGTTTCAATAATATTATTCTTTAAGCACTTATTGTTAAATTTTTTTAAATAATTTTGTTAAAAAGAGCGTCCCTCAGTTTCTTGCGCATTCTTCTGAGAGGAACCAGCATTTTTGAATGCGCCTTTGTGGTGTCGTTCTTCCACAAAGTAATAAAATTCACTCTTATGACGTATTTCAAGATTATGTTACATAACTACGAAATAAAGATATTTTGATTTGATTTGATTTGATATAACATGAGCACATAAAGTTAAAAAAGGCTTTTTTAGAAATTTCAAACTTAAGGATGGGAATGGAGGGACTTAAATAATGACGTGTTTCAGGGTTTTTAGATTTTCACATTTTAAGAGTGGGAAACGGGAGATGAAAAATTGTATTGGTTTTTTAAAGGGTGGAAGTGGAATGAAGATTGAAAGTTTGAATGGGTGTGACCAAAATTGGTTCCAGCAAAAAGTACGTATAAACCATCTCGAACGTTGATAGTACCTATAACAGGAATTTGTAGTCTACGCAAGCGAAGCTGCGGGCGGTCGCTAGTTAATGATATTCTGTTACTGTTATTTTTGTGATTTTTTTATTGTCGTTATTTAGTATTGTTAATTATTCTGTTACATTGTGTTAGATATACATTAAATACAGGCCATTGTAAAAAACTATATATATGACATTGTCAGAATTACGAATAGTGAAATAAAACTAAAACAAAATATTTTAAAGAACACCGGTCAAGTCCCATACTAACTAGCTTGGACCTAATTTTTAGGGTATTTGTATAAATATAATAAATGGTAGATTTGATAAGTATAGGTGTAATGAAAACAATCATATATTAATATTTTCGATACGAAGTCAGAAATGAAGTATTTTTATAAGATATGTTTGTTACATATAAAAATACTTCAGACATGACTGTATGGGCATAGTTTTTTTTGCTTTTGCCTTCTGTTAAATGAGAGAATATGACTACACTATGCTCTATGGGTTATGGACGTATGTAGTTAAATATTTTTTTATAGAGTTTGAGATTATTGGTCTATTATTGGACTATTCTTAAGTGGATACTGAATTGTGGTGTTGTTTATGATTAAATAAATTGACATATTTTTTTGGAAACTAGTTCACTTTTATTTCAAAAACCCTTTTAGTTTCTTAAAGTACATTCTTTAGCGGGAATTCCAATCTCTATTCAGGATTTTATTTCATAAGGAGCGGGATAGTTGCGCGTTGATTGGCGACCGGCAGCACTCAATTACAACAAAAACAAAATAAAATTCTTTTGAAGTTTTGAAGTTATACACGTATACTTACTAAACTTATTTGTTTATTTATCATACTTTGGGGTCGTATTTATACAAGTAAAGCACGGACGAAATGAAACTGCAATTCCTCATTGCTTATTTTGATTGTCCTACTATACAAGGAAACGGAGCGGTAATGTTTTTATTCCATACGCCAGTTTTTTTTTTGCCCGTGTAAATGATATTCAAGGCGGCAACCATTTTAAAGTAAATAAAACTCAGATATTTCATTTTTTGAGGGTATGTATTTATTTATTTTTAGTCTACAGTACCCGGCCGTAAGTTATGCACACGAGTTATAGAAAACAGCGAAGTAAAAAGATGTTTAAAAATAAAACTATAGGTATTTCTATAGTTTTTTTCGTTAATTACAAACTGACAATGACGTTATTATAAATAAAAAATTACAAGATTACTTATAATTTTATTTTTAAACTTGTTTTTACTTAGCCGCTTTTTAGAACTCGTGTGCATAACTTACGGCCGAGTACTGTAAATAGGTCACTGCTTGCAATCGCATTAGAAATCTACCTAAAAATATTTTCAATACCAGAGTCAAAAAACGAACTAATGAGAAAGAGTGTAGGTACTACAGTGGTCACACAGCAGTTATCAATACCCAATATACCCACATTCCGTTTCGTTTACGGAATTATTGCCCTCACAAACAATTTAATGTACATGAAAGTTTTTTTTTTAAATTCTGGCTTCTATTTTTTTACAGTGATAAGTTAATTAGAATTTAGTGGTTGTAGATTTATAATTATACAATCATTAAACAGTATCCACTAGTTACCTCACGAGGCAAGCCTGTAAATTAAACTAAGTGATTTTTAAGCTATTTTTGTAAATGAGTAATTCGTATACATTTCAAAAAAAACCGAGGTCCATTTTGACCATCATTGTTTACGAAGAAAAAGTAGTTTTACTTTATTTATTAATTTATCTTAAATTTTTTGAAATATGTTGTATGTCTATTTATTAGACTTATGAGTAGTTAAAATTGACGATAAATGCTTATTAAGTTAAACGATTTCTGAAGTTCAAAATAATTAAATATTATATTTGTTTTATTTCATTGATACGTTCGACTTCGTGCGTAGCCGACTTCTAGCGGCCTTTTAGATAGGTGGCGCGTATAGTATATTCGTAAACCAGTTAAAACAAAGGAAACTGAACCCATTCTAACCGAAGAAAAACTCTACTAATTGAGTCGGTTTACGTAACAAACCGTTCGCGATTGCGACAAACACCGCAACAAAATTAACAACTTACACGTTAACAAGGGCGGCCACTGTTTGTAAAGCACAGCGCTAACTAGGTGAATTCCACTATACAGTTGGACGACTAGTTTGTAAATTAGACACGAGTCGCTCTGAATATCGGGAGCGAGGGACGTTCCCAGTTTTAACAGTTCCCTGAGCCGCTGAAGTTGAAGAATGGGTTGGCAAGTTTAGTTTTCTATACAATTACGATGTTTTGTATTTTGTATACGTTATACTGATAGAGAGCGGAATCTGATAGTGTGAATATTACGTAGATAACTCGCACCTTACCTTACGGGGTGCTTGTATGCCCTTATGGGCCCTTAAAGCTCTCCGATGAATTTGTTGCTTAGGCTTAATGATTCTGTTGTCTAAGGCTAGACCTTACAGTAAATAGTCGACACGGCCGTGTCTGACGGTGGCTTAAGTTTACAATGCCGGTTCTCTATGGAGGCTTTATAGAAGAATATTCTTTTAAAAAATAAAAAAATATGTATAAATTATTGTACCTATATATTTCGTTTACTAAGAGATAGCATATTTTTTCAAATTTTTATTCGCTGATAACTAGGAACATATCGTAGTTTAATCATTCTTTATTTATATATTTAATAAAAAATTTTCAAATGTGACGTTATTTTAGAACTCGTGATGTAGGTACGTGGTAACATTTTTTATGAATTAGCTGCTCCAGCTGTATTTTGTTCTTTGTGTGAGTCAAAGGATTCTTCGGCAATTCCTTTCTAGTTTTCCTCTAAAACTATGCCAAGAAGCTTCCGAGCTTACATTCATCTTGAAGCTTTACTCGGTGAGAAACTGAGAAAGGTGTGGCTGTAAATCGCCGACTAAATGTTTTGTCCGGCGATAAAAGCAAGCGCGCTTTAAAACACTTACTGGCAACTTGGGTCCATTACACAAATTCGATAAAAATCCATTTTTACGACAATTTCATAGCATTGAGTATATGTATAAAATATTGTAACACGAGTTCGAGGTTATTTACCGCCTCACACTTCAATACGAATATTATTTTCAAAATGCTACAAATTTCATTATCAGTATTTTTCCAATGATTGTCAACGAGTGTTTTTTTTTAAATTGAAATATATGCGTGTCAGCAAGTCGTAATATTACGCCAAATTAATTATTATTATTAATTATTGAATGTGATTTCTTTAATGTCTGTGACGTCTCACAACTATTAGCCGACAACCTTGTTCTATCCGACCGCAGTTTGTTAAAGCGTTAGCCAGCTAATCTTATGTGCATTCGTACTTGAGGTTTTAGTCGTAACATTTATATATAACTAGCGACCGCCCGCAGCTTCGCTTGCGTAGACTACACATTCCTGTTTTAGGTGGTATTAACTTTCGAAATGGTTTATACATACTTTTTGCTGAAACTAATATTGGGTACACCCATTGAAACTTTCAATCTTCACTCTCCCCACTCCTTTAGGAAAACCGATACTCCCATACTTTTCACCTCCCGTTTCCCACCCTTAAAATCTGGAAATCCAAAAACCCTGAAAGACATCATTATTTATTTATGTCAAAATTTTTATGTTTCTAACTTTAAAGAACAAAGACTCATACAAAGCCCTTCCGTCCCTACCTCCTTAAATTTGAAATTTCCAAATATTCCTTTCATAAAAAATTTATACGTTATAAAATAAACCACTGTTCCAAATTTCGGCTTCCTAGACTTAGTAGTTTCGGCTTTATCTACGTTGATAGATCAGTGAAGGCAAACGACAGACAGACACAAAAATTAGCTGATGTTACTCTTGACAACCTTCTTTCACGTCTGCAAACTTTCATTAAAATCTGTTGAGCCGTTTTGAAGGTTAGCTTGAATAGACACATAGACGTACAGACAAACAGACGGACAAAAAGTAGCGTACTTATGTCACTTTTGACCACCTCCTTTTCATACCCGTAAAATTACATTAAAGTCGGTTTAACCGTTTTGGAGATTAGCTCGAATAGACAGATGGACGTACATACAGACATACAAAAAGTAGTGTATGTCACTTTTGACCATTTCCTTTCCATATCTGTGAAGTTTCATCAAAATCAGTTTAGCCGTTTTGGAGATTTATTCAAATGGACAGACAGACAGATAGTATTATTTTTTACATATAGCCTATAACCTTCCTCAATAAATAAACTAACCAACACAAAAAGAATTTTTCAATTCGAACCATTAGTTCCTGGGATTTGCGCGTTCAAACAAACAAACAAACAAACTCTTCAGCTTTATAATATTAGTATAGATAAGATCTTATCAAAGACGAATAACTAATTGCCGAATTTCGAAACCATGTCATTATTTTCCATTCTTATGCCAAATGACACCTTTATATATGGAATCAATCATTTAGGACAAAGATTATGGTTAGATGTCTGCTTTACACGGAAAAGTAAATGTTAGAATCACATCAGTGGGTTTCAGATTGTCACTTCGTCGCGGCATGAAACCTGAAAATCCAATTATGTATAATAAGATGGGGAGTTATATTATACTTGCATATCTTCTAAGTTATACAAAAAAGGGTCCAATTTTCATTTTGTTCGATAATTAATGACCATCGCTAATTACAATTAATAATATTCATAATAATAATAATACCTGGAACATCTGGACCATCTAGTCTCAAAGTAAGTAAGTAATTACATATTTAAATATTCTTTTTTTTATATCATATATACGTATATACTTAGATACCTTCAATTCTGACCTCAGTATGATTTTAATTTCTAAAATCACAAGTAATATGCGAAAAGTTTTAATGTAGTAAATTTTCATCGTCAAAATAATGCCAACTGTGATTGTGTGAATACAAGGATTGTGTTGTTGCCGCTAAATGCGATGTTCGCAAATTATCGAAAAAAAAGCTTTTGCGACCGAAAATTAAATAATAATAATAATAATTTATTTCCAAAAAAGAAACTTAAGCAGCTATGTACATTTTCACATGTATAATTAAGCATAATCATTTAATCAGATCGCTCATGCCTGAACTAGGATACCCTGTATTATAGGCAGTGGTGTAAAAATCAGCTATATTTTAAAAAGCTGCTTCAGACCATAAACTATATTATTTTAGCATGTTTATTTGTATGCTATGCTATAGTATAACACGCGGGAATGCTTAGCGCGAGAATCATGGACGAGAATATCTACCACGGCTGTTTAGTCTGCTGCAGCACTCGGCATGCGATCGCGCCTCGTTCGTTCGTTGCGTTGGACGGCGGTCACATGCTGTCGACCGACAGCTGCGCTAAACAGTCAGCGCGCGATCGCGTTTGTTGTAGGACCGTGTTTTGTTGGGCTGATCGCATCGCTATATCGATTTATCTGGTAGAGGAGGAGGAGGGGGGGGGGACACATCACTCTAACAAAAATTAGGACTTTAGAAGTGCATATCTCAACAACTGTTGACTAAATAAAATAAATTGTTTAAAACCTTGATATCATTTTTTAAGACCTATCGTTTGGTACCTTTTGAGTTAATTATACGATGAATTTTTTTTCGTACTTCAGTTACATGTATAGCGACCTATCCAAAAAAAAAATTATTCTAATTTCACTACATCGTTGTGTGGCGGTTCATGGATTATCCCAACTTTCCAAATTTCATGTATATATTGCAAATAGTTTCCAAGAAAAACCACAGACAGACTGACAGATAGACAGACAGACGGACGGACGGACATGGCGAAACTATAAGGGTTCCTTTTTGCCATTTAGCTACAGAACCTTAAAAAGTGAGCGACTTCACTTAATCGAAACGCCTGCGTCTGCTCGTTGATTAAACAAATCTGATGTATTATACATGTGAACATGTTAATTGACAGCTACTAGTATTAGCATAACAGTTATGACGGCTTTGTCTGTTCAGTCGCTTTTAGAAACTTATATCAAATTTCGTACTATTCTAACATACTAAGACATGGATAGCTCGAAAGAATGAAACATGTTACTTCTCCATCCAACTCATTCTCAAATTGGTTTGTACAATTTGTTCCAATAACGTACTGCAAGAATCAATCCAACTTCTATTCTTTAATTACCAAATCGATACATAATAAATTCGAACTTAAAATCGAGGGTGAGGTTTAAGATACTTTTCCGAATTCGAACTTTATTTTTCTAAATTTATTAATACCGAAGGGTAAGCCAAAATATCACTTCAAATTTTATTAAAATACGACTCTGTTTTTATTAATTATAATTTTAACAAAAAATAAATATATTGGTTATTATACGATGTTACCTTGAGTTACATGAAGTCTCACGTAGCAGTCCCGCGGCGTATTCGCGACCAGCTTAAGGGCACGAAAACAACAGGCACGTTGTATTGCAATTGCATGCAACGCTCACTAATTATCTAGCATCGTCTTACTTGTTGGTACCAGTTTATAACCACAACGCGTTCGTGATCTTGTAATCCATGCTTCATATTTATATCTTTATTGCTAATATTATAAAGAGAAAAGGTTTGGTTTTTTTTTTGTTTGTTACGGATAAACTCAAACGCTATTTAACTGACTTCTAAAATTCTTTAACAATAAGAGATTACGCTATTAGCGAGTAGCATGGGCTATATTTTATTTTCAAATTAGGTTTCCGCCCGCGGTTCTGCTTGCGTGGGCTACACAGTTGTGCCAGTACCGCTATAATTTTCTGCATACTTATAGTTTGTAAGCTGAAGAGTGACATTAGCTACTTCTTATTTCGGAAGAAGCGGTCCCCGTACAACTGCGTTGTAGCCTCGGGAACGATAACGAAGCAAACCGTTACGTACTTAGTTTATTTATAAAACTTAGCTTTTTATATCAATATATAATACTAGTAATAGCTCTTAACAATATTTATTTATTTAGAACGTTTTCGTACGACCGAATAAATACGATGAATACGACCGAAAAGTACCAAGATGTATTACTATTCAATGTATGTTTATCAGTTCATAACTGTTTATTCAATAACTGTATATCAGTTCATTTATATAAGTCCGTCGTTCACTTGTGTAGTCCACGCGAGCGAAGCCGGGGGCGGAAAGCTAGTTTATTATAAATGCGAAAGTTCGTTTGTTTGTTTGTCTATTCGTCTCGAAAAACGAAGAAACTATGATTTTAGATCGAGATTGTTGAACGCACTAAAAGTAACACAGGCTACTTACTGTTTATTCCGTTCGAAAGCTCCTGTGTGATACAAAATTTGTCGAACGAAACGACGTCAATGTTCGTTCCCAAGCTTTAAAACTGACAAGGATTAGACACCTCGTTGAAAATAAAATAGTGAATTTTTGATGGAGTCCCATTCTATATCGATTAGCGAGTTCACGTGATTCCAAATCAAATTACAAGTGTAACGTGACACTTGTAATTTGATTTGGAATAGTTAATACAAATTTCATTTATTATTTAAATTGACATGTTGTAATATAAATTTAAATTATTTAAAAAGCAAATACTTTTAAAAACTAAATAATAATTAATGCATCATTTATATATAGACATCGAATTTGAACCGTATCGTTAATTGTAAATTTTTACTGGATTCTCATTGCATAGCGATTACAGAGTTGGAATATCACTACATAACAAAGTCCCCGATCTGTTGTGTAGGTATAAAGAAATATGTTAGTTTGTTTTAGATATAATATATTCGTTGCTTTTTCGAATATTTACAAATTTGGAAATAAAAAATATTATAAATACTCCCAGTAAGATGAACTTGCGTTACATTTAAATTTTCTTAAAACTTATCCACATGTTCAAAGTAACGCTGATACGACACTAACACAGACAGAAAAAAACACTACGACATATTCGTATATGCTCTGCTACCCGTGCGAAGTCGGGGCGAGTCGCTAGTAATATGTAAAAAGAAACAACGGATTGTAACGAGTTCTTCAGGTCAAAAATCGTGTGATAATGGTAAATTTATTACAAATAAACTGCCGAGCAAATTTGGAGCTTGTGAATTGTGAATTTTGGAGAAAACTGCAAAAGAGAGTACGGGCGAAGCCGTGGACAATAGCTAGTTATCCAGTAATATACATATAAACACGAACTTTCATTCTACTAAATTTTTTAACGAAATAATTAGGTACTTACTTATTCTCTTGCTACGTTGAGGTATTTGAATTATTTTTTTATACCGAAATATTAAAATAGGTATATCATTAAATTCATTCATTCAGTTTTTAACTAGGGCGGAGGGTAGTTGTCATTGCCTACCAGTTACATTGGAACAATAATATAGGACAGTGAACAATATGTTACAGTACCATTGTTATTATGCCTAAATAAAAGTTATTGTTATCATTATAATACGGTACTCCCACAGAGAATCGATAATTCAGAGAAATGTTACAATAGCTACAGAATCTATTATGTACGTAGAAATTATTTTGTAAGGCCAGGCAGGTATTCTATAACATTAAGTACATTTTGTAATAGTTTTCTATAATGTTTTTTGTACGTGAAATATTTCTGAATACGCACAAAATAATATAATGTTAACGTACACATCCTCCACTCTTAGTTTAATTCTAGAAAGTACGGTCAAAATGAGGCGAGACTAATTTCTTATTAAATTTTTCTTCAAAGCGAACCCGCGAACTTGACGGCCTACGAGTCTGTATGAAAATGAAGCCTAGGACAAGAGAAATAAGCGAATTGTCGGAATCGTGTCATGGTGACGTGCAGGTTTTTATAAGAAGTGACTATTTTTGTAGTTATTTTATATGAAAGAGTTTTCTAAATATACTGACAGTGAAATATTTTTTTAAAATAAATAATCAATAATATATATAAATAATAATAAATGTCCTGTTAGACAAAGAAGATATTACTGCTAATAATTCAAACTAATGCTTCAAATATAATTTTTTTATACTTTTTTTTTTATTGTACACAGTCTATTATAATATTTTTTTTGATAAATATATTTTAAACCCTATTAGTGGATTTATTTTGCTATAGAATACTGGTCAGCAAAATGAACGTAGAAGAGCCCCAAAATATCATGCATTCGATTGAGCAGCCCACACAGAACTCCAAATATCAGCACATTATGCCCTGCGGCTTAGACTTCCCTCGGAATGAGGGTGATTGAAGCTTAATCCACCACGCTGCTCCATTGCGGATTGGTGGATTTTGATCGGTACCGACGGCTTAACGTACGTATTCTCTGAGGTACGGAGGTTTCTGGGATAGTTAGATACATTTAAATAGATAGATAATAGTGAGATAGTAGATAGAAGGGGATAGTGTTGTAGTATTAACAACGAGAAAGTTTCACTTTCTCTATCAATTACATTTTTTTTCATTTAGACGGGAATCATGCAGGGGAGTCATATGAACGAGCTCCGGAGGGAAACTATCGTAAATATTCAAAATATTAGCAAATACTTGGAATTTCGAAAAGTCACTTGTTTGAGCCAGAACTCAAACTGACACAAATTGAGGAAAAAAAGAATTTCTTGTGCCACTACACATGAGTCACTAATGCCACTAATCAATTGTTTAAAGACTTCTATTGTTTATGTCATGTTATCAACAACTGCCGCGCCGTCCGCGTCGTCGTGTTATGTTGTTTGAAGTAGGTACCACTTAAAACGTGTACAGTCAGCGTCAAATAGATCGAAGCGTCTAAAGTAGTCAAAATAATCTGATGAGGTTATTTCATTTATATGCTGTCAGGATGCTCATTAATACCTATGTATAAAAATAAGTTGTTTACAAGTTTACTTGTGCAAGCATAGTGGTATTAAGTACTTTTTAACATGAAGAAAATCCTTGATCTCTAGTATTAGAGTATTTTTTTGACTTAAGTATTTTTTAATACAACGATGTCTTAAGTTGTTTTTCTTCTAAAATTTGGAGTGAGTTATTAATTATTTAATTAGTTATTTAGTTAATTAATATATAAATAATTATGACAGCTTCTTTGTCATCAATATCATCATTGCAACTTTAAGTAATTCGATTACTTACCTGCCGTTATAATTGTACAAATCAGTAATTGCGTTAAAAAATAAATGTTAACTGTTAACCAATTGTTAATTTAATTTAACTTAATCAAAAAACGTATCTCAAAATTAAAGCTTCTAGTTTTTTTTCAAACGCATAAATTATTTGACCACCATGAATGCTCACATATCGTTGAACCATCCACTTATTTGCCCAGATAAAATTTAAAGAACAAGTGCTCAGATATTTTTAACACTTTGGCCGCCTAGATCAGTATGGTAACTTTGATTGCCTGGATAAAATTGAATATCTGTACGTGAGATCTTTTTGGTCACGTTGGGTCCTTAGATGATTATGACGTTGACTGTACCTACATCCTCGCAACTATATAGTTTGTGCTCGCAACTAAACTTTGTTACAAATCATGACCTAAATATATGAGCGCGACATATAAAAATGTACAAAATAAAGCATAAATATAGAAATGAAACAATTAAAAATTTTATTTGAATTATTATTAGTTAGTTTCTTCTTTTGTAATTAATAGAGATTAATTTCGGTACAGAATTATTATTGACAGAGGTTGTATTGCAAGGACAAAATGTACGTTTACTAGAAATCGTATTATGAATGCGACTGAAGTTTGTGAAGCGCTTCTGATGTACTTACCCTTGGAAGTGGCAACTCGGTTTGTAGCTATTTACAGTTAGTTACCTAGCGAGTTGTGAACCGTGAAGATCGTCGCGTTTAATTATCGAGCTCGAAACTTCTTCTTTGTAAAGAAAACATGATGACATGATTTACGTCATTAGTACGATTCGAAGACGCAAAAACATAATTTTATTCCATTTACGTAATAAACGAGCTATAGAACGAATGATATCATTAAAACTTATTTCATTCAGTCCTTACTACCGTTTGTCCACGGCTCCGCCCCTTTAGCTATACATATTATACGACATTCCCGCAAGTCATATAGTAAATAAATGTCAACCGCTATTTCGCGGGGGTGAAGACCGGCGCGCGGGGAATTCGCGGGGTTGAAGATCGGCGCGGACTGCAACTCGCCATCTTGCACCAGCTAGCTAGAGTATGAGTGGTTCCATGGAGTGGTTAGATGGTAAACGCAGAAGAGGGCTTCTAGTCGATTTGTACTTTCATGCCTTAAATGATATTTTTTCTTTATACTCGTAAATACCAGGAAAATATCTATGTATAATACATATCTGTGGTGAAGAGTAAACTATAAAAATGTAAGCCAGCTGCGACAATCTAGTCAATAAACACCCTGTCATTGATACTACCCTAAACATTTGAATAGACAATCTAAATAGGTGTCCCTTTTTATAGGCCACCTTTCGCTACTGCTTTGTATTTGTACCGGGAGCACTAAAGAAAAGAAAATTGATAAAATTTAAAAGATTCTGAACTTTATTAAACGTTAATTAATTTTACGTTCTTTTCCGTTTATTATTTTTTATATATCAGTAGGCCTGTGGTCAACGATATGGGCTGGTAATGATTAAAAATTGTCGAAATATCTACTGCAGCGCCCTGTGAGGGCTTTTATCTGCAAACTACCCAATCTAAGAATTTTCACTGAGGTGATGTAAAGCGAAACTTGTATCAAAAATTAGTTGAATCGTTAAAAAAAAAAACCTGTCTACTGCACCCCCCCTGCTCGCCTATAGTTATAAAACATAACCTATGCCAATTTTATAATGCTAAAAAAACATTAAAATTTGTCAAATAGTCAAATTTCTAGTCAAATCGTCACAATGTCATATACGTAGTAGCTACATACAAAAATCTGTATTTGTTTTAACGAAAAATGGACGAATAGTTAACTATTTTTATATATTATTTTATAATTAAACATATTATTATATAATTTACAATATATTAATATTAATAAATTATATGCATTATTAACTTTATATTTTACTATACATTTATTATGTAATACCTAGTCATCAAAACAAAATACCTTTTATTTATATACACTTAGGCGCTTATTTCCACGATAATAGAAATAATAATTTTGTAATTGTCTTTTATTCATAATTAATTTAATGCATCTATAGTTATTCTATTAAAATTATACAAGCAGAATAAATAAATAGTTTACATAATTAGTTTATTATCTATTAGATATGTATATAAGTTAATTTTTTTTTGGAACAGGTAACGTAAAAAGTGAAATTATAATAGAAGAAAATCTAATTTATTATTATACCAAGGCTATACAATACAGGGTAAATAATATTATCATTATCTGCAGAAAGATTTATTTTATATAATTATGCAAAACCAAAAATTGTCTTTCTCAATTACTTCTTAATTGGACGCAAGATGCTTTTGGTTTGAGCAATCCGTTTTAATATACGTGTGTTAAGCTGGATTTTAATTACGGTGACTTGATTAACTCTTTATAATTCAAACTGTAAACTTATAAGATTATTATTTAAAATGTGTTTTTGTCATCACGCAATAATATAGAGCTACTTACAAAACAATATACCTATATATATATTTTTTTAATCTTATAGTGATTAGTAGTGACTTAGTTCTAATTGTTGTCATAGTACGAGGTGCACAATTTACAGGTTCAAACGCATGGCCCTTAGCCCTTAACTTGAAAATAACTAAATTGTGTCAGCGTTCGGACGCGGATTCACTTTGCCACTAAGTTGATTTAGTGCGTTGTAGCCGTGTCGCCTCGCTACAGCAGCACTCTCTAAGGCCAGAGAACTAATTCTAAGGCACTGTAATAGCTGCAGTTTAATTCTGTTCATTATGAACTACTTATAACTTTATTGGATGGAAATTTCAACCTGAAACACCTAGATATATCGAAAGATTCAGACTTTGCCTCCATTCCATTCCATGAGACCTTTTTATACCCCACTGCAGGGGCTTAGGGCTCCCCTCACGATGAAAGGGCTTGGAGCTTAAATCCACCACGCTGCTCGGATTGGCGTTGGCGGATTGTAACGACCGCCATCTATTGACAGCGACCGGGACCGACGTACGCCCGGATTCGAACCACGGCCACATGCACTTATAGATTTGAAACAGGTTCGCTGCGCTCGGGCTATCACGACACCGACATTGCCTATAAAAAAAGCCGGTAAAATAGCCGGTGCTGATGGTAGGTACTTTTGTCTTGCCTTTCATATAGTTTTTAGGTAACAGTTGATCTGTTACGTAGCTTCTATTTTTTTCCAGCTCTAGTTTTCAAAATACCTTTTTGTGTAATACGTAAGTGTGGAAATAATAATACTACTAGAAAAAAGACTACAAAATTAAAATTAAATCCGTAAGAAAATATATATTTTTTTAACAAATCTAGAACGCTTACCGGAATAACAAATGATTTTTTCATTTATAAATGGAACCTCATATCGAAAAAATCAAAATATAGGAACAAAGATGCGAGAGTTATTTTAATTTTGAAAAAATAAAATTGTGAACTTTGTGTACCTAATATATTGGAGAAGGGATCAACTTCATTTTGTATGGAAAATTTTCCACGGTTTGTCTTCTTAAATACAGCATAATAATGTACTTCGATTATAGGTGGATCTAGTTCAAAACCTTACCAAGTTTGAGTAAACCGCACGCCGCCGTCCAGACTTGCATCGGGAACTATGCACTAAGGTATTGGACGATCACACGGTCTCCAACCACTTCTTGTCTTTACCATAAAGTAAATAATGGGTAGAAGCGTCAATTACGTCACATTTAAAAATATTGAAACATCCATAGTTGTGCTTTGTTCACATGTTCACGGGCATATTGAACATGAACTTTGGGTACGTAACGTAACACTTCGGGTATGTAAAGTGTCAGCTCCACGTGACTATTATCTACCTTCATATTTGTACAGAAGGTTCATGGCTGTTCTCGAGAAGTAGACACTCTGACGTTGTTTTAGCATTAACTAATTTGCAATAATACATTTATTTATTTATCAGGACTTAACGCATTCACTGTTGGAGTACAGCTACGTACACCCTTTCATCAGCCGAGAGTAAATGTCTGAGATGACCATAAAGTAAGAATATTCCTAAATTCTAAATATAATTAAATATAAATTCAGAGAGGAAGACAATTGTCTCTGTCAATTAAATGGCTTGTGACTTTCAATCTGATCCAATTGGGTTAATGTGTAGTGTCTGGATTAATCTATTAATTTGTTATCAATCATTATCAATCAATTGTCTCTGTCGATCAAATTGCTCGTGACTTTGGATCTAACCGAAATGGGTTAATGTGTAGTGTCTGGATTAACATATTAATTTGTTATCAATCATTATCAATCAATTGTCTCTGTCGATCAAATTGCTCGTGACTTCGGATCTAACCGAAATGGGTTAATGTGTAGTGTCTGGATTAACATATTAATTTGTTATCAATCATTATCAATCAATTGTCTCTGTCGATCAAATTGCTCGTGACTTTGGATCTAACCGAAATGGGTTAATGTGTAGTGTCTGGATTAACATATTAATTTGTTATCAATCATTATCAATCAATTGTCTCTGTCGATCGAATCGCTCGTGACATTGCCTTGCATCTAACCCAAATGGGTTAATGCGTAGTACCTGGGTTAAATGTAAAATCAGTAATAATGATAATCATATTTGGGACATCTCACTCAGCGTCGTCTAGTCCCAAAGTAAGCAAGTATTATGCTTGTATTATGGGGTACTAGGCAACTGATATACACACTTAAATATTCTTTTTTATTAATAATATATACATATATAGATACTCTTACACCCAGACACGGAACAAAAAAAATTGTTCATACAATTCATTCTACTTGGAGTATTTTTATTATATTTTATTTCTAATTCTGCATATATTTGAAAAAGTAAAATATATATACACAAAAACACGCTAAAAAAATTTCTTTGTATACATCATTGATTGTTTAATTTTCCATCACGTGTCTCGCATCGGAACGGGGCCGCCCGGCCGCTCCAATTTTATTTACTATCGGGCAACGAAGCGACAGTTTTAATTTCGCGGTAACTCCTAACATATGAATTTAAATTGTATGATAGAAAGAGCAAATATAATGTGCATGAAATGCTTAAGGTAACTAACGTATTAAATTTCATAAGGATCAATATGGTATTTGCATAAATAGCTTTCCAATTACCACATTATATGAGAAATCATTTTTGAAACATAAAATTAGGTATAGTTATCCATAAAAAATAGACATGTGCCACCACGAATTGTGGCATATGTCATATGACATATGTATGTATATTATATATTAATTTATGTGTCTGTCTCTTTTCACTGTAGTTTTTTCGTTTCATCGACTTTCAAATCACAATGATGCTAAAGAAGTTTTTACTTCAAAAAAAACAATATATTATACACAAACCTTCCTCTTAAATCCCTTCGTCTATTGGTATCAACAGTATGAAAATCCGTTCGGTAGTTTATGTGTTTATCGCGTTCAGGCAGACAGACAGACGCGGCGGGGGACTTTATTTTATAATATGTAGTGATGAAGTGATAGCGCAATATGAAGCAAACAGCTCTTAAAGTGTGCAGTGATTGGAATTTGTGATCGGGAAACGCTAAAACCTTTTCGTGTTGCCTCCAAAATCGAATGACTCCAAAGAATTTTCGCTATCAATTTTCTTCAAGACGTCTTACTGTAAAGAAGAAACCAACGTAGCACGAAAACAGACATGGCTAACGCCTTTCATTTTATAGCATCAAAGAAAATACAAAACAAAAGACAACGGCTGTATGGGCTCCGAACCCTTTGCCCATCCTAAAAGGATAAAGAAAGAAAAAAATAATGCATTCATTCACTGTTTTTAGTTTATGCTGCGACTTGCAATTACGAATTGATTTTTATTTGATATTTTACAACTGTCCATTTTTTTAACGCGGATTTTGATTGGTGCTCGTAATATTACGACTCGGCATTTTGAACATGGCTTCAGAACTTGCTAACGGCCCTACTTACTTCGTTCTGAACATGCCCGGTGTAGGTACAATCATTAAAAATGGATGAGAACATTCAGTGTATTAATTGCTATCTCGATATTACACGGATGAGACGTAATCTCATATCAATGCAAGATGACGAAGTACATCACCTAATACAGAAATGGATATCACCAAAAGGTGTAAACATAAAGATTTATTCCCTATTTAAATTGAACGCACTGACCTAACTATCTTAGCGCTCACATAATGTCTATAATATTGTATTTAGCTTGGGCTTGGTACCAACCAAACATCTATTCTCCTGCACAGTTTCTCGACGATTAATGAAATTAATTTTTGTCGTTGTTCGTTTTAAAAGAAAATTTAAAAATTTAACACAGTTTTTGCTGATCCGAATAAGTACCATTTTTTTTGTGGCAATCGGTTTAGTTGAATGGAGTGTAACCGTTAATGCTATTTATATGGAAATTTACTAGTCCAAGAAATTTACACAGTCCTCCTAATTTAAAGACAAATCGTAATGAAAATCATTAGTCGTATGAAATATTAAAAGGAACTTGGACAACGTTTATTTATAACTTTTTTACGATTTTTCATGTTGTTGTAGGATTATGATTGAACAACTTTTAAAAATTATCTGGTAGTAGCAAATGATATGAATATTGCGTTCAAACGTTATCAAGTCTGACATCCTTAAGAAATATTGATAATCAATACCAAGGACAGGAAAAAAGTAAATTACATACGATAATTGCAAATTAAATAAAACTTCGACGATAGCCCCATTATCCGTCCTGATTTCTTGTCACAAATAACTTCGAGAGTTATAAAGTAAATTCAAGTTGTTATTTATTTAAAACGTGAACTCATACGTTTCCCGAGAACACACCTCCTTCCACTTTCTTCAGATTTTTCATTCAACAACCAATACAGAGAAATTCGATGTGTTATGATTTAAAGTCATGTAAGGAATACGCGTGCCACCCTACATAGTCACCCAAACTACGTGTAGGTAGACCAGTAGCCGCTATACAATACCTAGTTATATTGTAAAGGAATTTATTGGATCGGGAAAAAAGTTTCTTCGCATTTTATATGAAAACTCAAGACATTTTTTTTTTGTCAAAGTTTATTTACATTTAATTACAATATATATGTGCCATTCTGTTCGATGACTGTCTGCCATTTTGTAGGTAGTGACATGATCCTGTTGTTGTAGAAATTTTGGGACTTCTGATCAAAAAAGGCGACAAGTAGTTTTGGAAGTCCTCTCTTAATGTTAACCTGATACTATCTAAAGAATTCTGAAGAGACCGAAACAGGTAAAAATCTGAAGGTGCAAGGTCAGAGCTATATGGCGGATGCATTAACACCTTTAAGCCAAACTTTCTTAATTTTTCTGAGTGACTAAAGATGTGTGTGGTCTAGCATTAACGTGATGAAAGACCACACCATTTCTATTGGTAGATTTCGGCCGGCCTCTCAATTTCTTGCTTTAATCTCATCAATTGTTTGCAGTAGAGATCCGAATCGATGGTTCTGCTCGACCGACCTTTGATCACGAACTTTTTTAGCGCGTTCTTATCGTACCTGATCCACTTTTCATCATTAGTTATCAATCTCTTCAAAAACGGTTCGGTTTCATTACGTCTTAATAAAGAATCGCAAATGAATTCACGGTTCATTGGGTTTCTTGCAATGAGCTCATGTGGCACTCAAATATCGAGCTTTCTTGTATACCCAGCTATTTAAAATGGGTGCAAACTGTGTTGTGGTCAATTCCCAGATCTTCAGCTATGTCGTAACTACTGATATGCCGATCTTGCTCTACTTTTTCAAAAATGAAAATTCCCAGATTGAAAAGGTTTAAACCAGCTTTGTGCTACTCTTACTGACACCGCATTAGGGCTATAAACGTCACAAATTTTTTTCGCAGCTCGCGTTACATTTTTTCCTTTTTTAAAATAAAATTTTAAAATGTATCGAATTTTTTCATTAGATTCACTTATTTTTCAAAAACAAATGAAAACCGGCGAAAAACAATATTTTGCTAAATTGTTTTTTTTTTAAATGTAACTTTTTTAATGTTTTCAAATTCAAACAGATACAACTAGTACAGTTAAAGAGATTTTTTTTTAAAGTATATACAAACTATATGCGAAAAGACTTTTTCCCCGACCTATCTTTATGCTATGTGTAAAAGACTAGCGTGTATGCTTATTATACTTACGATGTACTTGCTTGATGCTGACTAGTCGGTAGTCCGTGCTACCCAAAAAAAAACCGATAATTTCTAAACGTGCTGCATGTACAGCGAATTTCGGTACATTAGAGTTACCATCCGTTTTACGTACGACGTGACCAATGTTTATTGCCGAGTGACTATCCCAGCTGCGTCTCATTTCGCAGAGCAGTGCAGTCTCAGTTCATGATTAGGGGTAAGTATTAGTACGTACACCTCTTGGCATTGAAAAATATAGGCGTACTCCCAAGAATTTTGGTTGCCAACCTCCTCTATGAGATGCTTGACGAGGATCCGAGGATCCGTATTACAAGAAGATTTGCAAGCTTCACAACGATGCGCTATATCTTGGTCCAGAAACAAATTCAAGACTGCATCACCACCACCGCAACACGACGTTTTTTAACTTGTACTTGCCGTCTGAGCGAACACCTCCGTGCCGGCCACCCTTCTACTGTGAGGAAACAGCCATTATCAAAGTCCTGCGTTCATCTAGCATTCTTAAGCCTGGTCTAACAGATTAGCGGTTGGTGATAGTGTTAGCTTATAAAGCTTAGCTTGCAAGTCAGCCCCTAGAGTCGAAGACATAATAATTAAAAAATACAATGATGTACGCCAACTATATCCGCGACCGGAGGTGAACTAAGCTATGAGAATCTCCTTTCCTTCGACTTCTTGATTAATAAATCAAAATTTTAAAAAATCTATTGGTTTAAAATCACGAAGCACCAGACAACATTTTATAGTTTGACAAAATATAGCTTAGATAAGTATTAACAATCGGCATCTCATGCACGAGAATCAATGTCAGTCTTACAAAGCCAAATTGAATTAAAATTAGTGAATAGTTGAAGATTCTAATATTACTTAGTAAACAAATTAAATAGAAATTGGCTCACTTTACGAAGCATTAATAATAACTTTCTTAAAAGAAATAATTAGACATAAAAGCTTTTTAAATCTTGACTACATAATATTCTTTTGAAATGAGAGTCCACTTTAGTGTCAGTAAATTTTTTACAATATTAAGGGTCAAAGTTAGTTAGTTCAAGTCTTAACAGCATACTCAACAAAAAAGATATGTCTGTTATATTTTTCATTATTTTATTTCTGGATGCGATTAGTACTCGTAGCCGAGATTATTTAAGATTATATTTCAAAAATAATAACAGATTTTTTAAAATGTTTGTGGCCTCAGCAACTACAAATATGTGTTCTAGGGTATTCGTATTTTTATTCGACACTTTCAACAATACGCTAATGTTACGAACAGGGTGCCTTTTTTATTTAAATTTTTTAGGACAAACATAAAGTGCCGTTTCGCTGGATTTAAGCTTTTTGTTAATTTTTGGATGATGTGGTACATTTTTTTACTTGAAATACGTTTTTATTTTTCCAAAGCGTAGACATATCGCCACTTGCGTTATTGATCCCATTGTTTGAGTAAATGCTTTACGTATTGGGCCTGTTCTATTATTATCTATAAAATTAGATTGGATTGGTGCCTAGTCTTTCATTTCTACTGACATTTTGTCCTGCATGTACATACTTTACTTGCTCTGTAATTATGAAGGGTTGACATGTCATCAGTGCCCATCGGTAAATAAGCCACGATTACAGTACGACTTATGAATCGATTTAGTATCATTAAATGAACTTCAATAGATGTTTGCCGTTATTGGTTTTTATATAACTATTTATTATAGGTAATAATTTATCAACGACTAGATGAAAGGAATACATGACAGCAATTGTAAAATATCTATATGTACATATATTATAAAGAATATTTAAGTAGATATATCAATTATCTAGTACGAATAATACAGGAATAATGCTTGCTTACTTAGGGACTAGATGGCGCTGTGGGATGGTTAATTATCAGTAGCCCAGAGATCTTATAAACAAATAACAAAATGTCAAAAAATCTCACCGAATTCTAGCGCCGCCAAAAGTTTTATCTCTTCATTGGGTAACTTGTAGCTTACGACATTTCCCACAATAAACAAGTTTTCCTTTTTTTAATGGTAGTACGAGTAGGTGACCGTTAATATTTTCTAATATATAAAATTCTCGTGTCACAGTTTTCGTTGCCATACTCCTCCGAAACGGCTTGACCGATTTCGATGAAATTTTTTGTGCTTATCCGGTATCCATGAGAATCGGCCAACATCTATTTTTCATCCCCCTAAATGTTAGGGGTAGTCCACCCCTAAATTTTTTTTTTTTTTAAACAAAATTTTTAATTTCTATTTTTTTATGATACAACATACAAAAATACATACAATCCTCAATTTTCACCCTTCTACGATCAATCCTTATTTTTTTATAGCCATTTTAGTAATTTAATAATTGCATAACTAAATATTATTTCGCAAAAGTGTAATTTATTTAATTAAGACTGACAGGAATTGTTGAAACGATAAATATTTGTGTTACGGGAACGAAAACGGGAAAGGGAAGAACGGGAAAGAGTTAAGACTGAAATAAAAAAGTTGTACTTGATGAGAATGGAAACAAAAAGGAAATGAGACCAGAGCCAGGGACGGAAACGATAAAATATTTATGCGATGGGAACAAAAACGGGAAAGGGAAGAACGGGAATGAGTTAAGACGGAGATAAAAAAGTTATTTTTGATGAGAATGGAAACGAAAACGAAGCTACACTAGGGCCAAGAACAGAAATAATAAAGTATTTTTGCGATGGGAACGAAAAAATGAAAGGAAGAACGGGAATGAGACAAGACTGAGATAAAAAAAGTGATTCTTATGAGAAACGAATACTACCCGTGCGAAGCCGGGACGGGCCGCTAGTATCATAGAAAATTCTTGACTTTCACGGCATTTTACAATACAATAGTGCGACAAAGTACAGACGCGCCACTTTTTTTTTTATTTACGCGTTTTGGTTTTTTTTTATTTTCAAGTGATAGAAGTGAACATGTTGGAGACATTATCATACTTTCACAAACGTAGATAATATGTAGGTAATAATATTAATTATTTTGCATATTAAAGTTAAATTCCTTGTAATTTGTGATGTATTTTGGAAGCGAATGTGCTTTGGGCACGATAATTAGAGTTGTTTAAATGATTGTTTCACTGTTTTTCACTTCACTGCTCAGTAAGTTGGTAAAGCATAGATAGAGCAAATAAAGACAAGCAGCGTTTATGGACCAAGTCAAGCGTATTCGTAATATTATGAAGTTAAAGGAAGGCAAATGTGTAGTTTTGTTTCATAATATATTTATATTATTTGATTATATGGCCTATTTTATGTTATATTAGTTTTTTTTTTAAATATTTTCTATTTTATGTCACATTTGTACTTTTTATTTATATTTCCCTTTCGTGTTATATTACCAATAATAATTTTTATTTAGTGTTTCATGTTATATAATATTCATATTTTAACCGACTTCAAAAGGAGGAGAAATCAAATACCTAAATATTTAATTAAATAATTAAAGAACTCAAATTACTTGAGCATTTATCTACTTACCCTGGTTGGTCCTAAAAGAACTGATTAGATATTATATTTTTTTAAAGGATGAATAATGATAATAATTGTCCTTTAAATAAATTTCTATCAAGTAACAAAAAATAATAATTTTTAATTTAAATTTTCTATATACAGACAAAGTTTTGAAGTTTTACTATTAGAAAAAAACCGGCCAAGTGCAAATCGGACTTGCACACAAAGGGTTCCAAAGAACGCGACGTTAATCGAACTTAATCATTAATTCTTATTATTATGTTATTTAAAAATTACTGTATAAATATATTTTACTTTTATTTCGTTAGTTATTTAAAAGGCGCTCGATTCTCTCTGGCTAATCAGAAAAGTAATAACATCAGTGCACTGATAGCAAGAGACAATTTTTATTACTTATTTTATTACAGTGAACCTTTGACTTTTAGTATCGATTGTGAAGAGAATAAGCTCTGCAAAAGAAAACATAAATTTATAGCACCTAATAATACAATGTAGTTTGCATCATAAATTGTTTTTTTCAATTATTTTTTACAATAACATCACAAAGATAAAATGCATCTTATTTTCGCTTATTGGCTAAACGCTATCTGTCATTTTCTATGGAATTTTACAAAATTTTCACTTATAAAAGTACATTTTATAAGTTAATCTATTACTCGTTAAATAAGACAGTCTAGTTAGCTGTGATAGTTTTCCTTTTAATATGTTATATATACTTCTGTCACAAATTTTTCGACATATCCAAAAACAACGGTTTAGCTGGTAGAGGACACATGACTCTAACAAAAATTAGGACTTTAGGAGTGCATATCTCAACAACTGTTGACTTAAATAAAAAAAAATGTTTAAGACCTTAATATCATTTTTAAGGCCTATCGTTTGGTACCTCTCGCGTTAATATACAATGAAATTTTTATCTCGTACTTCCATATCCCAATCTAGGACTTATCCAAAAAAAATTTTTTTCTTAATTTCACTACGTAGTTGTATAGCGGTTTATAGATTACACCTACCTTCCAAATTTCATCTATATATTGCCACTAGTTTCCGAGAAAAACCACAGACAGACATACAGAAACTACAAGGGTTCCGGGTTTTTTTTCGTAATTGGTTAATTTTTCACAACATGTTCAACATGAAACTAATTGCATTTTCACATGTTGTGAAAAATAAAACAAAAATTGAAAAATCATGAATTTCGATGACATGTTGTCAAAATGCAATTAGTTTCATTTTGAACATGCGAAAAATGAAACAATTTCGAAAAAAAAAATCCGCGGGTTTGAGTTTTTTTCATAAGATGTATCAAAATGTTTAGAAAATTTAAAACGTATAAATCTAGTTTTTGTGATATAAATACCATAATTTTTTTACGCCAATCGGATAAGGTTTCCCTTTAAATACCATTCGTAATTAATACAGCCTTATAGAACTCCATATCGACGCTGTAGAGTGAAGACCTCGTATGTCCAAAGTGTCAAAAAAACAAAACTCCATCACATAAACGAGATTAGGTTCATTTATATACGTGCTTTTCGTGGCCACCGCTGGATGGCCTAAAATTAAAAAAAATAAAAACGGATTCGTTACAAACATGCTTTACGAGTTTATTCTTTGTAACAAAGCAAAGAAAAATTAAAATTAAAAAAATTACATGCGAGGTCATTTGCAATGCAGTTCGATCCAAATTTCGTCCTAAGCCGCAACAGACTGGATAATATTAATTTATAACTCATTGTCAGAACTTGGAATCGCTTGATCTATAATACGACTAAGCTGACCTAATGGACTTTGAAGTAGTTACAAATTGCTCTTGAATTACGTTCACTTATAAACTGACCTGGAATCGTACATCGTCTAAGTTATACAAGTATTATATTTATTAACAACTACTTGTATTTGCTGGCGGTCCGTTCGAGTGTGCCTGATTTTGCCTAAGTTTAACTCGAACCTTAATAAATGATTTTGGATTTCGGCATGGGCCTGTATGTATACAAAAAAAATAAATAAAAGGATCTAAAATGAAAACACTTTATCCATTTGTTTTAAGTTTTATTAAGTGATTCGACCTAAAGTTCCTCCAAACACTTAATTCAATGTCAAATCAATGTTATTTTTTTACCAAATTCTTGCATTTTTCTCCTAATAACTTTGTAACGTAACAAAATATTTCATTATATATTTACTTCTTTCTTAATTTTACATGTTTACCTGTGATTCGGTGTGTAAATCAATTTTTTTTTTAATATTTTTTACTTATAGATCAAACTATTTTGAGAAACTAATTTCAATATTTTTGCCTTGCGGCAACTAATTGTTTTTTTAATAATTTGTCAAAATTTTCAAAGTAGGTAGGCTGCATGGCTTTTTCTTTGCCTAAGGATAGTTTGACGTTTGACGCATGGTTTCATGTATGAGAATTACAGACTACGTATGTTACTATTTAAGCTTACTACAAATTATTTTTAATAATACCTATTCATATCGGGACTAAATGGCGCTGTGTGGGATGTCCACTGTATTATTATTCTTATAATAATAATAATAATAATAATACATGGGACTTCCCACACAGCGCCATCTAGTCCCAAAGTAAGCAAGTATTATGCTTGTGTTATGGGTTACTAGACAACTGATATACATACTTAAATATTCTTTATAATATATATATATATATTTTTATATATAACAACCAAGACCCGGTACCAGTATCAATATTCATCATATTAATACTGACCCGACCTGGGATTTGAACCCGGGACCTCTAGCCCCGTAGGCAGGGTCGCTACCCACTAGGCTAAGCGGTCGTCATATATTACTCTCCGTATATTACATATATTACTCTATGTAATAGAAAATGACATTTTTTTCCTTATTACTTGGATACTAATACCTTTCCGACAAACTGTCATAATATAAATGTGAAACAGAGGTCAATCCAGGTCCAAATTGTTAAAATATTTTTTTCTTGAAATAATTAACATCTTACTATTTTAAGAGCTCTTCATAGCAAAATATGGCTAAGAAACTATTTATCTCGAAACTGTTTTGGAATCAGCCTAAAGTATCTTTTACTTAACATACCGTTTTGTTTACCAGATATCTGAAATAAAACTATCGGAATATCATTTTGTGGTGATAGTCGCATTTGAACGGTTTCCATTTCGTAGACGTCTTATTCATATATAAGAATACAAAGACGGTAGATCTAAGATCTTATGGGAACAGGATCATGGGAGACAAGTGTACGAAGGGGACTTTGAAGGCTAAAATAACGGTTCATTTCCGCCCTGTTTTCTTTTTTAATTTTTTTTTCGTTTTTTTAATTTAATGTACGTGTATTTACATCGCCTCTCTGGGCACCCGGTATACTGTAAGATTTAACATTTATTTTATATATGTGTAGTAACAAATTTCCATACAAACTGCGTTAACGGTTGCGCCCCATTAAACCTTAACCGACTAACGCAAAAAAAATATGGTATTCAGGTCAGCAAAAACTACGTTAATACGTTTTCATTTTTAAAATATTTTGATATTCGTTGTGAAAAATAATAAAAATTAAAAATATTGAATTTCCATAAGATGTGAAAATGCAATCAGTTTCATGTTGAACGTTGAACATGTGATTTAAAAAAATGAAAAAACGTATAAACCTAGTTTTTGCTGATCATACATATTTTTGCGCCAGTCGGTTATGGTTTAATGGGGTGCAACCGTTTCCGTCGTTTGTATAGAAATTCGCTCCTATACATGGCCACTACACATTCCTCTTAAAAACTCAAATCAAATATCTTTATTTCGTAGTTAGACATGTAACATAATCTTGAATACGTCACAAGAGTGAATTTTATTACTTTGTGGATGAACTATTGGAATATAATTTTGTGATGCAAGCCGCATTTGAACGGTTTCCTCCTTTATTTCATAAATAACTTTTAAAAAAAGTATATGTTTTCAATAATATTATACATTGATACGATTACATGATAAAGGCGAGGCAAACTCAAACTTGTCAATAACATTAAGTTCATATTTATAACCGACGGTTGTCCATGGCTTCCTATGTCTGCATTTCTAATAATAATGTTACTGTTTTTGTATCATCATCATCAGCCCATTTTTACCCCACTGCAGGGGCTTAGGCCTCTCCCAGGGTGAGGAGGGGGGCTTGGAGCTTAAGTCCACTACGCTGCTCCACTGCGGGTTGGGAACTTGGGAATCTATTGACAGCGTCCGGGACCGACTGCTTAACGTGCCCTCCGAAGCACGGTGTCAGTGATATTGTGTACTTAAGTCAGAAAAACTCATTGGTACACGCCCGGATTCGAACCATGGCCCAGTGGGGCCTTATAAATTTGAGACAGGTTCGTTGCGCTCTGGGCTATCACGACATATTTTTGTATATCCTTCTGTAAAACGATTTCAATTAACAGTAGGTACGCATTGGTAACATGACTCCACACAACATATTTGAATTTTTTCTACAGCGCTGAATAGTGGTTATGTTTACCTTTAACATAAACCAAATAATAGCATTGTAGTTGTCGCTGGAGAGATATGGCTATTTTCAAAACTGACTGCATTTTACCGTCTCGTTTTTTTTTTCTGTGCAAGGTTTTGTGTTTGGAAATACGCAAAACACTTGTTAATCACGTCTCATTAATCCTTAAATTTACATGCCTTAACAGTCAATTTAAAAATATTTTCCGCCATATGAGTTTCAGCGTTGGATTATTTGAAAAGATTTGGAATAATATTTTGGATTTAGAATTTTGGAATTATATGGATGGATGGATATAGAATGGATAATTTGGAAATATAGAATCAAGAAACACCAATTTTTTGCAGTACCAGACTACATAGGGGCATGTTTAGGCATTTGAAAAGTTTTGATAATCCAGTTTCGATAATCCACTGACCGGTTGGCCGAGTGGTTACAGACACTAACTACGGAGCCCAAGGTAGCGGGTTTGATTCCTACCCGGGACAAATATTTGTGTGCATGAACATGTCTACTTGTTCCGTGTCTGGGTGTAAAAGTATCTATTTATGTATACATTATTGAACAAAAAAAAATTTAAGTATATATATCAGTTCTCTAGTACCCCATAATACAAGCATAATACTTGCTTACTTTAGGACTAGATGGCGCTGTGTGGGATGTCCCAGATATTATTATTATTAGTTTCAGTCATGCTTGGTTTCAGTTCTATGCAGTTGATATTTGACAACTGCCGTATCGAGGATGCGTTATCCGTCGGCAGAAAATGCCAACGACCGATTTCACCTGAGATGATTGACATTATGTATGTAAGCTTTTATTCAAGTTGTGTGGAGTTAGGGTAAACACCTTTTGGACCAAATGTGACAAGATAATTGTACGTATACTGATACTCACGGCGACGACGATTATAATGGATTATACGAAAAGTTAATTAACTTGGTACTGTAAAGAAAGTACCAGTAACGCTGAAAAGAGCCTTAGAAGCATTTGATTCGAAGTCCTCCATAGCGACTTCGTACGGTCAAAATATTGTTGAGTCATTTGTTAATTTTTTTGGTTGTTCGCCTTGCTAACACTGATGTGTCTGAAGTATCAAGTAGTTATGGGGAAATGGGGTAGTAAGGATATAATTATATGAAGACATGGTCCTACTAATTGAATGATATGTGTGGAACGTTTTTCCTACGAAATCACACGCATAGGACAAAATCTTGTCGGATGACAAGATACTTCAGCTCGTATACACAATACAAACTTGTAGCAGCTTGTAAGTTTACGCATGTAAAGAACACCAAGCTTTATGTTAGAACTTACGTTTTGTAACCGCAGACGTAATAAAAAAAATTTACTCCCTTTACCTAGCCAATTATAGTGAAGCACAATAATGGCAGCCGCGTAAGTAAGTGTGAGTGGAACTTCGTAGCATACTGACGATCGGCAGACCTACCATGTGTTCAAATTGACGCGTGTGTACATAGCCAACTGACTTACTAGGGGTGCAACAGTATTTGTAGGTTCATGTTTGTAACATAATCTAGTTATAAACTTCTTCCCAAATATTCTTGTATACAGTTTGTCGAAGCCACAAAATTTAATAATTTTTAAATACAAAAGACGTAGTCTTTTGCTGTGTTAATGGAACATTTTATGAAATTACTTCCGTATATGTTACACGCAATTTTCTCCCAAACTATTTAACATACATACGATTTTCAAAATTGGTACCTACTTGGATATAAAGCGTATAAAGCGTTACAGAAAAATAGTTTTAAATAATTAATATTGATTGAAGGGCTTATATATTTTAAGAAAAGTGAAATGAAAAATTATTTAAAAAATCTACAAAATAGAATTAAAAATTTTATAATATGTTACCTTGTATTCGTGTGTGTCCGTACTTTTTGTGTTTTCAACTATGCTTTTAAAAAACATTTATAACCACTTTCACAACAACAATCACATTTGAAATTTAAAATCAATGCTGATTATAATTAATAGATCAATAGTCGCAGAGAAGTCTGTTAGACCCCACCCAACATAACGGGCGCGGCGCCCGCCCAACTTGGCTGTAACTTTACCTAGTTAAGTTTCAGCTCGGTTTTTGTTGTGTCAGTAGCAGTTTACCTTACTTAACGTTGGTGAGATCCGGACGAGACAGTTTGTTGGGATACAAGTCCTGTTATACAGGTGGAAATAAAAGACAGGAGTTGGAGGGAAAATACCTTAACTATGTATTGATGATAATAATTTTAACTAAAAGGAAATATTCCTTTATTTAAAAAAATTGCTAAAACTGCATTCAAAGATTTTTGATAAATAACCTGCTTGAGTTCGGAATCGAACCAATTAATAGGGCCAATCATAAGGATCAATTTCTTTTTAAATAAAAGGAACACTATAAAAAACTTTATTTAAAATTTCACGTGCTCAAAAATTACATTAATAATCACTTTTCAATATTATCGTAGTTACACGAAAACATCACAGAGAACTTTTTAAATTTTTTCAATAAAATCAATAACGTTAACTAATATATTCTGAATTATCAACATATCTTTTTTCGTTTCTATTCGATTCGAGAATTTTACACAACATGAATCAAAAAACGGTAACAAATGAACTAACCTTAACGTGGCACGTATTCGAACCTCCACAAATAAATTCTTGAACCAATTAAGATTACAGTATTAAAAAAACCAACTACGTATTTAAAAACATTGGCAATCAGGCAAGCTTCTAATTTTTTTTGTTTTTTGTTTTTTGTTTTAGCACATATGGTTTATACCTACGTGTTTTTTAAATTCGTGTCATAAATTACATATTTAAACTCAAAATAATATGTTTAGTAATTTATACATTTAGAAATTCCCAGGGCTTTTAGTAAGTATGAAAACTATAACAATTTATGAACATATTGTGTGCAGAGATTTGTTAATTTACGAAAACATGTTGTAGACGTTTGATTACGCTTGTAATTTAAATATTGGCCACTAATTTGCACCCCTAAAGCTCGCGTCACTGGCATAAACTCCGGTGACCCTGCCCTAAATACGATATATTGTACAAACTGCAGGAACACTAGCTAACGGTTTCACGAGTAACAAATTCATTATTTTATGGTTCATATCTTAACAAAACATGTGTCATATTATTAGTTTTAAAGTAGTCAATACGTTACTCTGTGATTAAATATGTGAATACGTATTTTAAATGGAAATATCATATTAAAAAAATTCGTAGTTTTTATGCAAACAGCAAAAAAAGTGTTTAAATATTTGTTACACATCTTGGTACGTACATATACATTAAATGTTTATATGTGTATATTTACGTAATATGTTTACATTGTGATATAAATAGCTGTTTCGAAGAGTAAACATAATTTGCACTTGCAGGTACATTACATGCCCTTTGCTGTCACTTATATTGGTATGTTAGGTCAAAAGGCAAAAGCGCTTTAAATCCGATTCCCCGCAAATTACGTAAAGCCTGAAAGCCTCCTGAGTTGCTTATACTTATATAGTGTGAAACGGGGGAGGGCTGTAACCGCGCAGCCTTCGGTGCAGTGTAAGTATTCAGTGTGTATGTGTAGACGCGGCGGCACGTGTAAGCCCCCTTCCCAAACGCCCAAACGCCCCCACCTTCTTGCCGTCCTGGTAACTCGCCAACTGTAAACGGTTCGATTTTGAACCAACTCGCTTCGCTAGAATTTGAAAACCTATCTAATATTTTATAACCGAGTGGACGTGTCGTTCGGACAATAGAAATCCCATTATACCCTGAAATGATGGTACCTACTGTTTAATATTGTGTTAATGTTAAATAAAAATGACTTCTACGCAAACAATAAAAGTTGATTAGTTAATAACACTTTGTTTTGAACTAAATCAGTTGCAGTAGCATTTGTTATAATCACGCAACAAAATATGAAATAAATAATTACTTTAAAAAATGAAATTAAAAATTTTAAAAACCCTCGACGCAAAAAAAAACAAATTTTTAAAAAGTTTTTACAGGTTAGTTTTTTTTTGTGTCGGGGGTTTTTTAAATTTTAAATTTAATTTTCTTTTATTTCAAAATTTTTAAACTTTAATTTAGTTGAACTAATTCATACATGATCAGACAAAAAAAATAATTTTCAAATTTTTAGTTTTTATTTCATTAGTTCATATTCCTCATTCCCTTTCAATATAGTGTGCATTATTCTACTAGTCAAGTCCTTTCATCTGATACCCATACTGAGGGAGTAGTGAAAAAAATGTAATTCGCCATTTTGTGCTGGCGCCCATCTTGGATTTGGAATTTGTCATGTATTCTACTAGTCAAGTTCCTTCATTTGATATCCATATTGATGGACTAGTGAAAAAAAATGTAATTCGCCATTTTGTGCTGGCGCCCATCTTGGATTTGGAATTTGTCATGTATTCTACTAGTCAAGTTCCTTCATTTGATATCCATATTGATGGACTAGTGAAAAAAAATGTAATTCGCCATTTTGTGCTGGCGCCCATCTTGGATTTGGAATTTGTCATGTATTCTACTAGTCAAGTTCCTTCATTTGATATCCATATTGATGGACTAGTGAAAAAAAATGTAATTCGCCATTTTGTGCTGGCGCCCATCGTGGATTTGAAATTATACATAGTGTACCTATAGTATTTTACTAGTCTAGTCCTTTCATTTGATACCCATATTGATAGAGTAGGGAAAAAAATATGTAATTTGCCATTTTGTGGTGACGGCCATTTTGGATTTGAAATTTCTCATAATGTATAGTGTTTTACTAGTCAAGCCCTTTCATTTGATACCCATATTGATAGAGTAGGGAAAAAAATATGTAATTTGCCATTTTGTGGTGACGGCCATTTTGGATTTGAAATTTCTCATAATGTATAGTGTTTTACTAGTCAAGCCCTTTCATTTGATACCCATATTGATGGAGTAGCGAAATAATATGATATCCGCCATTTTGTGGCGGCGGTTATCTTGGACTGATATTCATCAAACATAGCTAAGAACACTCCCGACTGATTCACCTTTCATATGAAAAATTATATAGATACACAGATACACAAACACATCAAACTTACAACACCCCTCTTTTTTCGTCGGGGGTTAAAAATGATATAATGTCGCAGGGATACAAAAATATTCCTTACGGATTTCATCGCAAATGTTGACATTAGGTGAATGATAGATACACATACTACTTGACAACTTCATAGTGTCGAAGCATCGCCATACTCATTGATACATACCAATAGATGCCACCCATAAAAGTACGAACTAGAAGCCCTCTTCTGCGTTTACCGTCTAACCACTCATACTCTAGCTAGCTGGTGCAAGATGGCGAGTTTCAGTCCGCGAGTTACCGGTGCGCCGGTCTTCAGCCCCGCGAAAATGCGTTTGACAGTTTCGACGCTATGAAGTGACATTTCTGACACTATTAAACCAAACGCTGCTGTCAAATTTATTTACTCTATGATGCCACCTTACGAATCGGTGTCAGACAGCCATCCATAATCATGCGAATGTTGTCAATTTCAATATATTAATTTAACGGTCTCATAGATGTTCAACTCTGTCACTCCGGCTTAACGAAACGTCGGCGTCGATGCTAATTTCGTTATCATCATCGATGTGATTCTTGAGTTAAGCATACGGCTGAGACGTCAAAATTAATTTGAAAAGTTTATTTATTGAAAATGATTTTTTAGACAGTCACTTATTGTTGTAACGGATATTAAAAAAAAAAAACATCTGTCACGTGTGATTGAAAATTTAACAAAAGATGTTAAAAATCCTTCTTTAATAAAAATTGCTGCTACTGATTGTATAGTTCATTTAAATTTAACACGTTAACACGGCCAATGAACAACGTTGGTCACAAAATGTTATATGTAAGTATACCAAAATATGGAACAAGTTATGAAAACATTGGTATTACACATACGGCAATATGTGTGTTTGAGTTGTATCCCCAGCACGTTTCTCGTTTTTGAAAGGATTTCGCACCAAAGGCTTACAACCTAGCCTTGCGAAGAGTAAAGCCGATTACACACGGACGCATTCTTAAAAGAAGATATTTTCTCTGTATTGTCAAAGCGTATCTGTTGAACGATTCTTATATAATACTCCTTGTTTTCCCACCATTTTTATGGTGGGAAAATTTACCCAAACTTTATGTACGTGCAAGAATTTTGTGGTCGCTGAAAAATCTTGAGAACGAGAAAATTATCTAAAAATATAAAATTTCTGTTATGCTCGTCAATAAATACAAATTAGTAATAGAAAAACTTATAATAATAACTTATAATTAAATAAAAAATACTTTTGTGCCACCGACTGTACTTGTTCTGTACACTCGGTTGTACTGATCTTAATATTATGGGATTAATAGTAGAGGATCCGAATTAACAACGATCTTCACCCATCTGTTTCAACAAAGAAATGATTTTGTTATCATATTTAGTACGTAGAAAATACAAAGCGAATGGGTTGGCTAAAAAAATCCTGGCAAAGCTATAATTAATTAAAAATTGAAAATAGACTTTTAACAGTGACTTTGAGCAGTGATAAATACGTTATACCATAACTGTCTGGAACCCACACGGGGTGCTACCGGTATTTTATATCGTCTATTTTCGACTAACACTAAATAAGGTAATATATGGAAAATATAGTCGCGATTAAATGAGCTTAATATGTTATCCTGGTCTGTATTTTGAGTCATTGATATAAACTAGTTCTTATTGGAATAATTGATAAATTAATCCAATTAATTATTATTATTAATTGTATAAATTTAAATTAATGCAATGTGCATTGATTGTTGGATAGTGATAAGGTTTTGATAACTGTAATTTTGGCTTACCAGAAGTCTCACAGATATAATTATTATAAGTGAGGCTAAGACAAAAAATTTGTTAGTAATAATTAAGGAAACTATAGGTCTAGTCTGTAAAAAAATTTCTTATTTAGCAATAATGCCTGTAAAAGACTGTTTGTTTCTTACAATAAATAAAGAAATAAAGAAATTAAGTTCTTAAATTCGAATCTTGGATAAAGAATAGAAAGGATTTTCAAGGATAGAAAGAATCGACAATCCAAAAACGATATAAAGAAATTTTTTTAAGCAAATGTTATTATGACATTGGTGAATTTTTAAATGATAATAATATGTAATTGATTGATTCTTATTATTTTTTTGATTTTAATGGATTGAGAAAGTAATTAAATTCTTTGTGACTAAAATTTATGTATATTAAATTATTAATTGACATGTTAATAGTCTTCAATTAACTCTGTTTTATTTTATATTTGCACACTATTATTCCAGTAAGAGCATGCCGGAATGTTAGAATTTTAAAATACCATTATTTATGTACCATGTCTCTAGAAAATAATTCATTTGAATTTGAATTTGAAAGGTAAATCGTTTCATCTAAAGTAAAGTTGATTATAATAACTTTGATGTCCGTTTTCGTCAAAACGTTTTAATGAATCAAGCGTAACGTTTATAAAATACTAGATTACGCCCGCGACTTCGCCAGCGTGAACCTCATATTTGTGTCGGTACTTTTAATCAGACATTCCGGTTTGGTCGTAAATGGAAAACACACATACAGCAGTGTAGCCTATGTCAGTCTTCACGATGCAAGCCATCTTCTTAACAAGTTTTATCAGAATCGGTACTCCCGTTTAGTCGTGAATCAAAAACAAACATGCAGATATATTTCCACAGTAGTCGCCTATGTCAGTCTTTTAGATGTAAGCCATCTTCCTACCGAGTTCTATCAGGATTGTTATCCCCGTTCCGATCCGATCCGATTCCGATCGTCGATCCGTTAAGTCGTGAATGGAAAACAAACATACAGACACATTTAACGGTAAAACTTATCCTATGTGCTTTTCCAGGGTTCACACTATTTCTATGTTATATTTTATCAAAATTAGTTCAGCGGCTTAGCCATAAAAACGTAACAAACAAACAGACACCCTTGTAGGTTGAAATAATGGTAAACTGGCAAAAAGGAGTCACCGTAAAAGACAGCTTTATATAGTTTGATATACACAATGCGTGAATAAAGTTTCTTGTTAAAGTTATCTATATCATATCATATAAAATAGAAAGTGTATTTTCAAGCGGAAAATATTTTGATGGACAGTGACTTAAGTTAAGATAGTTAAGAACCGGAACAAATATAATGACCACCAAAAAATACTTTAATACCCTAAACTCTTTTACCAAAAAAATATAATAAACATCAAAAAATTAAAGTCTAAAATTGCAATAGTTTTAGCTATTTTAGTCACGACTGCACTTCAAATTGTATTCAAAGACCAAATGTAGTAAATGACCACCAAACCTTAGCGAGCAAATTAATGCGCTATTTCTAATAAGATAAACCACTATGATTGCCATAAGATGTTGCCACATTACCAAATAAGGTATAATGATTCCAAATTAAGTTATGCCTTTATAAGCCCCTCCCGCGACACCGCACCGCACCGCACGCGCCGCAGCATATATGGAAACCCTTCCAGTATTCAGAACCCCAGGAGTTCTGAGTTGCGGCAGGGTTTACGAGCATTAATGCACAGAAAGTTACCTAAAACCATTCCGCTACTCAGCGTTGCAAACGATCTGCATTCGGGTATGGTTTCCGGTGTAGTATTTCTTTCTTTTAAAGACTTTCTTACTTTTTGTAATTTTTCACTCCTTATTGTGTTACACATGTCATTTACCAAAGGAGTCTGTTAATCAATTTCCAATCAGGTTACTTTAGGTTCATTCATTCATAAAAAAATAGACCATTGTCTATTTTTTTAAATCATTAGGTTAGGTTAGGTTGGTTTATATCAATGTGAGGAGCGAAACGGAGCGGAGCGACGAGCCATTCGGAAGCCTATTCATCAATTTCGGATTAGTTTTGTTTAGGTTAATGGTCTATAAATTTATAAGTCTGTTAATCAATTTCGAAAACAAAACTAATTCGAAATTGATGAATAAGCTTCTGAATGACATGAAAATATTTGCATGTTATTTTAAATTAAAATGTGGTTAATATTATGATGGCCATAAACAATTTTTGGGTTAACAATGATTTGTTTGGAGTCATTTGCTTTAATAGGATAGCAAGATGTAAAAACTTTGGTTATAATTTCACATTAAAATGCGGTTATAATTTTGGTGATCATTTACTATTTTTGGGGTAACAATGATTTGTTTGGAGTCATTTGCTTTAATAGGATAGCAAGATGTAAAAACTTTGGTTATAATTTCACATTAAAATGCGGTTATAATTTTGGTGATCATTTACTATTTTTGGGGTAACAATGATTTGTTTGGAGTCATTTGCTTTAATAGGATAGCAAGATGTAAAAACTTTGGTTATAATTTCACATTAAAATGCGGTTATAATTTTGGTGATCATTTACTATTTTTGGGGTAACAATGATTTGTTTGGAGTCATTTGCTTTAATAGGATAGCAAGATGTAAAAACTTTGGTTATAATTTCACATTAAAATGCGGTTATAATTTTGGTGATCATTTACTATTTTTGGGGTAACAATGATTTGTTTGGAGTCATTTGCTTTAATAGGATAGCAAGATGCAAAAAGTTTGGTTATAATTTCACATTTAAATGCGATTTTAATTTTGGTGGTCATTTACTATTTTTGACGTAATATTTTACTACATCTGATGATAAGTTAAACATAAGCCGTTAAGAACTATGTAATGTTGAATGATACAACCTGAGTCAGAAAATACTTCACGTGAAAGTCATATTTTCACAGAAACTACCGTCACGGTTTCGTGTCCGTCATAGGTGGGGTTTAGTTTGCCTTTGAAGACGTCTAATATCCGTATGAGTTCACTTAATTTGGCTCACTTTTTAAGAAAAGTGAACCATATGGCTTTGATTATATAATTCACCCCGAAATACAATGTCGACAAAAAAGACAGACTAACTTTACATACTTGTGTGTGTAATTCAACAGACCACATGTTAACCATTTACAAACCGTCTCTGTATGCGTGAATTATAACCTAACCGTTAGGTAATATTTGTATTTACCTTTTTTAACGCCGACTCTCTATCCAGACATTACATAATGAAAGTCATACAGATGAAATTACTTTCGATAGCGCAACTTCTGACTGTTCTGCTTAACCAGGCTCTATAGATTTAGCTCTTCAAAATTAATTAATTTGCCTCTAATACAATATACAAACACAAATATGAAGTAATGAACGTCTTTAAAACTGTTTTCAGCGAAAGATTGTTGTAAATATTTATCAAAAAGGAATACCTAATTCATTCACATTTACGATGGCCAGAACGCCAGAATTCAACAAAACGTGGTGTCAAGCGATGCAGTCGTAACAGCTGTTGTGGTAACACAGAAGTATGTTATAGTTTTGCTATCGTGAAAACTATATGATTGATCGACATGAAGGGATATGCCAATATCCTCAATTACTATAATTCTGTAATGTGTCTACAATGAATAAACGATTTCTCCATATTTTGACATTTTATAGCTTAGGCAACATCAATATTACAACGTCAACACTAGCTACCTAGTAATTTATCATGAAACCAGGCGTGGATACTGAATTTCGTTTAGAGGCCAATTTTTATTTAATTTTACATATTTTTCAGAAAAATAAGAATTTTGTTAACACATTACATTGATACCAAACCCAAATTAAAAAAAAAAACTTTAACGAAAGTGTTTGTTTGACATTAAGTTGCTTCTATTGTAGAACAAAACGTAAATGTAATCATAGAAAGTTCTGCGACAGCCGGACAGATAGACACCAGAGTGAACTTTACAAAGGTTTTTTTTCATCTCGGATGTGCTGAACCCTAAAAAGTAAAATGATCATGCGTATCGTGGGGATAGAACAGTTTATATGACGACCGCTTAGCCTAGTGGGTAGCGACCCTGCCTACGAAGCAAGAGGTCCCGGGTTCGAATCCCAGGTCGGGTCAGTATTAATATGATGAATATTGATACTGGTACCGGGTCTTGGTTGTTATATATAAAAAAAAAATTATATATGTATATATTATAAAGAATATTTAAGTATGTATATCAGTTGTCTAGTAACCCATAACACAAGCATAATACTTGCTTACTTTGGGACTAGATGGCGCTGTGTGGGAAGTCCCATGTATTATTAGTATTATTATTATATGAGTGATCGAATAAGAATCGTATAGTCTAGTAGGTACAATATCATACGGTTTCAAACATACAGCCAGTTTTTTTTACATGGATAACTTTTTATTTTTTGTTTTTAGATCTATACATATAATAAAAATATTGTGTGCATTTGTATGATCCTAAATTACTGAGTATGTATTTAGTGTAAGAGTTTGTGTGTTAGTAGTGTTGTTTACGCGTCTACCTGTAACCATTTTGCCCAAAACGCGCTAAATTGAATTAAAGAATTAAAAACATGTAGGTACAGCAGTAGATACGTTTATAGAAAGGCTGATTTTGATGCGGTTTTATTCATTACATAGGTGTTCCTTCGGAGCAGGTTTTTATATCCGTTATTTCAAAACGGTTTATTCATCATCATTGATATTAGATTATAAACATTCTACTGTTTGGCACACACCTACAAAAGTGAAATATAATGTTCTTTAAATATTTCACTCTTTGTTAGAGGACCACAATACATCTATAAATATATTTTGCTAAAAAATTTGCTAGAAGATTTTTGTAGTATCTCTATAAAGACATATTTTTTTTTAACAAAATTACAGCATTTTTCAACGGCCAAGTGCACATCCTTGCTTAGTTAGTAGTTTATTAGTGTTTCATGCAATTAATATAACATTTACTTCTATTTGTTGGAATTTTTAAAATGTTCTAATTCAGAAATGTTTACCGATGCACCGCTACATGCTCTTGTCGTTCTTAAATTCAAAGGAGCGGTTTCTAAATTGTACCGTTTTTCGATACTTAAAATATATTTTTTTTTAGAAAAAAGCTTAATTTTTTTTAATACGTTTGCTATTAATACGGTCTTTATGACATCGAAACTTGTACCATAATGTTGTATTTTACAGTACTAGGCTTTTTTACTTTGCAACAATCACAAACGAGCTTTCTGTTTGTGAAGCATGTGTAAACCGCGCCGTTAGTTCCCGCCATTATTACATTTGAAGTATCTACCTAATTTTAATCGCAAATGTATTGAAAAACATCGAATGATGCTCGTACTCAGTAAGCTGGCTACTATAGTCATCGGTTTATTATAAGCACTCGGTTTCGCCTCGTGCCTATAAACACCTCGACTATAATATGCAGCTTATCGTACTTGCATCATAATACACTATTATTCACTACGAAATAAAAGTGAACAGCATTTAAATGCCATGAAACAATTGGAGTTACGCAAGCAACTTGAACAGAATTAATAGTTTACACTTACAAAAATTCATGGGGGGCGTCCCACGACACTATTCCGTTACACAAATAAGGTAAGAAATAGTTAGACGTCAGTGCAATGTGTTGAAGAGGGCTATAATTTGTGCGCGCACCTGTCCCGACTACCTTAGCTAGTCATCTCTTTAAAAGATTATTAAACATACTGACATCTGCGATATAATACACCTGTTCTCACAGTAAGCATATGAGATGTCCTTAATTGTGTCCGAGTTGCTTTGTGAGTGTATTTGCAAATATAAGTATACTTATTCATAATGCATGATAGTGTATTATAAATTATTGTGACCACAATTACGTCAGCCGTGACGTATTCATGTAAGTATGCGTGCACTGTTTACGTGTAAATTGAGGTATTTTTATGGCCTGTGATCGTCTATAAAATTACTAAATTGATTTGAGAGTAAAGTAATGATAACTCGATGATATTTAACGAGTATTCGGATACGAATAGTTACGCCCTATTTAAATTGTACTTTCGGTTTCGGCAACTTATTTACCGTTATATGAGCGCAAAATAGGACATCGAACTATCGGGATGTTGTATAACAAACGCCGATGTTTTGGGGTAACTTTTGTTATTGTAATGAATAAGGTCATCTTGTTCCTTTTTATTACATTTGATTTAGTGGTTTTAAATTCGAATTTCCTGTATTGATCAGGGATAAGTTTATGAAAGTAAGTCGTTGCTTATATGTATTGTATTTTCGGTCGAAAACTGATTCGCCTAGTAATCCACTCAAACTTGGCCCTTAGGCTAACGGGACCTCGGGGTTTTATTAATAAATTGATAACAAAATCCCGACTTTGGGCCGATGTGCGTTTCTTTGAGAGACTGTCCGCTGTTCTTCAACGGGACGAAACTACGTTTTGTCACCTGAAGAACTTCACTTTCAGCGAGCGTTTTACTACAAACACTCGTCTCACGCAAACGAGCTTTATTTCACAACGCCCAAAAGGCCCCCTGTGCACTTACTTTGAATGGAATTCCAAACGCAGTCCTCGAAAGAAAAACAATTTGGCGGTTTTCGAAGATTGGTTCAGCATAGATTTGCATACATGTGTTTTGGCTGGCCAGCCTTGACAATTTGTCATGCGGGGGGTGGTATCCACCTGCCCGAGTATTGTTCTGCGCAATAGGTATACATTTCGAGGGGTCGATTCCGACTGCCTCGTGATATGCGTTTTATGCAAATCGATCATGCAGGGCGTATTACGCCTACCTGCGTGTATATATATATCTCGAGGGGCCGTTGGCTGCCTCGTTTGATCTTATGATAGTTGGCATATGTCTCGATGCTGTATATAATTGTTTTGCAAGGGGTCTGTGACTGCCTCGCTTGATTTTATATGCAACTGTTGTCCGTCAGTATTTATCTAGCACTATATTAGTGAGAGGACTGACTTTACTTTATTAATATTTAAGTGAGACAGAAAATCTCTATTATTTCAACTCTGGACAAGGTAGCAGCTGGAGTTAACTCAGCTAATTATATCGAGCAATATTTTGACTGTGAATTATCACCACTCATGTATTTAGTATATTTCCATCTAATACAATGTATTGTGCACATATTATTCAGAGCTTTGGTCAATAGAACAATGACTACTTTTAGCTTTGTGTTAAATCACTCTATTTATATAAATATATTGACAATATTAAATACCGCACACGTGTATGTGCGCTGGTACCGAGTTCAGTCTAATTTAACGCACCTTTGTGTTATGCTTGTGATAAACAATTAGTTACATAGTTTCCTTTTGTATATGAAAGGAAATTGTATCCATTACATAAGTTTTGTATTTGTTGGCAAGGTAATCGTATTGAGTTTAATACACACATTTGTGTGGATGGAAGGTAAAACATGCCCCAACCTCGCATGTCCTCGTGCCAACCAGACCATTTTATTTTTGAGCTGGCTCCGGTCAGAGTTCAGCCAGCAAGTCTAATTTCGTATTTACATTTGGTGAATTTACTTTTATTTCGTTAATGTTACTTTAAGATAAATAATTAATTGCAAAACAAATGGCCTCCTCTGACTCCATCAATTATTTCTTTCTTTCTCAGTATTTACCAACAATAAAATTAATGGTACAAAAGTATTTATCTTTTATACAACACAGATTTATCAGTGATTATACTTTTGGTCGGCAAACGAAATTAGACATTTAAAGTTAATTCTAAGGGCATGACCTCGCAGTACTAATTTTCTGAATTATTTGTATAACTGAATGTAAATTTAAAACTGGATATCTTTGTTTGAGGCATACCGCTATTCATCTCGCGACATTACAAGCTGCGACATAATATTAACCTTTAAAATATGAGGTAAGCAACTTCTCTATTTTATAATTAAATCAAACCTCGATCAGACCTCAAGACAAAATTAACAAGGAACGAAACCTTAAATTTAACCGGCTGAAAAATGTAGCCGGGCTCTTTACAATCAATCATAATAAATTTGGATATTAATCAATCCGGTTATCCAGCCACACGCACTCCCGATTCAAACGGTATAATATAGTAAATTTATTGTTTCGATACTCTTTGGTAGAATTAACTCAATTTAAGACAGATGTGCTATTATGAATTTGAATGGTAGTTACAATCCACTCTTTCGTGGTTTCGGGATGGTAAAATAATTAAATATCGAATATCCAAATGGAGTCAATAGTTGAAACAGTTATCTCTATAAAATAGAGTAAACAAAATATTAGTAAACTAAAGTCTTTGCGCTTACCTTCAAAGCAGCTCAACTAGGTTAAACTCTCACCGAATTCGGGCACACGCGCCTACACACCTCGGCCTAGCTGCTTGCCCCGTTCCGCCACTCCGGTCTTCGTCTGCTCGGCACAAGGGTTGAAAATCCACTACCCCTCTGCGCCCGCGTCTCTCATTCTATATATCTCCGTCTAACATGAAACCCTCTCCTATAAGTTCGCAAATCAGCACGCTCGTACCATTTTCGCCCTTATGTCTATATACTCAAAGTCTCATACCCCTAACCCTCAAACCGAAAGTTTGTGACTAAATTCCGTATTTTGACTAATTCGTTTTTCCTTAACGAGATGTCGCCACTAATATCGAAATTCACTCGAGTAATTAGTATAATTTTATTTCTGTCTTGTACTTTACAGTTAATTGTTTGTAGGTGTAGTCGTCATATTTATAATAGTCGTAACACGAGTAAAACCCTCATTTACCGTAACTTAGTCACAAAGTGCGTCTCGGATACTTTACTTAAAATCCAAAACCAAGCCTGTAATTCAAATCTTGTTTGCATAGCGATAAGGTCGATATAAAACTTTCTCCTACAGGGTTTTGTGACCAATACGGATTGAACAATATAAAATGTATAACGTGCATAATTCATTTCATATATATTTCAATGTTTTACCACAATTTTAAATCCACACAGCAGTTTTGTTTATGTAAAAGGTACACCCCGGCGTCTCTACCTGACACCGAAAAGCACCCTCGACCCTTGAACACAGATGCTCTGCACGTGATCAGTGCAACTTCGATCAGAAATCGTTTTACATCCCAACTTTCGCAACATACTAACTAACTGACCATTCGTACAAATCTCCTTCGTTTACTGTAAATACCTGCCATGTATCATTCTTCGAAACTGATACTAGTAAAAGAAATTATTATCTAGCCTCAATCGACGATAAATCACTTCACGAATTTCGCATAGCAATTTATCCAAATTATTTTGTATCGTTCCCCCGTAAGGGCGCAGTCTATTGTAGTTTCGGAGAATTACAAAAAAAATTTTGCCTTGCGCTCGGGTAAACTTGAGGTCCTTTCTTAACGACGCTTTGAGAGTGTTTATCGGAATTTTTGGCTCCAAACTACCATAAATCTCAAAACCAACTTTAGAGAATTGCGTCACACGTCTGTGCTATATACTTGACACAGCTCGCTTATCAACGTCGACAGGTATAAAATCATAAATTTGATCTTTTAAGCGAAATCCGCCATAAGCACTTTTGGGCTTAACATACAACATGTGAAAGCAACAAATTATCAAATTTATGAGTCCTAATACCCCATATACAACTAGCGTCTTGCCCCGATTCTGTTTGCCTCAGTTTATGGTTATTTACAGTATAAATGTATGATAGCTTATCTAAAATCAAATACATATATACCTATCTTACACAGTTATCTATATACAATGCTGGGGCCACCTCAGTCCCCTCCCAGATAGAGTGTGACGACGCCCCAATTTCATCTTCCCTTTTTTTTCTAATATTTTTTTTTTTTTTTTTTTTTTTTTTTTTTTTTTTTTTTTTTTTTTTTTTTTTTTTTTTTTTTTTTTTTTTTTTTTTTTTTTTTTTTTTTTTTTTTTTTTTGAACATGCATTTCACCTTATTTCTAGCTATAGTTAACTAATAGTGGCACTAAGGCTAGGGACGCGACTTCCTTATCCAACTGATTTCCAGCATCACCTATACCACAATCATTTGCTTTCCTAACTTTATGTAGCCCACCGTGTGTGTGCTACAAAGTCAACCATTTTATATATACTACCAAAGCAACATGAAACAACGAACGCGTACGCAATCAACCAGATTATACGTGTGTATTTTAGTATTCTACACTATACTACCTCTGCGTGTTACACTCTATCTATAGATTACGTAACGTTATAGTATTTAGCCAGATGTATTGCGTTATAGTTTCCCTTTACAGCATTTGTATCTGGGTCCACTAATGTATACACATTATGGTAGGGTATTGCCGCGACCTTATAAGGACCGTCATACAGTAAAGAGAATTTCTTTGTTACCTTTTTATCAGCGTCGGATCGGGGCAACACCTTTAATTTTATCAAATCACCTATATGATATGTGGCAAATTTGTATTTTTGATTTCTATATGCAACCCTTTTCTCAGCTGTTACTTTCAAATTTTTCAGAACGTTCTTTCTTATATTTACAACGTCTAGGCACGCCTCCTGCGTCCCCCGATTGGGTAATGCTTTATCGAAATTCAGGACATCCCCTTTTCCGTAAATGATTTCATATGGAGTATATCTTGTAGTAACATGTGTGACGTTATTATATAAATTTTCAATCCTTGGTAAGATTGACAACCAACTCCTGTGCGAATGACTACAATACGTTCTAAATAAACGAGTCAATTCTTTATTAACTCTCTCTACGGGATTCGCGCGAGGATTTCTCAGCGATGTGTGTGAAATCTTAATTCCTAGTCTGTGCAACTCTCTCTCCCATAAACGAGAAGTAAATTGCGCCCCCCTGTCTGTTACCAGGTTCTTAATACTGATTTCTGTGTGGAATTGTTTCACACACCCCAAAGTACTGCGTCCTGTCGCCTTTCGTAATGCATATAACCTTATCAACTTACTAAACAGGTCTTGCATTACAAATATGTAACGCATTCCAAACTTTCCACTCGGCAATGGACCATATATGTCAGCAAACACACTTTCGCCGATATCTTCTACTAGTACAGCCTTGCTAGGCCCTGCCAGATACTCTCTCTCGTGTTTTGCCTTTTGACATAATGGACACGACCTTATAACTTCCACAACTCGCTTTTTCATATGTGGGAAATAACAACGCTTTCGCATAGCCGCACACAATTTATACCTTCCATAATGACCCAAGTTCTCGTGCACATTCAAGATCACTTCATTAACCACACCTTCCGGCAAATACACTACCTCCTTTTCTTTTCCCCTGCCTTGATGATATAAAATATCTCCCTTCAGCTTGCAATATTTCGTCTCAACGTCAGGCTTTTCTTCCTGCAATTTCTTAATAATGCCTCGCAACTTTACATCCCCTAATTGCAAATCTTTCAACAAACTCAGTTTGTTTACCAATGCTCTATCACCAACCGCCGTGAACAAACACATTAACGGGTAAGTCTGCTTGTTTACCTGAGATTCTCCAGTCTCACATAAATAGCGAGAAATCACATCTGCGCCTATATTGTCTCTACCCTTGACGTACTCTATTGTAAAATCAAATTGATTTATGTAAAACACCCACCGCTGCATGCGCGCGTGTAGTATCTTCCAACTATGTAGAAAACTCAAACTTTTGTGATCTGTACGTATTATTATCTTAACTCCACGCAAATAGGTCTCGTACTTTTTCAAAGTATAAATTATCGCCCACAGTTCTTTCTCAGAGACAGTCCAATGCTTTTCTGCGTCAGTGAACGCCTTGCTGCAAAACCCTATTACATTGACTAATTTCTGACTGTCATATTGATAAACAAACCCTGCTACTCCAATGTCGCTGCTGTCCGACTGTACATACAGCCTACTTCCGGGTATAGGGTGTTTTAACATCACTGTTTCAATAAACAACGACTTTATACGCTCGAAACAACTATTTTCTTTCTCTCCCCATCGCCATTTTTGTCCTTTCTTTAACAAATCGCACAAAGGACGTGTCACCTCTCCATATTTATATACAAATTTCCGAAAATAATTAATGAAGCCCAAAAACGCTCGCACTTGTTTTACGGTTCTCGGGACCGGGTATTCTTGTATCGCCCGTGTTTTATCAGGGTCCATTCTGACACCCTGTGTGTTAACGATGTGCCCCAGAAGTTTAATTTCCGTCCTAATAAAACAACACTTAGACAAACTACACGTCAGTTTCGCTTCCCGTAATTTCTGTAAAACTAATCCTAAGTGCTCTAAGTGAAGCTGTACCGTCCCGTTAGTGAACACTACTAAGTCATCTAAGTAATTAATGCAAAAGGAACGCACCTCGGGTCCCAGCATTATGTCCATGGCTCTTGTGAAGGAACTGACCGATGTTTTAAGACCTTGAGGTAATACCCTATAGGTGTAACTTTTCCCCATAAAAGTAAAACCCGTGTACTTCCTCGAGTCTTCATGCAACGGAATATTATAATATGCATTATTCAAATCTAATAGCGTCATGTACTTCACGCCGTGAAAAGATTGCAATATTTCCGCTGTCAGAGGAGGTGCTTCCGATTCACCTACCATTCGTTTATTGAGCTCGCGCGCGTCTAACAAGATCCTAATACTTCCGTCTTTCTTTAATGTATAAGTCATGGGGCTGCTATAAGGAGTCGCTTCTCGTTGCATGACTCCCAAGTTTTCGAGTTCATCTAACTTAGCTTTCACCTTTTCTCGGTGAGCATGGTTTACAGGATAGGTTCTTTTAATAAACGGCTCTTCATTTAACATCTTTATCCTATGCGTATACCTGTCCGTTCGTCCAGGATGGGCTGAAAATACTTCTCTGTACTTAATTAATACAGGCAATAACAAAGCCTTTTCTTCTTCTAACAGATCTAACAACCTTACGTGCTCGCGTAACGACTGTTCTGTTTCATTTGACTGTTCGAATTCACTTATCTGTTGTAGCACGCAAAATGCCGCTCCTCTAGCCGTACTACCTGTCTCTCCTATGTTTATTGTGGTACGTACTCCCAGGTGGTCCACATTCAATTTATTATTCTCTCCGCATGTAATTACTGCCCGAACGCGCAGCAGCCAATCGTATCCCAATATAACTGGTTTCGGTAATTTTGCCAATACCAGTACAGGTGTATCAATTACAAGTGCATTCAATTCTATCGACACCATGTGTACACTGCTAAACTTGCAACTTCTAGATCCAAAAGCCCCTTGTATATGTAAGGCCGGAATCGGTAACTCTGGTATTTCCTTATTCTGCCTCAATGTGTCAAACAGTTCTTCAGTTACACAAGTAACCTGCGAACCGGTATCCAATAAGGCTCTTGCCCCGACACCGTTTACTTTGACTTCAATTTCGGGCAAGGCGGGCAGCGAATAGTATTTCTCCTTTGCGTCCAACAAGTCATCCTCTTCTCCATGTATCATATACGAACTAGTATTTCTCGTGTGTCTCGTATTACAACCAGTACACGCCCTTTCTCCACATTTACATATTAACAGTGCTCCTGTGTCCCATTTGGATAATAAATCTGTAATGGATTCTACTAGGAATCCTTCGGAATCTGAATTCGTATCAATCGGGATTTTATTTCCATTTTCTGATTTCCCCAAACCCTTTCCAACATTCCACCCGTATTTACACATATATTTGAGCATATTAGACATAGCAGTTCTCCCCTCCCCGTTATTGAGCCCTTTGTTCATGTATGTACAATCTGCTCTTAAAATACTAATCCCGAGTCGGTTTTCAACAGGGCCTCGCGAATTCACGACTCTTACTAATCCGCAGCCTTCTCATTTCCCGATTTTCCTAAATCGACTATTGCGGGTTGCTTTTCGGTCGCTTGTCTAGATTCCGCTGTACGTACGACATTCGTACCTGCTCCTTCACTTCTCCAATTTATGGCCGGGTAAGGCGTTCGTCTTTCGTATCGATTTGTCACACCTGTGCGTCCCCCTCTTGCTACGCCGCGTCCTCGAATCGCATTACCTCTGTACGTTCGCGAGGCGTGTATCATATTCGTCTGAACCTCCCTTCTTTTCCTGTCTGTGGCCGCAATAATGTTCGGCCGCCTCAAGCTACCTCGGCTTTTCCACAACTCAGGACCCGATTTCGACACTTCTCTTACTTGCACATTCTGTTCCATATTCCTTAGGAACTCTAGGGCGTCGAGTGCTGAGATTGCCCCTTGCCTTGTAAACCACAAGCGCTGAATTTCCCCGGGAAAATGTCGCATTATACAGTTTACCGCTTCTCGTTCCCCTAATGGGATAGTGAACGAACGCACACTGTCGTAGTATTCCGCAAAATGTTCTTCCATCGACGCACCCCCATTATTACTGTACGTCGCATGCAGTAACTTATAACGTACTCTTTCTTGTTCGCGCTCTCCCCAGAAAGCTTTTAAGAAGTCTCTCTCAAAATCAGTAAATGTCCTCCAATTATCGCTGTATAATTCTAAAACGGTCTGTGCATGTCCACGCAAACACTCCGTAACGATATCTAATGCATTCGCGTTCGACTGTGTAGCGTTGAGATATTTTTTTACCTTTTTCAAAAACCTCACCGGTGTCAACCCGCCCCTCCCGGTAAAGATAGGTTTTTCTAGTGTCGGCCTCATTACGCAAACCGGCGCCCTGTCTTTTGCCACCGTGGCTCCGGTCATAGTAGACGTACTACTTGTGTCAGAAGTCAACGTCGACATAGTACCCGACTCAGAACTAATAGTAGCAGGCCCCGAGATGGCCGCCCTATCTACATTAACTACGTTGTCAACCTGCGCTCGTTCTAGACGATCTAAACGCTCAATTACTTCTCCGAATTTTTTTGTCATCTCTAAAATACCCGTTAGGAGTTCTGGCGTTACTTGCATTCCCGCGTCGCGCTCAACCGCCTTCTGCTTACGACCTCGCTGTCTAGTTGAGAAAGACATTTTCCTACCTTTCCTTCACAACTTTACTTAACTATATCTACTCCACCTAGCTAAGTCCTTTACTAAGTTTCACTTTCTCTAAACAAAACGGCCTAAATCAATACCGATCCCTTTGTGCTCCTTTTTTTTCTTTCAAGGCTCACTTTCTATATTATCCCGATCTCAAACTTTACGCATACTATAACGTGTAACACTCAATAGGTGCAACAAACAGCACAACCACCTAACCACAGAGAAAACCCTACTATTTTCAATGTATTTATTATTAATTACCTTAAATCTTATTTATTAAATGTATAAAGGCCACTGGCACTTTAAATAAAATAAAATAAAAGTAAAATAAAGTAATGTTATCCTATATCTATTAAAATCCTATATTCATTAACGCGATTATTTAAATTTATAAAAAGATGGCATGCAGCAAACCCGTTATGCGGCACGTCGCCCGCATCTGCGACACCGAAGCGCCCCGTGGTGCGGTATCACAATCGCGATACGCCGAACTGGGCCCTCAGCTGGGTTTTTGGCCCGCCTCGTGTTCACCGTCTAGCGGTCGGACACGTGCGTAGTGTGTCAGCCCACACTGCACCGTCTCTCCAACAACTGAAATAGTCGGCCGCAGATTGAAATAAACAAAATTTATGACACTTGTCACCTTCACTTTGAAGTGGCACCGATCTGTCAACAATGTCCTTTCGATAATACTAAAGTACGTATACTTATAAACACGGTACCAATATGCTTTTGAAACGACCGATATCGCCGTATAAAATCTGGATTCTAGATAGACACACTCGCAAAGTTTCGATATAACAAAAGAAGTCTGTCAACTCACAATGTTTAATTATAAGCATAACCTAGTTTGTAAATATCTTTAAATTTTAGAGTTGATAGATCATAATGTAAATATTTTTTACATATATTTTTTTTTTTTAAATTTAATTTTTCAAAATTAAAAAAAATAAACAAAGACTTCCCTCGTGTTATATGCGATGCTAGTTCTTGACACGGCTTCGTCCTGCTCCTCCGATGCGTCTTGTAGGTCACTGGCTCATTAGAGAACACGCGATGTGATTACTCGTAATCGTGCGCCTCTCTAAATTAGTCTATATCCGACCAGAACGTTCCCCAACAACAACTGAAAACAATTTATCCAATTCATGATGAAATCTGCCGGAGAACTTAAAATAATCCATGGTTCACTACGCCTGGATTAATTTTTCCATACTTGACCTATATTCCAAAATAATTGTATTACATATGTATTATATATATATATATATGAAAAAAAATTTTTTTTTCAAGTCAGATATCAATAGTTATTCCTTTCTTATCTACGTTGTGTTTTAAGTTCTTTTTGGCCGTAAATAAAATTAAATTTATTCACTGTTAAATACCAATCCTAAGTCACGCGGACCACATGAAGAGGGCTATAATTTGTGCGCGCACCTGTCCCGACTACCTTAGCTAGTCATCTCTTTAAAAGATTATTAAACATACTGACATCTGCGATATAATACACCTGTTCTCACAGTAAGCATATGAGATGTCCTTAATTGTGTCCGAGTTGCTTTGTGAGTGTATTTGCAAATATAAGTATACTTATTCATAATGCATGATAGTGTATTATAAATTATTGTGACCACAATTACGTCAGCCGTGACGTATTCATGTAAGTATGCGTGCACTGTTTACGTGTAAATTGAGGTATTTTTATGGCCTGTGATCGTCTATAAAATTACTAAATTGATTTGAGAGTAAAGTAATGATAACTCGATGATATTTAACGAGTATTCGGATACGAATAGTTACGCCCTATTTAAATTGTACTTTCGGTTTCGGCAACTTATTTACCGTTATATGAGCGCAAAATAGGACATCGAACTATCGGGATGTTGTATAACAAACGCCGATGTTTTGGGGTAACTTTTGTTATTGTAATGAATAAGGTCATCTTGTTCCTTTTTATTACATTTGATTTAGTGGTTTTAAATTCGAATTTCCTGTATTGATCAGGGATAAGTTTATGAAAGTAAGTCGTTGCTTATATGTATTGTATTTTCGGTCGAAAACTGATTCGCCTAGTAATCCACTCAAACTTGGCCCTTAGGCTAACGGGACCTCGGGGTTTTATTAATAAATTGATAACAAAATCCCGACTTTGGGCCGATGTGCGTTTCTTTGAGAGACTGTCCGCTGTTCTTCAACGGGACGAAACTACGTTTTGTCACCTGAAGAACTTCACTTTCAGCGAGCGTTTTACTACAAACACTCGTCTCACGCAAACGAGCTTTATTTCACAACGCCCAAAAGGCCCCCTGTGCACTTACTTTGAATGGAATTCCAAACGCAGTCCTCGAAAGAAAAACAATTTGGCGGTTTTCGAAGATTGGTTCAGCATAGATTTGCATACATGTGTTTTGGCTGGCCAGCCTTGACAATTTGTCATGCGGGGGGTGGTATCCACCTGCCCGAGTATTGTTCTGCGCAATAGGTATACATTTCGAGGGGTCGATTCCGACTGCCTCGTGATATGCGTTTTATGCAAATCGATCATGCAGGGCGTATTACGCCTACCTGCGTGTATATATATATCTCGAGGGGCCGTTGGCTGCCTCGTTTGATCTTATGATAGTTGGCATATGTCTCGATGCTGTATATAATTGTTTTGCAAGGGGTCTGTGACTGCCTCGCTTGATTTTATATGCAACTGTTGTCCGTCAGTATTTATCTAGCACTATATTAGTGAGAGGACTGACTTTACTTTATTAATATTTAAGTGAGACAGAAAATCTCTATTATTTCAACTCTGGACAAGGTAGCAGCTGGAGTTAACTCAGCTAATTATATCGAGCAATATTTTGACTGTGAATTATCACCACTCATGTATTTAGTATATTTCCATCTAATACAATGTATTGTGCACATATTATTCAGAGCTTTGGTCAATAGAACAATGACTACTTTTAGCTTTGTGTTAAATCACTCTATTTATATAAATATATTGACAATATTAAATACCGCACACGTGTATGTGCGCTGGTACCGAGTTCAGTCTAATTTAACGCACCTTTGTGTTATGCTTGTGATAAACAATTAGTTACATAGTTTCCTTTTGTATATGAAAGGAAATTGTATCCATTACATAAGTTTTGTATTTGTTGGCAAGGTAATCGTATTGAGTTTAATACACACATTTGTGTGGATGGAAGGTAAAACATGCCCCAACCTCGCATGTCCTCGTGCCAACCAGACCATTTTATTTTTGAGCTGGCTCCGGTCAGAGTTCAGCCAGCAAGTCTAATTTCGTATTTACATTTGGTGAATTTACTTTTATTTCGTTAATGTTACTTTAAGATAAATAATTAATTGCAAAACAAATGGCCTCCTCTGACTCCATCAATTATTTCTTTCTTTCTCAGTATTTACCAACAATAAAATTAATGGTACAAAAGTATTTATCTTTTATACAACACAGATTTATCAGTGATTATACTTTTGGTCGGCAAACGAAATTAGACATTTAAAGTTAATTCTAAGGGCATGACCTCGCAGTACTAATTTTCTGAATTATTTGTATAACTGAATGTAAATTTAAAACTGGATATCTTTGTTTGAGGCATACCGCTATTCATCTCGCGACATTACAAGCTGCGACATAATATTAACCTTTAAAATATGAGGTAAGCAACTTCTCTATTTTATAATTAAATCAAACCTCGATCAGACCTCAAGACAAAATTAACAAGGAACGAAACCTTAAATTTAACCGGCTGAAAAATGTAGCCGGGCTCTTTACAATCAATCATAATAAATTTGGATATTAATCAATCCGGTTATCCAGCCACACGCACTCCCGATTCAAACGGTATAATATAGTAAATTTATTGTTTCGATACTCTTTGGTAGAATTAACTCAATTTAAGACAGATGTGCTATTATGAATTTGAATGGTAGTTACAATCCACTCTTTCGTGGTTTCGGGATGGTAAAATAATTAAATATCGAATATCCAAATGGAGTCAATAGTTGAAACAGTTATCTCTATAAAATAGAGTAAACAAAATATTAGTAAACTAAAGTCTTTGCGCTTACCTTCAAAGCAGCTCAACTAGGTTAAACTCTCACCGAATTCGGGCACACGCGCCTACACACCTCGGCCTAGCTGCTTGCCCCGTTCCGCCACTCCGGTCTTCGTCTGCTCGGCACAAGGGTTGAAAATCCACTACCCCTCTGCGCCCGCGTCTCTCATTCTATATATCTCCGTCTAACATGAAACCCTCTCCTATAAGTTCGCAAATCAGCACGCTCGTACCATTTTCGCCCTTATGTCTATATACTCAAAGTCTCATACCCCTAACCCTCAAACCGAAAGTTTGTGACTAAATTCCGTATTTTGACTAATTCGTTTTTCCTTAACGAGATGTCGCCACTAATATCGAAATTCACTCGAGTAATTAGTATAATTTTATTTCTGTCTTGTACTTTACAGTTAATTGTTTGTAGGTGTAGTCGTCATATTTATAATAGTCGTAACACGAGTAAAACCCTCATTTACCGTAACTTAGTCACAAAGTGCGTCTCGGATACTTTACTTAAAATCCAAAACCAAGCCTGTAATTCAAATCTTGTTTGCATAGCGATAAGGTCGATATAAAACTTTCTCCTACAGGGTTTTGTGACCAATACGGATTGAACAATATAAAATGTATAACGTGCATAATTCATTTCATATATATTTCAATGTTTTACCACAATTTTAAATCCACACAGCAGTTTTGTTTATGTAAAAGGTACACCCCGGCGTCTCTACCTGACACCGAAAAGCACCCTCGACCCTTGAACACAGATGCTCTGCACGTGATCAGTGCAACTTCGATCAGAAATCGTTTTACATCCCAACTTTCGCAACATACTAACTAACTGACCATTCGTACAAATCTCCTTCGTTTACTGTAAATACCTGCCATGTATCATTCTTCGAAACTGATACTAGTAAAAGAAATTATTATCTAGCCTCAATCGACGATAAATCACTTCACGAATTTCGCATAGCAATTTATCCAAATTATTTTGTATCGTTCCCCCGTAAGGGCGCAGTCTATTGTAGTTTCGGAGAATTACAAAAAAAATTTTGCCTTGCGCTCGGGTAAACTTGAGGTCCTTTCTTAACGACGCTTTGAGAGTGTTTATCGGAATTTTTGGCTCCAAACTACCATAAATCTCAAAACCAACTTTAGAGAATTGCGTCACACGTCTGTGCTATATACTTGACACAGCTCGCTTATCAACGTCGACAGGTATAAAATCATAAATTTGATCTTTTAAGCGAAATCCGCCATAAGCACTTTTGGGCTTAACATACAACATGTGAAAGCAACAAATTATCAAATTTATGAGTCCTAATACCCCATATACAACTAGCGTCTTGCCCCGATTCTGTTTGCCTCAGTTTATGGTTATTTACAGTATAAATGTATGATAGCTTATCTAAAATCAAATACATATATACCTATCTTACACAGTTATCTATATACAATGCTGGGGCCACCTCAGTGTAAGTGTCAAGATAGATCGGTTAGGAATGCTTAGTGTCTACGAAATGAAGTGCTCATTTTGTTAGAGGACATGAGTTCAAGAACTTCGAAATACCATGTTGTGTCAAAATTATGAATTTATTTATTTATTTATTCGAAGTAAACTTACAGCTACACAATCGAGACTTAAATTCTTTGAATGTACATCTATAAAGCCAATTACAAGTTTACGCAAATTACATTTCATACAAGGCGATGAATGATTAGAAAATTAAAAAATAGCAATAAAATTTACAAACATAAGAAACTACTTAAATAAGATGTGTGAAAATTTGGGAATTAATTATGAATGTGTGTGTTGTGTTTATGTCGCTTGCGTGTGCGTCTATGTGCATGTGTCAGCTTGTGTGTGTGCGCGTGTGCGTGTGAGTGCGTGTTTATGAGTACATTCGTGTGTATGTGTAGGGAAGTGAATGTGCGTGCATGCATGTTTGTGTACTCTGCTCACTGGCCAGTGGTCTGAGATGAATGTCGTGCAGTGCGAGTATGAGAAATTTAAATGAATAATGGTAGTACAACGAAATGCAATATAGAAAAACGGATGGAAAGGAATTTCATAAATATTTTTTCCGATGTAATTAAATTTGCTGTTGGAAAACTATTTTTATAGTCAGGTAATGGTACATTCGAGCAGTATTAAAAAAAATAGGAGCAAAGTTCAAATTTTATGTGTTCATTATAAAATTAATAGAAAATAATGGATTTCCAACTTAAAAATAATCTTCAAAACATGGAAAAACATTGTACATTGTTGAACTTAACATTGATGGTAATTGGTAACATTGACGACAATTAATAAAAAAAATTGTGAACTAGGCTTCACTGAACCCATAAGTAATATTGCTTATTTTCGTGATTTTTTTTTTATAGCAAATAAACTAATAACCCTTGAACTGATTTTGTTGAAGCTTTCTTTGACGACCGCTTAGCCTAGTGGGTAGCGACCCTGCCTACGGGGCTAGAGGTCCCGGGTTCGAATCCCAGGTCGGGTCAGTATTAATATGATGAATATTGATACTGGTACCGGGTCTTGGTTGTTATATATATAAAAAAAAAATTATATAAGTATATATTATAAAGAATATTTAAGTATGTATATCAGTTGTCTAGTAACCCACAACACAAGCATAATACTTGCTTACTTTGGGACTAGATGGCGCTGTGTGGGAAGTCCTATGTATTATTTATTATTTATTATTATTTATTTCTACGTAAAAGTATAAAATTATGGTTTAACATATAAGGCATGAACAGATGGATCAGAAAAGTAATAGGAATCCGTTAACATCGGACGCGCAGTTTTGCCCGAAGTTATCCAATGAAATAATTTTAATAAGGGAAAGTCATGAATTATAACGAAATACTGTATAAACCACTTTAATACTTAAGACATTTGGTTCAAATTGTATTGTAAGATGCAGATACGTCCACTCATATTACTTTTCTGATAGATTTTTACTTAATTTTTTTCAAACTCATTTGTTCGGATCAACATAAAAATTATTATTCAATTATGTAAATCATGTAAAACACGAAGAAAAATAGAAAAAAAAATATTAATATTTTTTCATAATTTTAAAAACCCTAATACACTGTGCCGCGCGTGAATGAAGCGTATTAAGTGCCCGAAACTATTCATTTGGCATCTGTTATCAGTTGATATATTTCAAACCAAATTAGACAGATATAGACAGACAGACAAAAACTCTAAAGATAATTATTTTTACTAAGACATCATGTCCTAAGCTATTGGTCCTAATTACAAATCGCAGACAAATTCTTCAATTAGTTGCATAAAAACGCATGTGCATCGGTTGAAGAAGCTGTAATTTCGTAAAGTACATAATTATCTAATAATTTTATTTACACTTAAATCTGATATGAACGAATAACTCCATAGTATGTAATGTTCTATAATATTGTAACACTATAATAGTTACTCGGGGACGGAGTTAAACGCTTTACATTATAGTGTTGGACTAACGCCAACATCAGGGCTTTACACATTTTAAAGGTCTTCACATGCCGTTCTAAAGGGATTTACATTGCGACGTGATAAAAGGTTCCCGCATATAAATCATACGCGACAGTGGAAGAGGTTAGCTGACCAAATATTTTATAATGTTATATTTTATAATGTATGGAACAACAAAAGTACATTTAGAAAACAACAGCGCAATGGAATTGTTTTAAATTGTGTTGTTTTGTATACTAAATAATTTTGGGTTTCTAACTATTAAAGCAGAACACGAATGCGCGATAGAAAGTGATGTTTATGCGAATAACAAGTGATTTTAAATATTGTGACTTGCACTCACGGATGCGAACTACGCACTTGGGTGGAATAAAAGCTTAGGGTACACTATAGCTACCAATTACGAAAATATGTATATCATGACTACATATTTTTTTCATCATCATCATCAGCCCATTTTACCCCAGTGCAGGGGCTTAGGCCTCCTCCAGGGTGAGAAGGTGGTTTGGAGCTTAAATCTACCACGCTACTCCATTGCGGGTTGGAGATTGTAACGACCGCCATCTATTGACAGTGTCTGGGACCGACTGCTTAACGTGCTCTCCGAGGCACGGAGTCAATGATAGTTAATGTACTGAAGTCTGAAAAACTCATTTGTACACGCCCGGATTCGAGCCATGACCCTATGGCCTTATAAATTTGAGACAGGTTCGTTGCGCTCTGGGCTATCACGACACGTTTTGCTTATACGTTTTTCCCCACTGCAATAGGAGTCGTTAGTGTTTTAATTTACAATGTGCATTTACTATGATTTTTTACATAGAAATACACGACCTGCCTAAATGGCGGCAAAATATACGCATGTATACATCACTTTTAAGTACTTGTCATATAAGGAGAAAAACGTTCTCAATTCGAAAGAACCCGTATATTTCTCACGTTTTCATATTCACAACGTAAACCAATCGATAAGGAAAGTTAGTCGACTTCGTACGAAATCCGACCTCTTTGTGCGATGTACAACAAATAAAATTTTAGGGTTGTGATTTCAAAAGAAAAACTAAAAGAAGAGTGAAAAGAAAACGATGAGTTCTTCTTGTTTTTAGTACGAGATTTTGTACTATGAAGCCTGAAAAGAATAATAGTGACGAAGTAAAAGCTTTTTAATTATTTTAGAATGTCTAATTTTTTTTTTATTGAACTATTACGACAATATTCAATGGACACGTCTATGAGGTGTTCAGCAGGAAAACACGACCGATAAAATGTGTAGTGGCACTAGTGCTCGTTCACATTAAACCAGTGGCGGTAATAACACGCCATTCGCTGCGTTAAATGGTTTTCAGGGTGAACCTAAGATTTTGCTAGACGCGCGGACTCTGGTGCGCTGCGTCTCACTGCGGACCGTCGCGTCAGCGTCGTCGCATGGGCGGGCGGTCGTAGGGCGGCGGCGACCCACACACGGCAAATATGCCAAATGCAATTTTTTAATATGTTGATGAAAAAACTTTAAGTAAATATAATAAAATGTTTCATAAGAAGAATTTTTGATAGTCGAGTAGTGATGGTTAGATACAATTGATAAAGTTGTTCAGTAAAATATTCTTAAAATTATTGTAATGTCTTACATAATATGAAATATTATTTAATTTTAATGGAAATTAATGCCTTTGATACTTAATAGCATCCATTTTGCCTCTCAATCTGTGATACATGAGCGAACTAAAAGCTGTGTCTAGGCTGCTTTTGTCATTAATATGCGTCTCTTGAACGTTCATTCTGCAAGTCGCGTTGCGTCACGAAAAAAGATAAAACAGCTGTTGGTTGTAATTAATATTATAAAAAATTTAACCATTACTTTTTAAATAACTTTTTATATTTCGAATTGCTATGAAATTATTTAAAACTGTGTGTGTGTTTTTTTTTAATATTGTGTCCTTAGACGTAATTTTTAGGCCTAAACTTAATAAAAAATCTATATGAAAATTATAGACCTTCGAACACTTAGGTTTCTCAGACGAAAAATATCTTTAAATTTTAGTTCCAAAATTCTGGATAATTAAACGATATCAAGTCCGATTCTGGATTTGTAATAACAAACGAGATTATAATTATGCTACAGTGTTAATATAAAAATTTGCATGGCTTAGATAAACTACGGGTTCTATTACTTTTTTTTTAAATATGTCAATTCGTTGCACATTGTTCTAAAACTATGGCACTGACATAACGATATTTTGTACAATTTGCCATCTACTGTAATACAATTTCGTGTTTATAACGTTCACAATGTTATCATAACAGGTAAATCTTGTTAATTCATTATAATTTTGTAATCCCTTGATTTCCTTATCTGTAATAATTCAGGAAATATTTTGGGTACTTACTGTTGGACGATTTTTCTTTTGTCTATAGCATATAATAATTAATTTTAAACCAAAATTAAATATGTCACAATATTATCAATATTAATACAAGAGCTTTGGTTCAAGTTTACTTTAATACGTCTGTTTTATAATTATTAAATTATCTCTATTACGATATGCCAGTGAACCGTAGGCCGTAGTAATCCAATTACAAGGAACGTTTAATTCAGGTTTAATTATTATAGAGCAAGAGCCTATTTTCTAATTAATCTTCAGTTAATTATTGGATCAAATTTTGTCGGTTGATTCAGTACTACATCTTACATCAAACTTCTGAAGAAACGACGACGACGCGATGGCCACGTTTTCAAGTAACATTATACTATCAGCCATGATTTCTCGGTAAAAATGGCTATAAAATTAATTATACCAAAATGCACTACCTCAGCATGTTTTTGTAATATTGCATAATTTCTTTAAATAATTGGAAACTGTGAATGTGTTTCTTGATTAGAGTTCGGAAATTATATTAAGATTTTAAATAGTATTACACGCACTAATAATAATAATAATACATGGGAAAACCCACACAGCGCCACCTAGTCCCAAAGTAAGCAAGTATTATATTATGGGTTACTAAACAACCGATATAGATACTTAAATACTTTTTTTAAATTTTTTTATTATATATACTAATACAAATACGGATAATATAACAAGCATAATAAATCATAGACTTAATTTTTTAATATAGAAGCAGATATTTGAAATGTTTGTTTTATGTTTTATAATAACCCATCGTAATTTCATCGATTCATAACATAAGTAAACATAAAGAGCACTATGTATATAATCGTTCCTAAGTCAATATTCATATAGAAGAGTTGATTAGCTTTAGAAAATGTGTTTTAGTTTCATTAAAAACCAATTTCAATAAAAACTAAGATAATTATTAATTACATATTTATGCTGTTGTTCCTACTAGAAGAAAATATAAATCGTTTTCCTCGTACCGAAGACAGAAGAGTTTTCGTGAAGATATAAATCGTGTTGCCGATAAAACTATGCTTATAATTCGATTCATTCAATTGCAGCCATTGATCGATTTAATCGGATAAAAGTTTTAGTAGAAACATTCCACCACTGTAAAAGTTTGACCCGGCGCTGGCCAATCGTGGTCGGTGTGCTCTGCGATTACAGTTCTGAAAGGAGAATTGGTTCGAAAATGCTTACGTTGTTGTAATTGGCTTTGCGATATGTAGCCTTATTCAAATAATTATATTGTTAGCGTGTACATAAATGTCCAATTGCGCATGTAAATAAAAATTTATAATTGGATAAACAATACATGTATAGGCATATAAAATCTTACAGCAATAGAACTGTGATGTAGTATTTAAGGGTTTATTACTAAACAAAAAAAGTTATTACTTTATCGATTTGATGGTTAGTAAAAGCAAATCGATTGGTTTTCTTCGGTGGTAGAGCAAGTGGCCCACAGTGCCCCGTTCCTGTTTGTAAGTACAAATCTCAGAGAAAATATCAAGTAGAAGTCTAATAATCTCTGACATATTGCACCCACTGAACTATATACTCTAGAACAGACGGCACGAATAAAATCTGTGCGTGCGGCACTATCACTTTATTTCTACCACATTAATTTTTCTACCAAGTATAATACACTGTATTATACATGTCTTATACATGCTACGCTTGTTTCGTTTCCACTAGATAACACAGAATCGCAAGTATTATACAAGTACTTAGTAGGTATTATACATGTGAAATTACTTGTAGTAATAACAAGTATGGCGGCAACGGTAAAAAATAATGTAGGTACAAAAAATAGTTTTGGATGGTTTTAGTTTTGTTTTGATTAAATTATCGACGATAAGTTCTGCCACTACTTTTTTTTCTTCGCAGTTGATTGATTTTTACACGTTTTTTACACACACGACGGCATTTTTGAATTGTTGTTTAATCACGTTTTTGGCACGCGGTCGCGATTAGCATAGGTGAGTGACTGAATGAGTTATTGCCGATCGGCAACAACGGTTGCCGCAAACATTTGGTTCGCGATGTCTTTTCTATACGCTAGTAATACTAGTTCGATGATGTTCGACGATGATTACACCTTACTGGAAAACTTAATAAATAATCTGAAAAATACGAAAATATAATTTCATCCAAAAATATATTTTTGCGCGAAGTAAACAAAACAATGTAGTGATGCTATCCCCTACAAAGAATAGCCGAACTATACGGAGGAGTTGAGTTGGAGCCAAATCGGCGAAATCATCGGGATGCGGCGCTTCTTAAGGTCACCCTGCAAAGACGGGCGAATTCCTCGGTCCGCTATCGTTATCTCATGCGACTTGCTTGAAAAATAAGGCTGCGTGGGTTGAAATAGCAATCGATTTAGAGAATTGTGACGCTTTCAAACAAGAAGTTGTGTTGATACGCATTTGAAAAAAAAAAATATGATTATAAACCACCGATACACATACCGCGCTTTTTAATCAATGTGTATGGTATATTTATATTACCCAATGTTAAATTTCTTGAAACTTTCGAAGATTTAATTCCCAATAAACATAAATACTTACCTGTTCAACTTAAGTGTCTATTATATCTATAGAAATAAATAAAATTAAAGAGTCTTTCCGTGATTTAGAAATAAAGGCTTTTTCTTATCTCTATACGTTTATTTGTACCTAACGAAACCCAAACACGCCTTTTTTTTAATTTGGGTCTATCTGTCTGTTTGTTTGTCCGCGTTAATCTCCGAAACAACTAAACAAATTTTAACGGGGCTTTCACTGACAGGTAAAGGAATTCTTGAAAAATATTATAGGTTACTTTTCACTTCTGAAATATATGGGATTCCTACGTAAACTTAAAAAAAAAACTGTGGAAATTATGAAAACAACTCGAAGTTTAAATTCAACATACTGTCAAAACAGTCAAAATTGTATACGGATATTTGTTTGGAGTTAAATGCTTGATGAGCGCTCTTAAGCTTATTGTTTATAGGATTCCTATGCTAGTTCTGCGGTACAGTTCCTTTCATAATTTCAAGATAAGGGAGTTTTATACTATTTCGCTCTATTTTTTGGGCTTACGTTGTTATTAAAATAATCAAACGAAATTTAAAAAAAATCGGGTGACCCTGCACGCCATCTCTGAACCTTCCCGCTATTTTCAAGTTGAAAGCGCTCGAAAATTAGAAAGCTATTTAGCTCTTCGACCTCAATATATCGATTTTCGTGGTTTTTGAGCTCTTCGAGCTTATAATATTCATTTTCCGAGCTCTCAAAGTGCAAAAACAGAATTTCTATACATTTAGAGTTCTTCAAGTTCAGAAACCTGTGATATATCAAAGAAAATATTATTTTGGTAATATTTGAACTGCGATATTTTTTGAACGCGTTGTTTGATTTTAATGCAGTTTACAGTATTCTATGTAATTTTGTAAGGACAAAGCCTTTGAATGAAGTTAAAATCTATTGGTCGTAAAATCTTATGTTAAATGTTAATGTAAAAGTTATGTTAATAAAAACACATTTTTGGAAATTTGTAGACTGTGATATCTTTTGAAGGCGTCATTCGATTTTGACGTTTTTGACGGCATTCGACGCAGTTTTTATGTACAAAAAACTATATATGGTTCTAAGTAGATCAGTTGGAAAATCTCAAAGTTATTTTAAAAAAACGTAAAAAATTTTTTTTGAGGTTTATTTTTTTAATATTTTCGAAACAGCTCGACCGATTGACTTAAAAACCAAATCAGATTTAAGTCTCGATGAGCACTTTCAAACACCGTATTGCAAGTGTTAATCGGTTAATCCGTTCTCAAGATATCGTACAACAAAAAGATACATGCCCACTAACACACACACACTTACGGACGTCCAGCCGAAAATGGTCAGAATGGCTTCCCAGGACCTCAAAGCGTGGAGATCTGATGAAAACTCGATATTCAAAAATCTGATCCAAATCTATAACTTCCTTTGTATTAACCCCCAGTCGAAATATCAAACGCTTTTATAAATATCTGTTATCACTCCATGTTAAGAGGATCACCAATCAATTTCATTAATAGCTCCGTTAATACCAGGCCGACGGACTCACAGCAATCGTTTCAAATGATAAGATCAAATCGACGAATAATATTATTGCATTGTACAAATTAAAACGTAAACCGCAACCAGAATGACATTTTCATTTTATAGAACGGATGGGGCGCGGGAAAAACTGATTTCGATTGGGAACTCGGTCGGAAGGTTGCTAGGGTGGGTTGGCAGGGAGCGAAGGGTGTGCTCCCGTGATGGGGAGGGAAGCGCGTGTAAGCTCTCCTTGCCACGTCTGGCACCCTGGTGCTATTTGGCATTGACTTTAACGAATGTTCAACGATTAATAATATAAAGAAAGAAAACGTAATTTTTTGAACTTACGAAATGATTAAAAAATTATTAACCAAAAAGAAGAAAAACAAGGTGCATGAATAAAATACACTATCATTTAAACATGATTTGAATGTTATATTTGCGGACTGGGATAATCCAATTACAAAAATATGTTGAGTTGCGGTATTTTTTACAACAAAAATACATTTTGTGTTTTGTTGTCCCTACCTACCTCATATTTATATAATAGTGTATTTCATTCCCGTTCTATAAATTATAAAGCTTGTTTCTCTCTTATCAGTTAGTTACATTTTACGCTGTGTGTACACTCGAAAAATATTACCCACTGGAATCGGGTAAAAATATAAATAAGTATAATCAGTTAAATTTAAGGAAACTTTTTTAAAAAATTTACTCTCAAAAATTAGACTAAGCGGGTCTGCCAGATGAAACCGGAATAGGGGTGTCCAACTAATTATTTATTCTATACGTCAATCTTTACAATTAATAAAAGAAAAGGTTACATTTTTTTTATTAAATAACCCTACTAGTTACAATATGTTTAATATTCAATTAATTTAAAAATATTCTATTTTCGAACCCGATACTTTCATCACCATTCACTTTCGGTTATAATTTTAGCTGCTTATCACCGAACTACTTGATTTTGAATTTCATAACTGATATGATTTGTACTCAAAGTAATTCATCTGTGACCAAAATGAAGGATTGGAAATTGACCAAAATGAAGGTATCAAAGAATGCAAAACAATGCTCTAAAAGTTAATTTAGTCAATTCCCAAATATGCAGTGAGGTTTAGTATTCAAAACAATAAGTTTTGTCCTCAAAAGTGTATGACGAAATTTTCGAAAACAATTATTTAATAATTGTAAATATGCGACCACATCATTTTAATTCTTATCAAAAAATGCTGCAGTAAATATAGATTTAAATTAAAATTGTGAACCTCGAATGAAATGATAACTATAACATGACTAATTGATCTAGTGGTTAGAAACCTAAACTGCATAAATAAAAGTCGGGGGTTCGATACCCGCCCGGGACAAATATTTGTGTGCATAAATGAATGTTTGTTTATTACGTGTCGGGTTGGAAATATCTTATGTAAGTATTATACATACCTAGATATGTAAGAGTACCCGTGTAGGTACATGCTCTACCTCCTTTTGGATTAAATGCCTGTTTGTGAGATGGTCCCATATTCATGGGATACTTCATTATACGATACAAAAACGATGGACGCTGATTTTTATAGAAACGTATGTAAAGTGACTAAACTAGATGATATTATCGGACAATGGCTCACTCTCTCAACGAGTGGGCGGCGGCCGGCGGACGATATGTCGAAAAATTTTGGTCATCTTTTCACTTAGAAAACAAAGCGGTTACTCTAATAATGAATTTTATTATTTCGATAACTTTCGATAACCCTCGGAATCAAGTTATTTATTTAGGGACAGATCTATAATTTTGATAATTCCCTAAACCTTTTATTAAGAAGGTAAATTATAGTGATCAAGTTTTTTAAATACGAACTTAAATTCATTGGGTATTTAAGCATTAAGAATTTAATTTAATCTGAGCATAAAAAAATTAGGAGGACAGATCATTCTATTAAAGGATACAAGTCGATCACAAAACATGAATTTCGGTTACAGAAAATATAGTTCCATTAATCTCTTGGTATATAAAAGTTGCCGGGATGCCCGGGTGTGGACAAAACACCTAACGACTCTAAGTCATAGGGCGCGTTCCATGGAACCCCGCGCGCCATCCAGACACCGGCCAGTTTGGTTCACATTCATTCCATAGTTGAAACTGATGTTATACTATTTTATCATACGATGCTGTGCATTTTGTTACTTTAAGTGTATAATAAATATGTCATATTGCTTTTTTAAGTGGAAACGAACGAAAGAAATCAATTCTATAGAATTTGTCAATACTTACTAAATTTATTATTTAATTTCTATTTTATGAATAAAATTCAACGTCGTTTCAGCTTTAGATTAGCATAATATTAACATCACATTAATTCGTGTTAAAATTAATGATTCTTTTATATACTAGTTTCTCTTAATATTTAAGAATATAAATGATCCTAAAATCTGCATAAAATCTTGAAGGTGTTTTATATTTCATGAATTAACATCGTCTAGTCGTTTAAATATTTCGTATAATATTAAAAAAATAATATTTAAATTTTAGATACGTTTGATAACTTGATTGCTGTTCATTGATTAAATTGAGAAATTCAACCTGTTTTAAAGTTGCCTTTCGGTTTTATGATGTGAAACCTATTTTTTAGAAATAGAAGGACGGCCTATTAATTTTTAAAAAGGGATGATGTTGTTATGATGATGTCAGATGTTATTAGTAGGTAAACTCCCGCAAACTATCGTGCGGCTATGCTATATTATTATGTAACTTATTTGAAAATCGATGAGGAATAATTAAAATGTTTTTTTAATGTGTTTTCGAGTGTCCTTAAACGCATTCTTCAATAATTTACGACAACAGCTAAAACTTACACACCTAGGAAACTTCAACATATTTGGAATAAATAAATAAATTTAAAATTACATTTTCCTTCGTCGTATTAAAATCAATGTTTGTCGTGAACTCTACAACAAAGATACTTTTTTTATGAAAGACGGTAACTTATCTATTTTAAAAACTTTTTTTATGTGTGTTATTGAAAATAAAAAATAACATTTTTACGTTTTTTATTTATTCATAATCGAAGCGTTTACAAAATCGAAAGAGAGAGTTGGTTGGTACATTAAAACCCGCTTTTCCACATTCCGACGATAAAAGGGAAAACCATCTGGACTAGCCAACCTAGAAGAGCGGGAAGCTATTATAAGAAGTGTAGAAGCGTGAGCGAGGGGACGTATTAGGTGTAAGGGCTTACCTCCTTGCTGTTTCTGATGCCCCGGGAGCGCGTTACACGCGGCGTAACCAGTCGACGCGGGAATACGGGAGGTCGCGGGCACTAGTGGCCGCAGCGGCTCGGAACGTCGGACTGCAGTTGCACAATGCACACGCCTGCAGCCTGCATCGGGGGTGGTTCGAGTGCAAGCGAGACTGCACCGCCCGCCCACAATTCGCCCAGTGCCTCACTTTCCCGCCCTAGTACTCTTGTAAGTTTCATACACTTACGATCGACTTTACATCGGGCATGAATGAAATAACTGATTCTTCCAATTTTTGCATACGCAATTTATCCAATAACTTTGCACGCGATAACCTGAACTTTTATGAGCTCTTAATAAGTAAGATTTTGAAATAAAAATCAAGACGCGTAACGTGGTCACTGTCTAGAAATATTGTGTCTCCGCCGACAGTAGATAGTGTTATCAGAGTGATTTATTACAAGATAAGGCTGGAAAGATCGGCGGCGGGGCGGGGCGACGCCGCCCACGCGCCAGACCTCCCGCCGGTCGTCCGACTCAATGTCACGATATTTTCCTCCTATTCAGCTTACAAGTGCTTAAATTACCTGGCTAATAAAATAAACGTATAACAGGAACCTCAATATATTGATAATATTAAAGAATCGTGAAAAACCTTTTCAAATCATTCTATTACCATATTATAAATACCTACTTACATTAAAATATTTACTATTTACATTAAAACGTACCGTGTCGTAAAGCCAGGTAAAGTAATTTTTTTTTTATATCGAGTCATGTTCTTCATATTAGTAAAGTCTAATAATAAAGACATGTTTCAACTTTCCACTACTCCTGTATGCAAATATATTAGCCGATGCGACGCAAAGTCTGTTCAATAAAATCTATACTAAAAGGTCTTACTTTTGCATTTCTACCATAAAACTGTGCGCAGAAAACTATTTACTTGTTTAAACTTGAAAGGTGAGCAAGAAAAACGGTAAGTTTGTAAGTATAGGTATGTAAGTTTACCTCATTTGTTCAGTAGAATAAAAAACCACAGAAGTTTTCCTTTATACCGAACTAATGTCATTCCCGTATTACATTTCTCATATTTAGAAACTTTAAAATACTCTTCATACTCCTGTCAGATTTTCAGTGTCAAGATAGAGCAAATGAGGCTATAGCATATAAAAACAAATACGAGTATGGTTAACCACAATGGCGTACTTTCGAAAAGCTTTAATTGAAGTTTATATCTACTACACAGAAAATTATTTTGCATAAATACATTCCAATAAAACACATTTAATTTTATGCTGATGTTTAATCAGTCTTGTTTGTTTTTAACATGTGTTTAGCGATAATTTGATAGGGTTGGATGAATGATGTATCCCTACCCTTGTCACTTATCACCACATTCGGGGTATTTGGGTAAAACAAATAAATAAAATGTGCTGAATAACCCAATGAAAAAGCTTTTGAAAAAAGAAAAAAAATGTGAGTTACAGATATACGCATTGACACAAATGGATATACGCTACGAACTTACATGGCGCAGAGACAACGTTGGTTTTAGTCATCGAATTTTAGTGTAAATAAAATAAACATGTAAGCAACTTGAGAGATTTGTTTTTCATTTAATATGTTATAAGAAGAACAAATAGGTACTGTATGCGTAAATTATATCAATCCATTGAGTAAAGTTAAACAAAAAAGGTTTTATTTTTACACCGATAGAGAAATGTTTCATTTCGTACCCCTAGTTAATATTTTTAAAACTACCCATCCACGTGCACCCCCGCACCCATGTCCAGGTGTACGTAATTCGGTAGGGACAGCTGTCCATACAATTATTTCAATTTTAATTTGTAGTAGTAAATTTTGAAAACAAGTAATAAATTTTAATAGTTAGCGAAAACTGTCTCTGTCGAGATTCTCTTGCTGATAAAATTAAATGAAATTATATTTTATTATATAACATAAAATAGATTTATTTCAATTTGAAGAATTTGTTTGTTATTTACAAAAGTATTGAAGAAATCGAATTAGAGATGCGCAGCTTTTAAATAAAGTCCGTGGGATGGACGCCGTCTGAACACTTACATAATTTCCATAAACGAAGGCGACGACGCGTTAAACCTTGTATCCAAGCCGCTGGGATACCTAACACGCGCCTTTGAATAATCTCTGTTCACTAAGCGTTTATATTTATTTTTGTCTAGATTTAATATTTTATATCCACACTGTCTATATTAATCTCATAAAAAGATAAAATTTGTGCGTACGTAGGAGGTACTTTTTAAAAATATGGCGCTAAACAATGTTGAACATGTGTTATTAATGACCTTGTGTAATAATATCAGGTCTCGTTTAGACTAACTAAAGTTTTCATGCAAACTTGAATACTCATACAAAATGGAGAAAAGTAATATAAATAAATCTGTTTACATCACAATAACGTATGCATCACAACAACGTCTAGGCCCCAAACTAAGCGTTAGCTTGTGTTTTGGGTACCAAGCTAAGACACCACATACAGCATCATATAAATACTAACCCGACCTGGGATTCGAACCTAGGACCTCCAGCTCCAAATCAAAACTTTTGCCAATGTTTTTGTATCACATGCTATTTAACCATCACATAAACAAGAATAAATTATTTTCGAATTTTCACTGTCGTTGAGCGCGTCCTCTTAGAATTATGTAGCACATACGCTATTGACTAAAAATTTTTAAATTTCGAGAAAATACCGATTATTACCGGAGATATAACAAATCAAAGTTTGTATATTTACGACCCGCTCGTGACGTCACTCGGTGTCGCTACGTACAAATTATCCACGTTACCGATAAATATATATAAATGTAACCGAATGACGTCATGGCACAATTTATTTAAGAAAAATGTATCTTCGGCCTTTTTGTAGACATCAAAAAAATTCTTTCGCTGATTAGTTGTTCTTAGTAAATATCACATATTTCCATAAAACGCACGAAATAAAATTTTGTAGCCGCATATGTTCATTGATTGCTATGACAGCCAGACACCTGCAGACGCTCAACTTTTATAATAAGGAAGCAGAAGGAAGTGGTAGATATACTACTACATGTACTTATTAGTTCCATGACTACTACGCACTGTAATTGTACCGCGGGGAAAACTTTATCAATCAGAAATGACGAGCGACCGATTTGTCGTTACGTCGATTTTAATCTCGATTTTAAAGTGCTTACGTGGCTAGTTTTCTGGCCAACGTGAATTGTAAATCCTTTTATACTTACTTCGTTAATGAAGAAATGGGTTACTTGTAAACATCTGTCATATTCGAATAGTTCATGCCATAATTACTTATATCAATGACTCTTTCGCGTGACATAAGGCGGCATTTTTATTATTAATATTATCATATTGAATCGGCAACTATGCTAAGCTTGTTCATTTGCCGATTTTAGCGACTCTAACTTATGAAAAATTGATTAATTAGATAGTATTACATGGCCCGTTTTCAGGGGTGTTTAGGGGTATTTACTTTTCATAAAACTTTAGCGGATCTGTCAGTAAATATCTAATAAATACAATATTTTATTTTTATTTTATTTTATTTTCTTAGGAAAATCAACAGATCCACAATACTTATAGTAAACATTAATAAAAACAGGAAGCCAATTAGAGGTTCTCATAGGTAGTTACAGAATTATAAAATTACCTAGTCCAACGCCACAATAGCAGCAATATCTATATAATATTTATATTGTGTCTGCTTTCTAAGTTCCCCTAGAACTCGGCGCCCGGTGCAGGTACTCCAGCTTGCCCCCCTAGATCTGCCACTGCCTTAAGATAATATTATTGGTTCTGACAGATATATAGTTTGGGTTACAAGAAAATCTGTTTGTCCGTTTGTTAGCGAATCACGCGAATAAGACGGGGTTAGGATGAAATGTAGCTAAGCGTATTTATAATGAAAAACGGATAAGCAAATAAAATAAATTTCTGGCTGTATACTGACATTGATCGTTTAGATCTTTTCATAGCCCCTGAAAAAGTAAATGAACATCAAACTTACGAACAATGTAGAAAACCTTAATCGGTTCAAAAAGTCACCATCGCTAACAATCAAGTTTAAATGACGGATACTCATCAAATATGTAAAGGCCTGTACTCTCCTACTCTGGTACTGAGATGATGAGTCTATATACGGAACCTTTTAATCGCGCTTTCTCATGCTTTCACTGCTGGAGGACAGCCTTCTTCAACACCGAGTTAAATAGTTTAGAACGTAAGCCCATTACGTTTGCTGGTACAGGTCTGGGGCTTCTGATCAACACCGTCACAGGAGTAACGATGCGGTGGAGCTTGTGATATTGATTTAACTTAGAATTTTATAAATTGCAAAATCACTGCCCAATACGCTAAAACATGCTAGTACTAACGCAGTTTTTTTCGCACTTTCACCTTTTTCTCGTAGGTGGGGTGTAAGCTATTCGACTAAAGATCTTACCATACGAGATCGATTACCAAGTAAATTACTAAGTGAATAAAAATAAGGATATTGCTTAGATAGCGCGTTTTAGCTTAGGTGGACATTAAAAGTAAATTTGAGTTAGACACATGGCCAGGCCGCCACGCGCGTCAGTGCCGGGTGGCTCCAGTCGAGGGGACTACATGTTTGTATATTTTGTAATGAAATTTAATCACTTCCTAATAGAATTAGAAGGAAATCTATTTCTTTACTTTCTCTATTGTATTCATCACTTTATTCGAGACTCTTTGCTTGTCATTTCAAAACTGAACTGAGATTTTACGAAAAATAGGCTCATATAAATTTTCAAAATTTTTTAATTCCAGACAGATCCTTCAGTTTTATGTATATGTATATAATAGATGAATATTTCTGGGACAAAAAATAGCTTAGGTTACTCTTCGAAAAGTTTATTGTCTGCCAATGAAAATCTCATCACAATCGATTCGATCTTCTCGGTGATTAGTTCAGGTAAACAAACAGGTAGAAAAACAGACAAAAATCCAAAACGCATTTACGTTTTGGTAAGATGCAAAATATAAACATATGAACATAAGAACACCCGTGACTTTGTTCGTGTGGTTTTTCTAGTTTACGCAAAAACTCTAAGTATTTTCGGAATAAAAAGTAGTTTAAGTAGCTTATATATTCTAGAAATTAGCCCGGACAAACAAACAAACATAAAATTTAAAAACTCGTGTTCGGGTTTTGATTTTATCCAAATAATATATAGGAAAAGAAAATGCGTTAGAAAAGTTTTTATTTTGAAATCACAGACAAACCCTTTAGATCTCTAGATGTATAAAACTAGACGTCTAATAGAAAACGCCAATAATATTTACATAGACAAGTTGACTGTCTAACGACAAATTTTACTCAGTATGCGCCGAGCAGTTCTTAAGGGTATTAAAAAAAATATCGAAAGGTGCGTTGTTTATCTCTTTTCAGACAATCAAATCCATCTAAAAGCCTATTTTAGAGCAGACTGAATTTCCTCCACGCTGTCATGAAAAAAATTATACTTATTATTAAATGTAAATATGAATTTTTACAGTTTTAACTTAATATTAAGAAATTCATTAGACTTTTTTCTTTGTTTTCAGAGAAATCCGATCTTTCAACAGATTTAGACAGTTAAGTTGAATGATTGGAGAAAAAGGGATGTGTTTAATTTTTGGGGTTAATGAAAGAAAAGCAGCATAGCATCACTTTGGTGTCTATTCAAAAATAAAATATTGAACCAAAAAATAATCGATTTTATCATTAACCCTGTTTGTTACGTTTTCACGGCTGAATCGCTGAACCGATTTTGATGTAATTTGGTATAGACATAACTTGAACTCAGAGAAAAAACATAAATTAGGTAGTTTTTACTGCGGAAACATGTCTGTACCAAGACAATCGTTCGTGATAAAACTTTGTAAGAAGAAAGTTTGTACCCTGAATACAGACATACGTTATATTAATTGCGGCAATATATCTGCATGTTTGTTACTTTTCCACACCTCAATCACAGAACCTGGAGGCAGTGCTGTCGTATTCGACGACGACGAAATGACGACGTATTCTTACCACTAGGACGAAGGTATTGTTAGAATTAGTAAGAATTAGCCCTCTTGTTCTGGCGATATGAAATGAAGTCGATGTTTATTCTTTGTTCCAATTTCTGGAGAATTAATTTAAGGACGGTCACCATCTTCTTCATACTTCAATAACAATAATAATAGTTAATTATTCTCCTACTCGGAGTTAAAACGTCAGACATAATGCTTGGACCATTACTGTCTAGTCTAGCAACTACAGCAATGCTAAATTATGTATGGGTCACGCACCCCAGTCGTATACATTCGCTTGCTAAGTGTTCATGTTTTTGCTGGTCCATGCGAGTGGTTTAGTCGACACTCGCGGTCGCGCGTCGCATTGGCATAGAAGTGAATATTAATTTCAGAGACCAAGAAAAGGAAAGAGTCATTGGTGTAGGTCGCCCTTAGATATATATATCCATAACTTAATGAAGAAAGGAGGCCGGTAAATTGGATGATGTAGCAGTTGCTGTAATAGGATCGGTCAATGTGCAGCAGTTTTAATTTTTTTTTTTGTAAAATAGATCTATCATACTTTATTTTTCCATTAATTATGATGCTTTTTTGGGAATTGATTGTTAAGGACTTTAAATTTTTAAAGTACTGTATTATATTCGTATGGTAGTTTATCCGTCCATCTGTTAGTCCGTTCGCACTTTCGACACCTTTATTTTCCAACGAATTTTTTTTAAACTTGGCACAGACGTTACCTTTGACCTCTAGTTTTGCAAGTAACACTTTGAAGCTGATTGGAGTTAATGGTGTTGATGAAAAAATTTAGGATTTTCTTATTCTCCAATAAGTTTCTTTGAAAGTTGGCACCGGCACCGGCACTGTTGGTATTTTGGAGCTGATTAGAAAAATGGAAGGAAATAGAGAAAAAGGAGGAGTTTAGTTTTTCCTTAAGTTCCTAAATATTTTTAGAAGTAGGTATTGGAGCATTTTGAACCTGAAGGTCATACGATAATAAATCCAGTGACACTTTCCATATTCTTATATTTGACTTGTTTGGTCATAATTTTTAGTAATATCTAGCAAATTGATTAAACAATTCAGGGACTTGTACTAACTAGTAAATAGGTACACGATACAAATTGCTTTAACCAAAATATCATCACGGCGTTTGGAACGAGGATTACCTATTTGGTTGCATTGTGACGGTGCGTCGAATCGCCTCGTCGAAATCCTTAATTTCACTTTAAATGGCCATCACTCTTCAATAGTTGATTTGATGTCATTGATTAGAATTTCGCGGCACAATAACCTTCCATAAACACGTGCGGGCAGGGATGAACATTTTTGATCGGAATTAATTTTGGGAATTTCGATACAAAATATAAACTCACTTCGCGTACCTATACATTTTTCTGTTTCCTTTTCCGTGTAGATATTTTTTAAAAGACTATACGGATTTCGATGAAATACCATTTAATTAGTCTTTATGATCTCTGGTCTTAATAAATATATAGAAATTAGTTTAAAGATAATAATATTAAATGGAAGGTTCGGAAGTAATTTTTTTTTTTAAATGAAGGGGACGTTTTGATAATTTTTATTTTAATGAAATTATGTACAATTTTATTACGAAATGCATGTATGTCATTATTTATGCAGTTTCACTAACGTTTTTAGTAGCAGTATCACGCAATATACGCTACTATTGTAATATATTACAACTACTCGAAAACTATATTCAGAGAATCCAAAGCGTAGGAAAACAAAACGAAACGTGTATGTTCACTGACAGTCACGTAAGCAGTTGTGAATTAATACGTGAACAAGCACATGCTATGTGATGTTACAAAATCAATAGCCATTAATAGATATTATCCTTCATTCATTTTCACATGATCTGATGATAATGACTGACCGATTGTCCGAGTGGATAGAGACCCTATTGCAGAACCAAAGGTTGTGGGTTCGATTCCTGCTCGGGACAAACATTTGTGTGATGAATAGATCTCTATTCGTTCTGTGTCTGGTTGTAAAATTTTTATATATGTGTATATTATAAAAAAATACTTATGGATGTATATCAGTTGTTTAGTACCCATAATAGAAATTGTGCTTACTTTGGGACTAGATGGCGCTGTGTAGGTGTTGTGTCCCAGGTATTATTAAACAAAATTGTAATCTGAATCATTAAAAGTTACGTTTTATTTCAACGGCTACTTACAAGAACATTTTGATGTTACTGAAGACGCTAGAAAAATGTTTATCGTTAATTATTATTAATTAATAACATACTTTTTAATTAAGAAAATATTGATATTGTGATAGCTTAAAATGACAACCCTAACTCGTAGAAGGTAATTCGGTACCGTGTTCCCACAAAGATCGTAGTTGTTATTCCCGACGATTCAGCAGGTTATTATGCGGTGGAAATTAGGCCCGTGCGATCACCGCCCGCGGCGACCCCTCTCCTATATAGTACTGTACGTACACCCCTATACCTCTAAATACTTATACATATATCGACTATGTATATTCTGTACTTACCGTGAAAGGATTTTACATGCCCATATTCTTAACAGTACCTAAAAATATAATGAATGTAATTTTTTATTTTTACACAACGGGACGGAGACAATACATTCGTTTCAGGTAAGAGGTTATGTGTTTGTGTGTTGTGTATATGTTTGCTATGCCTTTTCCTCAAGAAATACTAGAACGATTACATTACTTATGTGTGTACCTAATCTCAGGGCAGGATCGTAAACACGTTTTACCGTTATCGGCCACCAGTTGGCGCTACAGTAGATGTGTATCGCTAAAACTAAAATGGCTTCGTTAATTTTGATGTGATTTTTTTCTTTAACATGTGTATCACTTCAGAATAGGTTGTTAGATGTGTTTACCGATGATAGGTCACCAAGGGCGCTGCAATAGAAGTCTTTATCTACAATGGTTAGAACAATTTCGATTAAATTTTTGAGCTAGACTAGACTAAAACCTTATACATGTATTGCCGATAAACGCGGCAACTGAGGGCACTGAAATGTATTTCTTTAAAACGGCCAGGCTGATTTAGATACCGTTTTCCGCATTACATAGGTACCTCCCTGAGAATTGAAAACCGCTTTTTCATTGTCATCATTTTCTGGTTATAAACATTCCATTGTTGGGCGCAACGTTTATTACCTTGAAAAAGGAATAAATAAAGGTGTTTTACCTTGTAATCGACCTAAAACAATAAAATTTAAGGTATCAATTGACCGCCATGGGTAGCTACGATACCATACCATATCATCAACCCATTAATTTCCCACTTTAGAAACTCAGACCTCCCCTCGAAATGAGGGGGTTTTGGAACTTAATCCACCACGCTGCTCCAGTGAGAGTTGGTGGACTTTAACGTCTGTCATTTATTGATAGCTAACGGGACCGACAACTTAACGTCTACTCCGAGGCACAGAATCAGTGATTGACTGACCGATTGGCCGAGTGGTCAGGGACCCTTACTGCGGAGCCAAGGGTTACGGGTTCCATTCCCGCTCGGGACAAATATTTGTGTCCATGAACATGTCTATTTGTTTCTCGTCTGGGTGTAAAATACGTATCTATATATGTATATATTATAAAGAATATTTAAGTATGTATATCAGTTGTCTGGTACCCATAATACAAGCTTTGCTTACTTTGGGACTAGATGGCGCTATGTGGGATGTCCCAGATATTATTATTATAATTATAGTTATGTGCATAACTTAGAAAAAACTCGTTGGTACATGCCCTGGGATTCGAATCACGATCTTCTAAACAAGAAGCGCACTCGCTACCACTCAACTATCACAGCTTAGCTACTTTAACGTAGTAGCTACGATATCGGAAATAAGTTTATGTATGCAGTCTACGACACACTACAATCGCGACGGTAAAAAAAATATCTAAAATTTGAGGTTGATTATAATGCAAAATATATTTATTTCATTATTTTACTTTTTTTAAAGCTTTTTTGCTTGCTTTTATGTATTTTTTTCCTTATTTATAAAATATTTTAATTTTTTTGCTATGTATTTACTGAATCCATAATCTTTAAATATGGGCTGTGACATGGATAATTGCTAGTAACATTCTCCGAGTATTTCCAGACAATTAGTTTTGTTTGTTTGTTTGACAAGGAAAAAATGGAGTCAAGTGAATATTACAGTATGTAGTGCGTGAAAATCACACGTAAATTACAGTAAACGCTTGGTCTACACGCGTTATGGGCATGTTAATACCAATGTTAACAACGACGAAGAGTACCGTAAACATTTGTAAAATAAATGATTTACAATGTACACATACTGTACTATCATCGAGGGACTATATTAATACCAATAATATAGAGTTTCTTAAAATATAAAAATAAAAAAAATAAAAATATTAAGAAAACAATCGACATGATTTTTGACGCAATAACCACTATTTAAGGTTTATATTATCTTTTTAAGTGGTAGCCGATGCGGTAATAATCGGCACAATAGTCAAGGTTATATGAGGTCAACGACCTTAATAGTTTTTCTTATACTTTCTTGTTAGTCGGTCTATAGAAAGAGGTCAAAAATATTATATTTTTTGACTTATAATACTCATTATAGCCGTATTAAAGTCAGTCAATTGATCTGTAAAATTATTTACAATGGACGGTGTGTAATCGGACTGGGCGGGTGAGCCTAGTCACAGGCCGCCTCGAGCGACGTCGGCGCTAATTGGAAAACGACAATCCTATTCCGATGATTATTGCGCCGCTCGCTAGTTTGAGTGACGGTGACGATTTATCTTTGTTGATTACCCTAGTAAATACAGGGATACACAAAAACAAAAAACCTACACATATACATATTATTTAAGACTAGGGGCATTACAGCCGATATGAGTTTTTCAATTTGGAATAAATATTCTTATACAAAAAAGCCATCCCTTAATTAATTTATTGTTTAGTTTTACTATCAGTTGTATTTATTTATTCTTATAATTTGTTAATATTTTATTTTATTGTACAGTTTAGTTTGATATGTTCTTGATATGTAAATACTGTGTAAATATGTAAAAATTACTATTGGGCTAGCACCTGAAAATAAATGATTATTATTATTATTATTATTAATCACGCGAGGTACGAACAAAGGGGAGGAGGTCAGAATAACATCACGATGGGTAGGAGGAGATAATGTGACATTCACTAGTATTAAATTTAATGGATGACGAGTAAAATATTGTTTACCAATAATGAATTGAATTGAATGGTGCGACGACATAAAAACCCGGGAGAGTGAATTTGTGTCTAAAAAGCAACCTAACAACAATTAGCTCTCAGCCAGGCTTCGCACTCGCGGTCGCGACCTTGCGTCTGTGGCCAAACCGCCCGCGCCTGCGTTACTGCTGCTTGACGACGACACGCGACGCGAAGGTCGGTGGCGGCAGAAACACGGCGCGGCCCGTATGAAAAACCGTGACTATTGGGAATCTTTTCGTCTTTTGTTTGTATGAAATTGTAATGCAATCTCTTTGATTGTTCTGTTGGTAACTGGCTGGTTATAATACTATTACAAAGTTAAAAAAAAATTATATTTTTCCGCCATTATTCAACCGATTTTCAGTCCAAGAAAATAAGTGGACGTAACGAAGAAATTAGATATATTATGAAATTTTATTATAAAAATTGAAAAATGTTACACAAGCCATGAAAAAAAAAATTGTGTCGCTTATGGATCTCATGCAGTGTTAGTAACAAAGAGTAAATAAATTTGACAGCAGCGTCTTTTTTTTATCTACAAATCCCAAAATTTCTACAGCAAACGGCATCATGTCACTACCTATAAGATGGCATTAAGTTTCTCAAACAAAACGATACAGATATATTTTAATGAAATATAATTAAACTATGAAAAAAAAACCGCCTTCGACTTGTATATAAAAAAGAAAAGAATATCTCCTCAATTTATTCATAATAATTTTTTGGAACATAGTTTTATAATATTTTTATTAAAACAGATTCTAAAAATAGCTATCTGTTCACACGTGTTGCTGGGAGGAGGGACGAGAATCCTAAAATTTCACGACGTGTCACCAAAGGGGTAGGGGCGGGCGTATTAAAATGACGTAAATAACCTCACGTGCATGGTTAAAGGACGCGCAGCCGCACAAATAGGCCTGTAACATAACCCTTATTTTTTTACTCAACAGGCAACTTCGAGATATCTTACTTTTCTGCAAAAATCATTGAAAATATATATCCCTCGAATATTATAGTTATATAATTTATGTGTCTTAAAATAGATAAATAGTGTTAAATCTAAATAAAAGTGTCATTTTCTTTAAGATTTTGATAATCTATTAAAGGAATTGCCGTTCTTATAGTGAAGTTTCTAGATTGGATCGGTTGTGTACGTTGAATGAAAAATTTTGTTATGATTCGACACAGTTAATTTTTAATAATTTTTGTTTATATTCTTATATCATATATTTTCTATTATTATTTAACTGAACAGGTTATCTCGAGTTTGCCACCTAAGTGTTGCAATAAATAAAAAAAATAAAAAAAAATAAAAAAAGACATTGATAAATCTTCATATTCAACTCTATTTCAGAAATTTCAGTGGGAAGCAAGCGACTAAAATAATAATATGAGGGGAGTTTTCTGGAAATAGAACATTAGAATCTTGAAAAACAAAATACGGTGCTCTTGATAACGCCTCACATAAATACGATACTGACAAATTTTTAAATAAGATTTGAAGTGTTAATCAAGAAACAATAACATGCGTGAAATATAGAGTAAGAATATGTATTTAAGTTGTTACGAGGTGTCGATTGGATATCGGTGAAATCTTTGGATTTAATTCTTTGTATATCGTGGTTTAACGTAATAGCCTTGTGAAGAACTTACTGTGGGTTTACTGAGCACACACTACACAGAGCACAGAAAAGTAACAATATATTTATATAATATTAGAATATTTATATAATATAGAATAAGTTCTGTAGCGATGATTAGCTGCAGCGTTTGATGTTTACTGAAAACTAATATTCCCTTTGTATTATTTTAATATTTCGTGATATTGTCTTACTAAAGTAATAAAATTAAAATATTCATCTGCACAGTATTTTTTCGTGTCGTAATATTGAAAGGGTTAACATAATAGAACTCAATATTATATTATTATACTATATACACATTATTATTATTTTATTTTGTTTGCTTGTTCGCTGAAAAGTATGAGGTAGTCAATAGCTTTTTATAATTTGAAATACTTTGTGTTCACTTAATAAATATAATGCCGACGCTCGTGGCAGAAGTCTTATCATAAAACATTTACGTAGTAACCCTTACTACGTAAATGTTTTATGATAAGACTTCTGCAGTACAGTTTTTTTTCTGCGTACAGTTGCCATGCGCATCATTGATAGTTAGTGAGGTCCTTCTCCAGTGAATTGATTACAATTTTCTCATTCCTCCTCATTTAACTTATATCTTTTTAGAACTTTTGTTTTTAAATTATCTTAATAAGTTAAATGTTATCCTAAAGTAAAATGTTTTCAGTATCAATCAACTACCCAATTTAATGTTAAAACGATGATGTTTTAAAAAAAATACCAGTTCGAGAAGAGATTATAACCAATACTTTGGACTACCAATAAAAAACTTAGCAATCAGTATTTTGAAAATATTTTTAGTGTCACGAATAACTACCTATAAATACAAATAGCTAACTTTAACACTTCAACAAATTAAAAAGAAATTGGCGAGAAAGGGTTGACAAAAGTTTTTACACAGAGCAATGGCGAGGCAAGCGCGGACGGAAAAAGCGACCCTTCCTGGCCTCAGTAGCCTCAGTTACGACTACCCTTTATAGCCTTGCTATAAAGGGTAGTCGCAATCGCGGTTATAATTATATTTATTTTTTTATATTTAATATCATTATTTTCATCATGGTACCAGACACTAAATATACATGGTACGTGTTGCATAAAATTGTAGTTTTTTTTTAAAGTGACATTTCTCACATTTACCAAAGTTTCTCAAAGTTCCTTTATAGTAATCATTTCTTTCTTTGATTCTGGCAGATGGCTAAAGACTTGTAGCTCAGTACACTTGAACCGGCCGCACACCTGCAATATCTCCTATAGTAGAATTTTCAGGTGCCACGGGATTTGCTGTCACCATAAATACTAATATGTTGTCTTCACGCATAAACATCAACTTGCATAATAACAATAACAACATAATCTCTCGTATTCAGGTTGCACAATACCATACAAGCCTAGTATGCCCTATTGCAGGGTTTTAGGCCTCTGATCGGGATGAGGGTGTTCGTCTGCACAGAACAATGGAACATCTTTTAGCACGATCCTTAAAACAATAGTTCGAAGTTCCACTGTTTCGTCCTGGCAACCCTTTCTCTTAAACTACCTACCTCAATGTAACGTTTCTCACCCCACTTGCTTCATCAGCTTCATCATCCCTTCTGATCATTTTACCGCAACTTCTGATTTCTTACCGTTACAACATGCATAGGACGGCAAAGGCTAGTCAACCTAGTATTTTATAAATATTGTAAAAGCTTACGTAGAACCTTTTATTCCTTAATAAAAACTCTTTAATAATAATAATACCTGGGACACCCCGGGCATTGCCATCCAGTCCCAAAATAAGCAAGTAATATGTTTGTATTATGGGGTACTAGAAAACTGTAGAAAACATACTGAAATATGTTTTATTGCTGATACTTTTCACACCTAGACATGAAACAAATAGATATGTTCATCCACACAAGTATTTGTCCCGGGTGGAAATCGAACTCGCTATCCTTGACTCCGCAGTTAAGGTTTCTAACCACTCGGCCAATCAGTCAGTCTTTTGGGAGCGGTTTCTTCAGCTGACAATAAAATTAATGTCTCCAAAGTTCTCCTGTTATTCTGAGATTTTCCTATTTATTATGACAGAACTCTTACAGTTAGGTTAAATTAAAATGGGCTCGCAAGACTTGCGTTTCACTCACCGAGCAGCCGCCTCTTTGTTTTCAATCCCCGACGCAAAAAGAGGGGTGTTATAAGTTTGACGTGTGTGTCTATCTGTCCGTGGCATCGTAACTCTCAAATGGATGAACAAATTTAGATGCGAATTTTTTTATATGAAAGGTGAATTAGTCGGGAGTGTTCTTAGCTATGTTTGATGAAAATCAGTCTAAGATGGCCGCCGCCACAAAATCACGGATATCATATTTTTTCACTACTCCAGCAATATGGGTATCAAATGAAAGGGCTTTGCTATTAAAATACTACACTCTATGACAAATTTCAAATCCAAGATGGCCGCCACCACAAAATGGCGAATTACACATTTTTTCACTACTCCATCAATATGGGTATCAAATGAAAGGAGTTAACTAGTAGATGACTATACACTATGACAAATTTCAAATCCAAGATGGGCGCCACCACAAAATGGCTAATTACATTTTTTTTTACAAATCTCTCAACATGGGTAGCAACTGGAAAAGCGTGACTAGTAGAATAATGTACACTATATTGAAAGGGAATGAGGAATATTAACTTACGAAATGAAAACTAAAAACTTGAAAATAATTTTTTTGTCTGATATGAATGCAATAGTTTAACTAAATAACTAAGTTTAAATAATTTTAATTTTCATTTATCGACGCGACGACGGCTCTCTTTCTCGTCCGAATTCTATACGCATTTCTACTAATTTTTTTTAGACCGGCTGGCTACACTCAAAAACAGTGGACAGTGGCTAGCCATAAAATATTGTGATTAAAATTTAACAAACTTACATTTCAAAACCGTTGAATTTTTTTAAAGATTCGCTGATATTTTCAATTGAATATTAAGGTTATTTACATTTTGTCTGGAAAGTGAATTGAGGACGAACATTAGAGGGCGAAAATTGGAGGACTAATAAGCCAAATAGATTTCGCTAACAAAGAAACAGGTCATTTAATGACAGTGTTCGTTTCAACAAAATCCGGAACGCTCTAATTATATAACATCTATAAAAACGTCGCGTAGTACGCTACTCTGGATTGATCGAAAATAAAAAAAAAATAAGGCGAATCGGGCTCGCGCCGTAAAAGTTCCATGCTGTTATAAACATATATATAATTATATACATATGACGTGTTTATCTTTACGCGCTGCAAAATGAAAAAAAAAATTCAATACAGTTGCTATTAATACGGTCTTTATGACATCGAAACTTGTATCATAATGTTGTATTTTACAGTACTAGGCCTTTTTACTTTACACCAATCACAAACGAGCATTCTATTTGTGACGCATGCATATACCGCGAAAAGCAACCCGCTCGCGCCCCTAGTTCCCGCCATTATTACATTTGAAGTATTATTTCAATTATTTTATTTATTTATTATATTATATTTTATTTATGTTAAGGAGAACCAACAGTTATACACAAATTAAAATAACTTTAATAATAATTAATTTTTTTTCGTGCTGTGAGTCCTTGCTCCTTGCTAAATTTCATAATTCTAGGTCAACTAGAAATACCCTATAGGTTTTCACACTTGGGAGTGTCAATATATGCGGCGTAAATGGCTGTAGTTTTTGGTTGCTTAAATTAAAGCTTAAAATTGTTATCGATTGAATTATACCACAAGTTGCTTATTTGTTTGATAAATATATATAGATCAGGGAATACTACAAAGCTCAGAGTTATCGCACCTCGTGGATGTGCTATGATGTCTTGGAGACGCAAATAACAAGCAGCTCCAGATTATGTTATTCTACATTGTATCATGTACGGATAGAACTAAATCATTATTAAAACAAAAGACTTTTTTATATGGGTTCTTGGTCTAACTTATCGTTTATTCGTCTATATACAAGTACCTATTGTATACCTACTTAATAAAGTTATATATTTTTGTTTGGTACTAATTAGGACTTGGACTCCATCGGTGTAAAAGAATACCATTTTTTTATGATAATGACAAAGGGCCTTGGAACAAATTTTTTAATTTCCCTTAAAATAAAAATAATTTTAGGTCATTAATTGTCTTAGTAATTTTTTTCCAAATATTTATTAATAAAATACCCCTGTACTGTCAATTGGACACATGTTTACTAATTATATTATCTTAGACTACGGAAAGTTATGATATTTTTATTGATTCATTATGATTACAATTTCATTTCACGTAGTAACCTTATCTCAATATTTTTTATTTAGTTTTTGCTTTGGTATTTTTACTACGAAAAGCAACGCAATAAGCTCAACCGTCCAGGTGACGTCACAGGGACAATTTCAAAGTCAGATCAAATTGGCAATTACAAAAACTTGCTATTTTGAGAGGTTATTCTGGAACGTTATTCCTTTTAATTTTTACGATCATAAGTGCAACTTCAAACTTTTGGTCCAAACCAGTTTACCATAAAGTTTTTAATTTTTTTTAAATAAATTAATTTTAGAAATCGCTGGGTCAAGCCCTTCGGGTAAATGGGCACCTTGTAATAAACAGCTTAAAACACTTGTTAAATATTTTGTTAAACTACTTTTTAAAGTTCCATATCCATAGAGCAAAACAGAACCTCATTGCTGTCATTTTGCTGTATGTCTGTCCATCCGACCGTAGGCACGGGACTGTCACGGGTCTCTGACTCGTAAACGGAGTTACAAGTGAGCCTGTTATGCTTTATAACACTCAAGTCACATTTTTTTTTAAATCAAAACATCGTCGAGGCCCCAAACTAAGCATTAGCTTGTATTTTGGAGACCACGCGAAGACATTACATAGATATAACAATCAAGACCCGGTACCAGTATCAATATTCATCATATAAATACAGACCCGACCTGGGACTCGCACCCGGGACCTCCAGCTTTGTAAGCAGGGTTGCTACCTACTATGCTAAGCAGTCGTCTTTATTTTATTTTTATTGTTTTGTTTTTATTGTCTTTAAATTATTATTTTATTTATTATTACCAATATATATAATAGTATATTTTATTATTTGCTTACATAGTTCATTCCAAATTGCTCAACAAAATTCTATAGGTTATAGAGCTTTTTTCTTTTTTAATTATTTTGTTACGCACTAAGTCTATTAATTTTTTTGATGTTACGTTTTTTTTCTTGAAACTAATAAACCATACAGAGTTCTTTTGTGTTTTAACTCGGCTACGTGAGCCTGATTACTTTAAAGATTTGTGAGATCCGCAACTAACCAACTTATAGTATATTCAAAAAGGTATCTCGCATTTTGCTTGTAAATAATATTATTGTGCTGTGTTTTGTATGTTTGCAATTCTTTCATGTAAGTAAATAAATGTTTATTTTTTAAATTAATTAACCAATGTGGTGTTTTTTTTTCTATTTTGTAGTAAAATGGTAACATGTTAAAAAATATATACCTATATATAGAATTATTTTAATAACAGTGCACTTTTGGTGATTCACTATCGACAATGACAGACAAATAAACTTTCAGTATCAGTCAACTACTAGTTCCTTATTCAACTATTATCAAATTCCAAATTCCCTAATTAAAAAAAAAAAATGATCAGGCGAGCGTCGGTCGAACACAAGAGATATGATTACGTGGCCAGGCCGACAACGAAAACTTATCATAAACCGAAATTATGTTACTACGCATTAAACTGGTTTGTCATGGCCCGGGAATTGAGTTTTCGTAGTAAATTACTATGCTCTAATATGATGACTTTAAAAAAATTCTGATCAGTCGTTTGTTGTTCTTGTTTCAGGGGACGGTATATTCTGGTGTATGACTAGATACGGCTAGCCAACCGACATTTACGGCGGCGACAGCACACGTCCGGGATCGTCCGACCGGGAATTCTCAACCGCCAATTGACGGTGTTCAGGTTCAACCGACTTGAAAACAGCTGCTGACAAACGGCGGCGTCTGAAGAAAACAATTAGTTATTAAAAATAACTAGTTTTTAAAGATAAAATTTTTTTGTGGCTAATACCAAGACCAAAATTCAAGACTAGGTTAGACCGACAAAGAGATCCTCTTTAACCAAGTAGCCGTACCGACTGGCTAAAATTAATAGTAGCGTATTGTAGTATAGTAGCGTATATAGCGTATAGTAGAATTTATGTTGACGGATCTGCAAGGGGTGAGAGGGCAAATGTAGAATCATTGTGAAATTTTAAGTTCTGTATTTCTTAATTAAAAAGTACATATTAAAAAGTGTTTTTACATATATTTCATGATCAATGGCGTCAACTATTTATTTTTGTAGTCTATAGGTCACTCACGACGATTAATTAACATCTTATTTTTTTTGTTTTAGGTCGATTATTGTCGATTATTAATGTACCCTTCACATTTATTGCAGTGCTTTCTGGTAGCCATTACTCATAAACATATCTACTACATTATACGAAAAACAGCATCGAAATCGGTCCAGTAGTTTCGTCAATCCGAAAAAAAGTTAAAAAAATATTAAAAAAAAGTCCCAACGGTTTCAAAATCTAAGAAGTCCCACAATGTCTTGGGACTTGGCATCCCCTTAGTGGTCTCGGTACAAATGTGTAGTCAGAAATTTCATGATTTGTATTATAATTATGTTCAGAATAATGACGATCCTCGATAATCTTAACCTTAAAAATGTCATTAATGGTCAGCTTAATGAAATTAACAATTCACAGATGTTTGTTGACTTATTTTTAAGGCGAATAAAAAAGTCTTTTTAAATCGAATCATACATCTGAGCAGTTTAATAAAGAAAAAGTATTACATTGAAAAAAAGTTGCCTTCAAAATTGCAACTTATTTGTTTTTACGATAAATTTACAAGATTTTCATACTTTAATACTTTATTATTAGTTGTCAACAAACATATCTTGCAGAAGTTTAACATGGCAGCTCATCGTAGGTCATCCATCGCTTGTAATTACACAGTAATCCCAGAGGTTGCAGAAGCCGCGCCGTCGAACCGAGCCGATCACTGGAATAGCATTTTCACTTTCCAATTAGCGTGGTGTCGTCCAGAGTCGAGTGATAACAGACTCACTGCACCCAGCTACTCCGCCGACGCTTAATACTGATCTCCATAACTGTTGTTAAGTGTTGGCTCAATTTTTCCACGCGTGTTTTCTGTCAGTCACGTGTCTCCTTGTCGTCCAAATACACGAGTAGAAATACATCGATCCAGAGATTGCATCTGTGTTGAATGTTTGAAACAGTGTTTAAGGAATATAAAAGAATGGAAAATAATTTAGAAACTAAGGTTTATAACTAATGTACTTCTCTCATTTCTATTTGTTTTTGCATTCTGCCTGTTATGTAGGCAGTGGATTCGATTTATCTATAGAAAACGGAAATACATTTTTTTTTGTGTGTTTAAGTTTCGGCGTCAAGATATCCCGCAACCAATTATTTTGTGGAATTTCAGTTTTGGGCCAGTACAAGATACTTTTTATTTATGAAAATGAAGCTCCTAAAATTTTATTAGTTAATCTTTTTGCTAAACGACTTTAACAATATTCCCGCCTGAAAGTTGTGTGATTCAGACGAACTACATGCTCCTAAGCTAATTGGACCCGCCACGTCTGGTCGGAACAAAGGCTCGAGCTACATTGGATTCTAATTTGACTTTATTAGATTTGACCGACATTTAAAATACAGTTTCAAGTGAAACTCGCATAAATAATATATTTGGAAAGTTACTAGCCGCAGTGTCATTCAGTCAGGTGGCTCTACATTTCGGTCTATGATTAAATAAAATAAAATGTGGTAATACCTAAGCAGAGAATCTGTTTAAGTACAAAGATTTTTTTCAGATAAAAGATAAAATGATAATATTCGTAGAAGTCATTTTATATTAGCCGCTTGTTTAGAAAGTCATTTGTAAGTAACTTTGTCAATGACAAACTCTGGAGTTTTATTTTTTACTTACCGATATATTTTAATTATTTTTATGATATATTTATTAGAATATATATTAGGTATTTTTTTTAAATCTCGTTCAAAGTAAATTTTCTCAATACTCTTACCGAATCGAAGTTTAAGTGAACTATGCTGAGCAAAATTTCAATTTCACCTGAGCAACACACGCGCTCTTTTCGCTTATATAAGTAAATAATTACCATGAGCAATACCTGAATAAAATTTTAAGTGTCTAAACGAAGTTGATATAAAATTTAACCCTAGTTCTTACGCCCTTAGAGGTTAAATTCTCAAAAATCTCATCTGATTGGAAGTTTAATTACCTAAGTCTATGAGTAAAATTCCAAGTTTCTAGACTCAGTGGTTTGACGTGTGGGTTAATTTACAAACTTTAACATCCTTTTTCACGTCGTTAATGAAGAATAATTTAAACAATTTCTAAAACACGTCGTCATTCATTTATTTAGTATATTATTACGGCCCATTTACACGAGGCCAATCTTTGAGACAATCTACCGAGCCAAGCCATGGCCAAAAGTACAAAATCCGTGTAGTTCAGTTTACACATAGGCCAGTCGAGTAGGCCATTTTAGATTTAGATGTGAACTTTGGTGTCATATCGGTATTCCATTTTGTTAAAACCATGGTTATGGTTATCACCAGAACTTGAAAAAATATATACTTTCTCTCAAAGATGCTAAGATATACGGCCATATCTTGCACAACCTTCTTTGGGATAACCCATACTTGCAGTACCGAACCAGAAAGTGTCCCGCCATTTTTTAGCAGGCGTGCTCAAGCGGTCACATACGTAATTTGAAAATGGAACGAACTCTTTTAAGCCCGAACATTGACAAATAAAGAGATAACTCATAATAATAATAACGTATACATCACAACAACGTCTAGACCCAAAACTAAGCATTAGCTTGTGTTTTGGGTACCAAGCGAAGACACCACATACATATAACAACCGAGACCCGGTACCAGTATCAATATCAATAATTCATCATATAAATACTGACCCGACCTGGGATTCGAACCTGGGACTTCTAGCTTCGTAGGCAGAGTCGCTATCCACTAGGCCAAGCAGTCGTCATCTAAGTTTTAATAAAATTTCGAACTGGCACGATAAAAAGAATGCGCCATTAAATGAATTTATTAACGTAAAACAAAAGAAATCGACATTCGAATGCGGCGAATTGGCGGCAAAATTACCAAATTTTTTTTAAAACTATAATATAGTTGCTATTCTGAATTGTCAAGATAATTAGTTTATGTTAACTTTACCTGACTTTACTTACTATACCTAATTATTCAAAATGAGTTCTACGAGTCATGAAGACATTTTAACACCACCTGAAATAGAAGAAGCTGCAAAAGCTATTATTGAAAACTGTGTACCACCGAAATCGAAGGGCAAATACATGAAAACGTATGAAAGTTCCATTAATTCACACGCATCTTTGAGAAAATTATTATACAAGCCTTGATCACAACTGTGCATAACCGGACTCTGTGATGCCAAATACACGTGCGTCCAGCCGGCTATTGAAATTAAGTTGTGGAATGGCTAACTGGTGCGGACGGGAACACGCGAACACATGAAGCCAATACACGAGTCAAACCACCGCGAGAGTGGTAGGGGAAGTTATGACGCCAGCTTTGAAATGGTTCTATTGCAATGGATTGGCTTCATCAATGGCTTGAAGATAATTCAATACAGTAGACTGTCGCAACGATATTTACGCGACGCCATTATTGGACTGGCTCTGTTGACTGTCTCGAAGATTGGCCTCGTGTAAGCCCCTCTTAAGACGAAATATGCCCTTAGAGTTCGAATTATGAAAAATTCTTCCTTAATGTCTAATGTCTAAGTTACACAGGAAAGTTTCTAGACCCAGCAGTTTGAGTCGTGCGTTGTCAATTAGTTAATTTCTTACGAGCGTATTGTATTTAAGTAGTAAGTGTAAGTCGGGCTTGCGTATAGAGGATTCCGTACTATAAATTATCACATTACTTATTATTTTTTTTTTCAATCTAAATCACGTTAAACCCGACTCCTTTGCATAAAAGGCTATCATAGTAACCAATAGACTTTAAATTTTAAAATTATAAAAAACGTATATTCGTATTTCTAATAATAAGCATTTTTATGAGCAATTACTCGTGGGCCCGAAATCTTATTGAATCGACCCATAAACGGGTCTACAGGGAATTTTCACACAATGGTCTTATGATTTTGTAAGGGAACTAAAATAATTTATTTGATATGATATACATAACAACGTTTCTTTTTAATAATTTTCTACTTTGCCCCTCAAAATAAATGCTCAAAATTTGAATTCGTTTACCGCTTAGATTCTTCCGTAAAATATATAAGTGAAGCTCTGTTTTAGCAATTTTTGAAAATTTTAGGCTCAGTAGTTTCAAAGAGAAGAATGATGAATTATCGTACATTTTCTTTACTATTTTTTAAACTAAGAGTGTTAAAATTATAAAGAGTATAATTTTAGTTTTCGTGACTGCCACTTTCATTTAACATGTCACAATACATGTGAAATTTTTTTTTAAATAGCCCTCTAAAATGTTTTTTTTTTATTTTAACGCTGAAGCTCCGTGACTGGGTCGCCAAACTCTGTGGTCTACCAAGGTTCAACTTATTTTGTGGAGTACGTTTGGAGAAAATATACTTTGACGGAAAGACGGGCAAAGCCCGGTGTGATCTTATAAGGGTTCCTTTCTCTTTAATAAGTTATGTCTCTTAATTATGAAATATAACTTAACGTTGTTACTGTGGACGTATTTCATTCTAGTAAACTAAACCGCCAGAGACAAACTTTCTACGATCTATTTACGGATCAGTATCAACAATGTCACCTCGTTACTGCTAGACGTATTCAAAATTAGCACTAAAATTTTCAAATATAAAATATTTCGTAATATTTACAAGGATCTTGTTAATACATACAACAGTGAGCTGTACTTAAACATGTCTCTATGACGGTTTTACTTCCTGAAACGAAAAAGAATTATTTTATATTGTGAAAACAGTATATATATTTATCTTGCTCAGTTGGTCTTCATATACTGTATACGTGTGTGGGTAGCTCTACAAAAACCAAATTTATTGAGATAAAGAGAGCACAGTACTCTGCTCTAAGTCATGTTTATCGAGCTATATACACACTACACAAATACATTCCCTACACAACACTTTAATAATTTTAATTATTTAATAATTATTATTTTATAGTATTTTGGGAAGCGAAGTGTTGGACGCCCCCCGGCCAGGTGGACTGATGACCTGAAGCAACATACCGGGGGTAATTGGATGCGGAAGGCGGAGGACCGTGTGTGGTGGCGAGCCTTGGGAGAGGCCTATTTCCTGCAGTGGAGAGACACGGGCTGATGATGATGATGATGATTTTATAGTATATGAACAATATTTCTCCTGGAGAAAGAACGAGAGGTTCATAAGGGTTCACAATTTCTGTTTAGCTAAGATCGGGATCTTAGACTAATCAGAATTGAAAATTTCTATATAAGCAGAAATGGCGTCGCAGCCACTAATGTCCGCGGTGACGTTTTTCATCACAAATATATTAATTTTAAATCAGAACACACAGACCTACCAGGAAAGAAAACGTTAATATGATAAAAACATGCAGCTTACCTCCGAATATGCTTACATAGTTTTGCATTCGCCACTTTATTAGTAAACTAGCGACCGCCCGCAGCTTCGCTTGCGTAGACTACGAATTCCTGTTATAGGTACTATTAACGTTCGAGATGGTTTATACGTACTTTTTGCTGGAACCAATTTTGGTTACACCCATTCAAACTTTCAATCTTCATTCCCCTTCCACCCTTTAAAAAAACCGATACAATTTTTCATCTCCCGTTTTCCACCCTTAAAATGTGGAAATCTAAAAACCCTGAAACACGTCATTATTTGAGTCCCTCCATTCCCATCCTTAAGTTTGAAATTTCTAAAAAAGCCTTTCTTAACTTAATGCTCACGTTATAAAATAAACCTATGTTCCAAATTTAAGCTTCCTAGACTTAGTAATTTTGGCTGTAGTAGTTGATAGATCAGTGTGGACAAAGGACAGACAGATAGACAGACAAACAAACACAAAAAGTTGCTTATGACACTCTTGACAATCTTCTTTCACGTCTGCAAAGTTTCATTTAAATCTGTTCAGCCGTAGTGGAAATTAGCTCGAATAGATAAAATTGAATTGAATAGACACATAGACGTACAGACAAACAGATGGACAAAAAGTAGCTAATGTCAAATCTCTTGACAACCTTCTTTCCCGTCTGCAAAGTTTCCTTAAAATCTATTTGGCCGTTTTGGAGATTAGCTCAAAGAGACAGATACACGTACAGACAGACAGACGGACAAAAAGTAACATTTGTTAGTTTTGACGATCTTACACGTACAGACAGACAGAAGGACAAAAAGTAACATTTGTTAGTTTTGACAACCTTCTTTTCATACTTGTGATGTTTCATTAAAATTGGTTAAGACAGATGGACGTACAGACAAACATACAAAAAGTTCTGTATGTCACTTTTGACTACATCCTTTCCATATGTGTAAAGTTGCATCAAAATCGGTTAAGCTGTTTTGGCCGAAACCTATTTGCTCGAATAGACAGACCGTTTGTTTTCATATATATAGCCTATAACTCTCCGCTAGATTCAGGCTATCAAAGGCAAAAAAAAATTTTCAAATCCGACTGATAGTTTCAGAGATTAGCGTATTCAAACAAACAAACAAACTCTTCAGCTTTATAATAAGTATTTCTATTATATAGATTAATAGATTATAAGATAATAAGAAAATAAGATAATACTGAAAACCGTATCAAAGTCTATTGCGTGGTTTGGAAGTAAAAAGTTAACGAACAGAGGCAGACAGCGAATTTATTTTCTCCCGCTATAGTTTTCATATTTCGATAAAAACTGCTAAGATATTAATTTAAATTGTGTGGTGTAAAGGGCAATTATAATATGCATAAAATGCTTAAGACAACTAACGTATTTAAATTGATAAGGATTAATAATACGTTTAAAAAACATCTTCGCAAATAGTACATAATGTTAGAACAAATTTGATTGTCATAAAAAAGGTTATAGTAAGTTAACCTTAAAAGATACACATATGCTGTTGCGGACTTTTGGTTAAAACTTTTAAAGGGGAACAATTCCGTAGTACATGATTTTTGGTTAACATCAACCGTTTACGCAGCGCGCGCGACGGAAGCTCTCAAAAGGAATAATTTTTCCCGTTTTTGCAACATTTTTCATTGATGCTCCACTCGTATTGGTCGTAGCGTGATGTAGTATAGCCTATAGCCTTCGTCGATAAATGGACTATCCAACACAACTATAATTTTTCAATTTGAACCAGTAGTTCCTGAGATTTGCGCGTTCAAACAAACAAACAAACAAACTCTTCAGCTTTATAATATTAGTATAGATCACGCGTGTATTGATCCATGTTATTTCAACCTAGCAGTCTAGCGATAACGTCTACTTTTGTATAATAGACAGTTAGGTAATTGTATCAATTTGATAGCTAGTGAAACTTTTTAGTCTCAATTTAGCGCTTACAACACACTTCAACAATGAAGACGAAGACTAATTCTTTGATCAAAACGTCACAAATCAATCAAACACGAAAATGAGTGAAGCGAGCGAAGGAAGCCGAACTCAGCCTACTACACTTCACTTGTACCAATAATCCTGCTAATTCTACATGATTAACTTAAAAATCACTCAAATTAGCTGAATGAATTATCGTGACCATACACACACTATTATGACGATATTATAATTTTTCGGGCCATACTGCAACGAACTCTTGAATTTATTATGAGTTCGTTTTACTAATTTAGCAGTATATTTTTGTTGCGAGAATGACGTTACATTTTAGCAGGAACTTCGGATAACTAAATTTGCCGGTACGACAAGATGATGAGACAAAACGTGTCGTTAAACCATAGTTACAATTTTCGTACAATTTTTAACATGACTTTCACTAACATGATGATATTTTATCGTGATCGACCCATAAAAATACCTGATGGTCAAGAGAAAGTAACATATTCTGGGGACATAATTTTGGGTAGGTACATTGATATCCTTTAAAAACGAATGCAAACTATGGATTAAAAATTAACAACTAAAATTGGAACATCCTTGGAGGGAACGTGAGTAAGGGAAATTATTGTATGCCCACCATTTAATTGCAACTTTTGTTGTTTTAATTTCTCTCATGTTAAAGGTTATGGCTATTTATGTCTTGTGCCTGTTTACTTGTTTCTTGTGTAACGTACTGTTGTTGTGTGCGTGTATGCGTGCGTCAGGCTGTTGCTGAAAAACAGCGCCCACACCATTTGTGTGTCGGCAAAATGCTGAGCTCCTATCAATTACCTTTTTGTTTTATTTGATTATTTATTTATTTTTTAATTTAAGGATACACATGTGTTTTTGTAGCTTAGAAATATCTTACTATTATTATTATTAATGCAAATTTATGCAGAATTCTGTTAATTTATTTGTTGACGGCTATTTTAACTGTACTCCAAAAGTCCCATTTTTCTCAGTGTCGTTGTCATTGACAACCAAATAACGTCTCCTTTTTTTACAGCAACTTTGTTAGCTTCGCAAAGCTTTCGTCCGCGCTCACATGGATAAACTTATCGGTCGAATGATTCTATTTTCATTTGCTTCTGTTTTCATACTCATTTCCGATTTTCTGACCACTATGCTAATATCACTTCTCTGCTTGTTTTCGCGCCCTAACATGCTCTTGATAATGCTACCGCTCTCGTTTCTGAGTTTATTTATGTTTCTTTCGTCTGCTCTTCCATGTCACTTCCGGCGTTTGGTTTCGTTTGGTAATTTTTTTGTATATTGATTCTTTATTATTAGAAAAAATCTTACCCATAAACACATTCGTCCGGGATAAAGCACTGAATCGTAAAACAAATTATTTTATAGTATGAATGATTTTGAAATCATGATAGACTTTCAATTAAAAATCATTTAAAGAAAATCATCTAAAGTTATCGAAATGTAATAAGGTATTAAAGGAAAAAAAAACCAGTCAATTGCGAGACGGACTCTCGGCGAAGGTTCCGTATTGTATATCATCTCATTATATTGTATGTTTTATTCACTCTGATTTAAAAAATGAAAAAAAGTTAGAAGTTGAACCCTACTCCTTCGTATAAGTAGGCTACTCTCGTAAACTCTAGAGTCTAGCCCATTTGAACTTATTCGTTCTCAGTGAAATTAAACAACAAATTTTTTGAAATTTTTTAACCGATTTCAAAAACGAGAAGGTTCTCAATCCGACAGTATTTTGTTTGTGTATGTTAACATGCCGTAAAAAAATTCTGACAAGCGTAACGACTTATAATCTATACTAATAGTCGTCCTCGGCTTTGCTCGCTTGCATTACATATGTGTAATAGAATTTACTGAGGGTAAATTATAAGAGAGGCCTAAGCCCCTGCAGTAGGGTGTAATGGGCTGATGGAACGGATTGGAGAAGGTTAATTATACAAAAAAAAAAACAGTGACACATATTTTTATAATCTTATAATCGATATTTAATTTTTGGTTATTTGGTAATTTTTTTAATTTGATATGAATCATTCCAGTCCCATTCTAACTTCATCCCCTATGTTGCTCCCTTAATGATAAAACTTTCAAAAAGCTTTTTCACTCAAAGGCCTAAATTACACCATCTGTGTTATCTATCCGCTTTCCCTTTTCTTATCACATTTTCAAAATGTGATATGCTTTAGCGATTCCTGTTCGCCGTTAACGATTAAGTGAACTGTATTTTAATCTTATCCCGTATTTATATTTTTAATAATGTATAATAATACATGGGACAAGTGTTTCATGCAGTATTTATCAAAATTGGTCCAGAGATTATTGAAGTGCAAATAGACAAAAATTTTAAGTTTTTAATCCCGTATTAGTTATCATTTAAATGTTCATATATATATATATAATACTAGCGACCCGCCTAGGCTTCGCACGGGTAGCAGAGCATATAAGCCGTAATGTTTTTTCTGTCGTAGTGTCGTCATATCAGCTTGTTGCGTCGAACATGTGGATAATGTGGATTGAATTTAATTACCTTTGAATGTGACGCAAGTTCATCCTACTTAATGTATTTTTAAAGTATTTTATTTCCAATTCTATAAATATTTGAAAATATAAAGAATAAATGCATATAACTTAACCTAACCTAACTCGCGTGTCGCATCGTCTCGTATGGCCGCCCGACTGGTCGTGCAACATTTATATTTCGCGATAGCTTCTAAGATATTAATTTAATTTGTATAGTGTAAAGAGCAATCATAATGTGCATAAAATGCTGAAGGTAAATAACGAATTTAATTTATTAGGATTAATATTGTATCCGTATAAATTGCTCTCCAATTATCTCATCATACAACACCATTTTTTTAATATATACCATTTTTTTAATATTACATACATATAATAATTATAAAAATAGGTACAGTAAGCGATCCATAAAAGATAGACATATGCCATCGCGAACTTTTCTTTAGTTCTATATAAGATACACAATTCCTCCATACATTATTTTGTTATATCTCAAAAGTATTAGGCAGCGTTTTCGATGAAAGCTCCCAGCCGGCTTGACTTTTTTCCGACTTTTTCAACAATAATCGTCACATTTCAACAAATTTACACAAAATATTAATAAATTATACACGGAACTCTTCCTCTTGAATCACTATGTCCATTGGTGTCAACAATATGCCAATCCGTTTGGTAGTTTTTGAGTTTATCGCGTTCAGACAGACAGACGCGGCGGGGGACTTTATTTAATAATATGTAGTGATAAAAGCTTGAAAATTATCCAACTCAAACATTATTCTGACATCACACGTATAGAATATAACTATCACTGTTTAACCTTAATCCTTTCACTTTTCATGTGATCAAGGTGCTGACGTAAACGCCTTTGCAGTCGCAATTAAAAGTTAACAGCAGTAAAGTCGTACGGTGTAGGCAAGTGGTGATGTGCAAACTCTTTTTAATTAGACAGAAATGTTTTACTTCTGGAAGCGTATTTTCTTTTTAAAACTCGACAAGATCGAAAAGGAAAAAATTTATAAATGCGATAGTTGGTCATATCATGTTTGTAACCCTGAGGATTTTTAAATTATTTTTGCATTGATTTTACACGAACGTAATCTGCGACATATGGGCGAGAAATTTTTCGGTCCATTCTCGTCAAGTTCCATGTTGCAGATTTGTTTCGAATGATGTCATTGTATTTTACTAACAAAAGTAATGTTTAACATTTTCTATGTCATTAAAATTTTACACAATAATAAACACTGAAATTCAGAAACCCTTTGAATGAAATTTTCGAATACGAGTGTTAATTTTTTGTGTAGAAACGCTGGAAACTCGGTTTACGAAAGTAACTTTGTTCGCGCATTACGCCGAGTGACGCACATGGACGGACGCGGACAGGCAACCTTCTCTAATTTATCAAAGGCGACAATGAGAGCTGCATTTCCTAAAGTGCACCCTGTATTTCCCGGTCGACACGTGAATCATTTTGAAATAACCCTACTGAAAATAAAGTTATAAACGCCGCATGGAAATTAAATACGTAGGCATAACATGGCTATACTAGTATACCTATGTTATATTCTAACAGAGAAACATTTGCTGGGTGAGATTGCGTACAGTGTTTCATTAGTGTGAACCGAAGTTAAAAAAAAAACAACTACGAATATTATAGAACTTTAAGGGAATGTTTGCGTACGTATGTGAAAAATATTTTGGGCTTTTTTGTAATCGATTTAACAGTTATCCTTGAAAATTAAAAAAATATATAAATTTTATTGTTTAATTTTATTTCACAATCAGTCGAAGAATGATCGGAACTGATTTCGATGAAACTTCCTCATTTAAAACTGGGCCATGACGTCTCTCGAATCCCGAATTTTACCCGCGCATGGAAGACGAGGGTCGCCATCTCGGGGTTCAAACATGGCATTCAAGCACAATAGAAGCGATTAAAACAGATAAAAATAACTCTAATTTCAATTATTTTTTCCATTTCTATAGAAATATTATCTGAGTAATATTATGTAACCATATAACCGTGTAAAGGATTTTTTCCGCGGAAAAGAATGAAATGTAATATTCGTCGAATATACGAATATATAGCTTCCGATATAATGATAATTTCTACAATATATTTGTCCTAGGATGAAAAGTAGTTTATGTCCTTTTCCAAAGCTTAAGCACCTCTATAAATTTTTCATCAATACGGGTTCAAACGTTTCGCTGAAAAAATATATGAGACTGGCAGACAAATACTTTTATGTTCATAATATTAGTGTGGCTAGTGGTCGCCCAATTAACATTTTACTTATCATTTTAAAATAAAAAAAAAGGTGTAATTTAAACAATTTCACTAATTGTTTTAGTGGAAATCACTAATAGTTACACTATGTCATAATGTATGCCGCAGCAGGATTATAATGTTTGTATTAATTAATATTATTTGTAATGTATACCTGATTGTTACACCTGGTGTATATGACAACCATCGACTAAAAAAAACTATACACGGGATAGTATGCGTAATTAAAATACCATGGAAAAGAACTGAAATGATCGAGACAGCTTACAGAATTATTAAGTTGAAGTGAAAACAGGCAGGTCGAAAAAAATTTGGTAGATAAAAAACAAATCTTTTTATTTTATCAATTACGTACTTTGTTTTTGTTTTGAATAAATAAAAGAAAATCAATAATAGTACTAATCTAGTGACGGATATTTCTATTTAAGACCATTAGCGCTTAAGAAACGAGTTTCTAATTCTGAACTAAACTTCCTTCCAGAAAAGTCGCATGAAAAATGTTTGGAAACCTGTGAATTACTTAATGATTGGAAACTTGCTAAAAGCGCAAAGACCTATTAGGAGGCGTGTAAAATAAATGTATTGTTCAATTTAGTTCCAATGATTTTTCTTGCCTTTAGAGTATTATCTCGTTAGTGAGGTAAAAAGTTGTATGTGTTAAACGAGAACAAAGTGTTTTGTTTTTCGTGCTTTTGAATCCAACATTACGTTCAGGATTCTAATTTAAAGTATTCGCTTCCCGGGCGATGAAGTTTGAAGATTGAAGAAGAAGATTGCACTCCCAATAAAACAAACTATGCTTACTTGTTACACAAATAACTATAGTATCCTTGTTAGACCCGTTCGCACAGTACAATGTTATTTTAATTAGTATTCCCATTTAGTCGATGTTCGTAATAAAGTATTATTTTTTAATGCCGAGCGTCTCGTCCACAATAAATACAATTCAGAACACCCGCAAATAACATCTGAATTAACAAAACGAAAATACCTTAGCACTCTGCATGACGTGGGAACGTTGCGAACATTTAGGTGTTAGTTTGACAACATCTAACTTTCTGATCGGCTTACAGACGCCTGAAACAAATGTTTTCCTGGAAATTTTGCAGTGGAAAAATTTGTTCCTTGTTTTCCCGCCCAAACAATACGAAATTATTTATTATTATTTAACAATCCGGGTAGTATAAAATATGGTTATCACACGCAGCTTTGTTCGCGTGGACTTCACGCTTTTAAGGTTCTATAGTCAAATGGCGAAAATGAAACGTTTATGATTTCGTCCTGTCCATCTGTCCGTATGTGACAAACTTATATCTTCACCGTCTTTCCATCAATACTGATGAAAACCACCATGCAATTCTGTAAGAAAATTATGAAAATAAAATTATTTCTGCTTCGGGCGTCAGTCGATCACAATTACACCCGATTCCTCCTCACGCGTTACTTTCATACATTGAACTTAGGATGGAGAAAATTTTGTTTGGGCAGTCCATTGTGTGGGTCCATTAGTCAGATTTTTGAAAATGCAAATTGGAACATTATTTAAATGAATACATTTTACGAGCTATATGAGCTCGTTAATTCGTTAACAATGTGCCCCCCTCTAGCTTTCTAACTGTGAGATTAAAATTATAAAAATAGCAAGCAAGAAAGTAGCATTTAACGAACCCTTTCCATTGTTTGAAAAAGATAGGTTAACTTTGCAATATACGAAATTTTCAGTTACCAACAATATTTTCTTGTGTATGTAAAATCTATAGGCTACTTCCTGTTGACCTATGGCCAGAAGTAAGGTCTTAAAGTATTAATCAAAATAATCAAATCGGAAATAATCAAAAAATCATTAATTTTTAGTTCTATCACATAAATAAACGATTCTTTTGCTATTACAGACTTTTTTTTTACATAACACAATTATTATACTGTGTGGTCATATGGAAACTTCGGTGCGCGACTCCGACTCGCACTTGGCTGGCTTTTATTACTTTTAAAGATAAGTAGACCAATGCCCAACAGTGGTACGTTGTGGGTTGTAGATGACGAAAAACCATAAGGAAGAAACATGTCTACTGCAGCGGCCACTTGCAACTTGTTACCATAAACTAATCTAGGAACCTAAAATTGGTTTAACCGTTTTAAAGAAACACATTTACTGCAGCACCCTGCGGCAAGTGTTAACCGCCAAACCTGTTTAAGAACCTACTCTGAGATACACCTATAATATAACGTAAAAAATTGCATAATATTCGGCCCAGTCGCCTTAAAGAAAGGCATTTACTGCAATGCTTTCTAGTGGCCTGTGATTGTAAAATCTATATAAAAACCTGTTCGGAGATGATAACTATGTGATGCCATAATCCTCATTAAAATTGTTTCAGAAAAATAAACCTACTGCAGCACCACTCGGTCACTTCTGGCCGTAAATCAAGGTTACTGCACTTTTGAAATCATAAAGAAGAGTTTAAAAAATTTCAATACGTATAAATAAATGGTCGCCTACTTTTATACATATACAAAGAATTTTATACAAAAGCATAGATAAGAATCCACCAAACCGCACTGGAGCCGCTTGGTGGATTAAGCTCCCACCCCTCTTATTCTGGGGAGACGCCTAAGCCCCTGTAGTGGGGCGTAATGGGCTACTACAGTGAAAAAATACATGAACATTTAAATATTATTGAATCCCACTTTAGTTTCAACACAAAAACTGAAAATAAAATTGAAGCTCCAAAAAATAATGAATAAAATATCATTTTAATTTCTATTACATGCCGGTGAGAACAGTTAACGAAATTTCCATTTTTGGTGACCAAAACCGGTCAACCGTTTTGGTAATTACATTTTTTAGCTAAACGTTTCGTTTATTTCTCAAGCACACGTTTTCCGCAAATAACCTGTTAAACTATACAGTGACACATAGAACAACGCAGGATGCTTAATGAAGTCGTAGACGGGAACGGCTATCTGTTTTACAGTACCCTAAAACAAAACGCATAAAACACAAACGGTCTCTTTAAAACTTACCAGTGCAAAGAATGCATAAGGTTTATTGGCGCGCTCGGGTCGAATTTCGCCTCGTCAGAAATAATTAAAAGTCTTTACGATGGACGAAAACGACGCTGTAAACGCGGTAAGGAAAATTATACAGGAGGATTGTGTACACGTCACATGATGCCGTAAAGCATTTGTGCATTTAGCTTAGATCGTTGTCATTAAATGGTTATGTTCAATGACAGCCAGTTTAATTAGACATTTAGAGACCCCCTGTATATATAGTTAGAACTATTTATAGTACTAGTCTGTCAATCCCTGTGTTCGTAGGACTTCACTTCTGGGACTTCTGAGATGATTAAAGGAAGGAAATTAGGTATTTAAATGTCAGGCGCCTTTATACAAATATTTCAGTTTTATTATAAATAAATAGAATATCGTAATGTTCTGAACAAAACTAGACTTATGGCTCAGATAATATTTATTATAGAGTAAATTAATTTGACAGCAGCATTTGGTTTTAATTGTCATAGATGTCAGTTCACAGTATCGAAGTAACACGCAATTTTGCGGGGTTGAGACCGGCGCGCGGGGATTTCACGGTAGTGCAGACTGGCGCGCGGAGACCTTGCTCACTGAAACT